>CAMZMU010000059.1:386433-695973 GCA_947311845.1 Poa pratensis | reverse complement strand
TGCTAAGTTTGGACATGGACACTACTATTCTTGAAATATTATGTTGCTAATGTCTTGATGTTTGATGATATATATTATTGTGATATTGTGATTGTTGTGTTGGACTAATCCTCTGATGTTTGGACTTGTTATGATGAAACTTGATTAAATGAAACACCCCTCCAAACTTCGATAGGGTCAGTCCATAGTGCCACTAATCTGAGCATCGAAAGCACTACCACTGTCGCTCATATGGCGGGCCTTGACCTATGTAATCCTATTGAGCCTCCTTTGATGCCACCCTTTTTGGCAAGTCTAGTCGTTACCATAGTTGGTCGGGGCTAGTCTTGCGAAGGTTCCGGAGCTAGGCGTCGCTCATGGGTTGTGGGACGTGCCGGATTCACTTCTGCATAAGGCATATAGTTATGTCGTGGCTATATAAGGAGTGTCTTGATGGCGTGAACGGTTGAGTGAGTGTATCAGACCGTCTTATGGATCTGATCCTAAAGTACCGGTTGTTATGATCCACTTGGATGAGTGAAGTATTGCAACCTCTCGAGAGTGTAAATCTGGATATCTAGCCCGTTCCAACGTTATGGAACAACAGTTCAGTGTCGGTTACACTATTGTCTTTGTCGAGTCAGGAGGTTAAACATAAGGTCTGTCTGAAAGAAAGATGAACAACCTGATTTCACTAAATGAACAATAAGTTGATGCAGGGAATGTTACTTGAGATGTGATTGTGAACCAAGTTTAGGGATGGCGGTGATGCGTTGGGAAGCCTATAGTTAGGCCAGAGCCCAAATCAACCATGCGTGCCCAGAGTGTAAAGATGAGGCCAGAGGGCCTAGCAGTGATCACATGTGCTGTGTGTATTATTTGGTACCCACTTGGTACTCCCGTTTTCGTCACAGGTAAGCCCTTTGTATGATTGCCGTGTACGATCCAACCCCACCTGCTTGGACTCTGTACTGGTGATACCCCCTTTGCTTGCTTATGACATGTTTGGTTGTCAATGCCATGCTACTTTTATGTCATGTATCTAGAGTACACTTGCCATGTTGTAGGATTTTACTTCCAATGTATATCTTGTTGCATGATTGTTGGATTGTTTGTACCAAGTGGTGATTCTTACTGAGTGCATAAAAATGTACTCACAGGCCTTGTGATTGTGGCCAGATTTTGGCGAGGACTCAACTTCCACCTTAGCAAGGACAAGGAGCAGAAGCGTGCTAGGATCAGTAGCCCAGCCAGATACCTGTGGAGTGGAGCCGCTCCAAGCCGTTGCCTCATTTATGTCTTCCGCTGCCAGTTAAAACTCTGAGTCGGGCCATGCTTGGCATGATATTGTGTAATGCCACGATGGCCTTGTAAACCTTTTGTAGCACTTTGTGCCTGATTGTATAATGATATCCGCTATGTTGCATTGTCGTAACGTGCGGCCAGATATCTTGGGCTGGCGCACGGGGCGACCGCCCTTCTGACAAGCTGTGCAAGAAGGGGTGCCACACTTTCATAGCGTGCCCCTTCTGCAATAGCGAGTGAAATGCCTGTCAATTCCACCAGCGAACGACACTAAGAACAAGGAAACAAGACCATGGAGGGAGCAGTTTCTTTTAGCACTTTTAGCGCGCCGTGACCGACATCGGTTTTCCGGACGCGCTAAACTACAGCGCGCAAATTGAGCATCTCCAACAGGCGGCTAAAAAACCGCGCGCTAAAATAATTTCTTCAGCACATTATAGCAAACAAGCCCCTGAATTGATATGGGGTGGCCCGATCTTCTCAGCGAGATGGTGATGGATTCGTGGATGGATGATGTAGATACCTCGTGTGATACTGAAAACTCTCCTGGCCGATCCCTATTGCCAATGCAATAGCTTGCAACCCTATGGATATTCTCAACTCCACACGCTTGCACAAGTAGCCACCGACTACAAGTGGTCCTGTACCTCCTTATTCCCAATGGAACAGCAGATAACACGCAGAATTTGCAAGCAGTAACAATACTTCAAGATGAATGCTTAGCAGCGATCCAATCTAGAGGTTCTAGGGTTTATGTTTTATCGTAGTCTAAACTCATCTATGGCGGCTAGGCCTCTATTAATAGGTGGGGGCGGTACTGTAGCGCGCGCGGTACTGTAGCTACAGTACCGACGTGGTGCAACCCTAATCCGGTTCGACTCAAACGATACAAACTGACCCATGTTGGGTTCAGCCATATGGACACGCAGGTCCAAGTCTAATATGACTAGGACTCCTCAATTGGTGCAGCCACATTGTGTGGTGCGCCTCCTTCATGCCTCCCCTCTTGTGCTCCTGCCTCCCTCTCCTCCCTCAAGCACTTGGGTGTATTGGACTTGATAATTCCAGCATGCTCCATCTTGTTTCCTCCATGCTTCTTCATGTTTCCATCCATGTCTTGATGATCTCCTCCAATAGCATTTGTGTTATCAACAAACCTGAGAATACATACATACATGGATTTAGGTAGTATAAAGCTCTCATAATCAGAAACATCATAATCTAATAAGAGAGAATTCACCTGCTGTTCTAATAACTTGGTTCTTGATCTTGTCATTGGTCCAATTCTCACTTCATTAGATTTATCTTGAACAGCAACCTCTTCAATTGGAGAATGTGTAGTAGAGCTAGGGATGTCCTCATCATCCTCCCCCCCTTGAAAAGGCGTCGTCCTCGACGCAGCAAGGTCATCTCCAAAGTATGGTGTCAAATCAGCAACATTGAAGGAATTACTAACACCAAACTCATCACTAGGAAGATCAATTGAATAGGCATTATCATTGATCCTTGCAAGCACTTTATATGGTCCAGCTCCTCGTGGCATCAACTTGGACTTGCGCAATGTGGGGAATCTGTCCTTGCGAAAATGCACCCACACCATGTCTCCGGGCTGAAAAATCACCTCCTTGCGCTTCTTGTTAACACGATCAGCAACATATCTTCCTTTCTTCTCAATTGCTTGCTTGGTCTTCTCATGTATCTTCCTCACAAAATCTGCACGCTTCGATGCCTCCATATTTACTCTCTCTTGTATTGGAAGCGGCAGCAAATCAAGTGGAGTAATTGGCTTGAAACCATACACCACTTCAAACGGACAGAGCTGCGTGGTAGAGTGCACCGCCCTGTTATAAGCAAACTCCACATGCGGTAAACAGTCTTCCCACTCACGCAAATTTTTCTTGATCATGGCTCGCAGCAGCGTTGATAGTGTGCGATTCACCACCTCCGTTTGACCATCAGTTTGGGGGTGACAAGTAGTACTAAACAGCAGCTTCGTTCCCAGCTTCCCCCAGAGTGTCTTCCAAAAATAGCTCATGAACTTCACATCACGATCAGAAACAATAGTCTTCGGTACTCCATGTAAGCGCACTATGTCCCTGAAAAACAGATTAGCAATATGCGACGCATCGTCGCTCTTGTGGCATGCAATAAAATGTGACATCTTAGAGAATCTATCCACTACCACAAATATAGAATCATGTCCTCTTTTTGTTCTTGGTAATCCTAGCACAAAGTCCATACTAATATCCTCCCATGGAGTAGTAGGTGCAGGAAGAGGAGTATACAAACCATGAGGCTTCAATTTGGATTTAGCCTTGTTACAAGTGATGCAACGCCTCACAAACCTGTCCACATCTCTCCTCATGCGTGGCCAATAGAAGTGATCAGCCAACATGAGCAATGTCTTTTCACGCCCAAAGTGTCCCATTAATCCACCACTATGTGATTCCTGCAACAATAGCAAACGCACGGACGACTCGGGCACACATAATTTGTTAGCTCTAAACAAATATCCATCATGTATATGAAATTTATCCCATGCCTTCACATTAGTACATTTCGAAAATGGGACAGAAAAATCATGATCTTGAGCATACAAATCACGCAAACTCTCCAAACCAGGAACTTGCACATCCAATTGTGTTAATAACATGCTTTTCCTAGAGAGAGCATCAGCAACTACATTATCTTTGCCTTTCTTGTACTTAATTATGTAGGGAAAAGATTCAATGAATTCAACCCACTTAGCATGACGTTTATTAAGACTAGATTGGCTCTTCAAAAATTTCAAAGCTTCATGATCAGAATGTATGATAAATTCTTTTGGCCACAAATAATGTTTCCAAACCTCAAGAACTCTAACAAGTGCATACAATTCTTTATCATAAACAGAATAATTCAATTGGGCTCCATTCAATTTTTCCGAAAAATAGGCAACTGGTTTATTCTCTTGCATTAGCACTCCTCCAATTCCAATACCACTAGCATCACATTCAATTTCGAATTGCTTATTGAAATCAGGAAGTATTAACAATGGGGCAGAAATTAAACGACGTTTCAGCTCATCAAAAGCAATATCTTGTGCTACCCCCCACTCAAAAACAACACCTTTCTTAGTAAGATCATTCAAAGGTGCAGCAAGAGTACTAAAATCTTTCACAAAACGTCTATAGAATCCAGCAAGGCCAAGAAAACTTCGTAATTGACTAATAGTCATGGGAATTGGCCAATTTTTAATAGCTTCAATTTTAGTTTCATCTACTTCAATTCCATGCTTAGAAACAACATATCCCAGAAATATGACCTTGTCTTTGCAAAATGTGCACTTAGCAAGATTACCATAAAGTTTATTATCACGTAGCACATTCAACACTTGTCTAATATGATCAATATGTTCACCTTCATTGCGGCTGTAAATTAATATGTCATCAAAGTACACAACCACAAACTTTCCAATAAAATCTCTCAAAACATGGTTCATTAATCTCATGAAGGTACTAGGTGCATTAGTTAAACCAAAAGGCATGACTAACCACTCATATAAACCAAATTTTGTTTTAAAGGCTGTTTTCCACTCATCCCCCTCTTTCATCCTAATTTGATGATAACCACTACGCAAATCAATTTTAGAGAAAACAGCAGCACCACTTAATTCATCTAACATGTCTTCCAAACGTGGAATAGGATGACGATAACGAATAGTGATGTTGTTAATTGCTCTACAATCTACACACATGCGCCAAGTACCATCTTTCTTAGGAACTAAAATAACAGGAACAGCACAAGGGCTTAAGCTGATTCGAATATACCCTTTATCAAGAAGCTCTTGGACTTGTTTCTGAATTTCCTTTGTCTCTTGGGGATTTGTCCTATAAGGAGCTCGGTTTGGCAATGTTGCTCCTGGTATCAAGTCAATTTGATGTTCTATCCCTCGCAATGGTGGCAAACCAGGAGGTACGTCATCCGGAAACACATCATCAAATTCCTGCAACACATTAGAAACACCAATAGAGAGAGGGGTCATGTCATTAGAAACCAAAATTTCTCCCTTGTGCATAAGCACGATAGGAAGCAAACTAGGATCCTCACTAAATTCTCTCAAATCCTCTTTGGTGGCTAACATGCATAGTAGGTTCACTCCCTCACTTTGAATTTTACCACTCGGTTTGGGTTTGCTAGAATCACTCTCAGAATTATTATTCACTCTTTTATCTACTCTCTCACTCTCGTTTTCAAGATGTACTTCTGTTTTTTGACGAGACTCATTTACAATATGCTGTGGTGTCATAGGCCTCAATATAATGTCCTTCCCATGCCAATTCAACTGATATGTATTTGCTCTTCCATGGTGTATCACATTCCTGTCAAATTGCCATGGTCTTCCCAACATGTGGCAAACAGTCATAGGAACCACATCACACTCAATGGTATCCTTATATGGTCCAATCTGAAATTCCACTCGAACCATATGGCTCACCTTCATCTCTCCCTTGTCACTTAACCATTGTATGTAATAAGGATGAGGGTGTGGAATATACTTCAATTTCAGTTTTGCACATAAATCTCTACTAGCCAAATTTCTGCAACTCCCTCCATCAATTATAACCTTGCAAGCCATTTGAGGACCAACAATAGCTTTGGTTTGAAATAGGTTGCAACACTGATTTTCAGGACTTGGTGTAACATTCACTACACCACGGACCAAACATAAGGGCAGCGTACTGCCGGCAAAAATCGACTTTAAAGGGCAATTTGGCTGCCGGGAAATGTTAACTGCCGGGACAAATAGCATGTTAACTGCCGGCACATCTTTTTGGCGGGATGGACTCAAAATCGAGCGAAAACTTAGGCGCGCTATGCGAAAAGCCGAAAACTGGAGCGAATATTCCCCTCTGCCTCTCTGCCTCTCCAAACCCTATCCACAGAATCCCCTTTGCGCTCTGCCTCTCCGCCGTCGCCACCACTGCGCTCTGCCTCTCCGTCGCCGCCAGTAGCCTCCACACGGCTACCCCTCCATCGCCGCCAGTAGCTAGCCTCCACCCATCCTCTCCTCCATGGCCGCCCCGCTCCGCCGCCCGTGCTGATCCTCCTCTCCGTCGAGTCCTTCCACAGCAGGAGGGAGCTGGCCCACCGGAAAGAAGCTGGCCGCCGGCTTCTCGTCGCCCCCGACCTCCTCCCTCTGCGCCTGATAAAGCTGCAGCGGCCGCCGGCGTCAACCGCCGGAAGCAGTCGATCTTACTCCAGCGGATCCAACGACGCGCCTGTTGTCCCGATCCCCTTTCTCTCTTTCCCGCTCGCCACACCGCCGCCCTCCCTCTCGGCGGACTCAAGCCGCCGCCGACGGAGCCGGCCGTAGCGATTCCGCCCTTCTCCCTCCCTCCCTCGCCGACGACGCATCCCAATCCGGGAAACCCTAGCGCAGCCACTCATGCCGGCATCTGCGCCTCTCCTCCTTTGGATAATCACCATCGCCCCAGCCTTGCCGACGAGAGAGAGCCGCCGCCCAGGACCGATGGAACGCGGTGCGGTGCTCCACGTCGGAGAGGGGTTGCAGGCCACGGAGGGCTGCGCATCCCGTCATCCGCTACGCTCTGCCAGGAGCGTGGTCAACTCCACGCGACTCATCCAAGGAGGCCTGTTCGCCGGTGTGGCTGCGCCTCAACCTGGACTCCTGCAGCGCCGGCCCTGTGAGGCCTCCTCCTACTCTTCCCGTTGATAGTCCCTACGGCTCGGAGGTCAGACCAATTCTTCAAATTACTGCATTTCCTTGTTGTCAAAGCCATATGTGCTAGTGCTACCGGTAGAACTGTCAGGAAAGATTTCATCTTTATTTGTAGCTGTAAACCTAATTCTTGAGTTTTCTGGGGAGCAGAATTGCAACTGCTGTAGTCTCGGTGTAGTTGCATATCCCGTATAGAAGAAGGTTGACCTAGTTATCTTGCTGGGTTATCAATATGAATGAATTGAGGAGAGGCAAGCTATCTTGTCTTGCAAACAATCAATGAATATTGTTCCATTCAGGCTTAGATTTCCTCTCTACCTTTTTTTACCTCAAATGTAAATCTTCTGCTGTGTGCATGGGCAATGGATGCATAGCAATCTCCGAAACTTGTAAATTTCATTTCTTTCCGTGAAAGCTCCAAGTCTAGGTCGCAGAACCAAAATGTTAATCACGAAGTAAAGGAGATGAACGAAAATGTTGTAGTAGTACATGTGTATGTGTTGTGCAACAGCAAACATGTTATCCTCGCCTAGTCCTATTGCCCTCTGCTCTTCTTAATTCGGGATCAACTGTTATCTCATCTGGGTGTTTTACTTGGCAGGGAAAGTAGCAGGAGGAGGATCTCCAGGTGAATGCGGATGGACTACCACTTCTCCATTAAGAGCAGCAGCAACCTCATTGAGTCCTGCCACTCGCTCTTCTACGAGGCCCTCACCTACAAGGTTACCACCGCCACCATTCTCATACCACATCACCAGCATTTCAAGAATCGGAAATCTGTGCTAGTTGCTGGAAGGTGTTAGGTTAAATTGCATAATCTGGGGTTCGGTTTTGAGTTGTATAATGGCATTTTTGAGGTACTTTATCTGCAGCTATGGGACTTTGATTTTACTCTATTTATGAACTGTTTAGTGCCAGCTCATGTGTCAGGTTAGTTTGTTGGCATCGAAGAGCCAACATACCTGTTGGCTCTTTGATCTGACCACGTATTCCAAATGTTTAGTGCTGAACATTAAGCTGGCTATTGAACTATAGTAAACAAAATGCTGATTATGCTCTGGTCTGAAGGTCTTTGTAGGATTATATAATAACAGATCATGTACTATACTTGGAACTTGATCTTCCACTATTTTCTGACCTTGTCATATATGGTGTGTAAAAATATGAAATCATCTATGATAAAAGCCTAAGTATATGATCATGTGCTAGTGGTGCTAGAAGATGTACTCTAATTTCATCTTGAATAAGATGATGTGCCAATGTGGAGCTGCTTGATTTGCTATTTTTTCGTGTATTAGTTCTATCCAGCATCGACGGAGGCATGCTTCTGTCTAGCTGTAGATTTTGATACGAAAAGAACAAATATTTCTACTACACTTGCTTTTGGGTTAATGGTTCATGTCTAATTTGAGAGGATCGTTGTGACAGGGTTTTTAATTGTTAATGGCTATTGAACTATAGTAAACAAAATGCTGATTATGCTCTGGTCTGAAGGTCTTTGTAGGATTATATAATAACAGATCATGTACTATACTTGGAACTTGATCTTCCACTATTTTCTAACCTTGTCATATATGGTGTGTAAAAATATGAAATCATCTATGATAAAAGCCTAAGTATATGATCATGTGCTAGTGGTGCTAGAAGATGTAGTCTAATTTCATCTTGAATAAGATGATGTGCCAATGTGGAGCTGCTTGATTTGCTATTTTTTCGTATATTAGTTCTATCCAGCATCTATATGCATATGCTTAGGATACGCATGATGCCAATTGTCTGTTTAAGATCAATGCGTTGGTAGTAGTGGGCATAAATCCATGTATGCCCTGCAGTTGGTAGCATCTCTATGCAGTTTCCGGAGATTTTCTTGTGCAGTCCTGTTTTGTTTCATCTTCTTTTTATCAGAAAATATAGCTGGCCGTGGGGTTGACTTCTGGCTACCAGCCTTTTGTTTGTGATGCTTTTGTCGTTGAAATTGGCCCATGTGCTGGTTATGCTCTTGTGCTACTGTCTATGCTATTTGTTGCGGTTTCAATCTCATTTCGGATCTTGGCATGCTACTCTCTACGTTGTAGAATTTGATACGAAAGGAACATATAGTTTTCAGCTAGTAACTGCAACATTGCACTTGTTTCTTCAGCTACATGTTCACAATTAAGAGTTTGCACATATTTTTGGGGAAGATGCTTAGTGACTGATCTCATCTCATTTTCTCTTCTTCAGGTTAAGTAAAGCACTACAAGAGGTTGATCAGCTAGCCACCGCAAGAAATAGTAGGATGCTCCATAGACTTTGATGAATGCATTGCGACTCTTTTAGACATATTTATGCACTGCCATTGTCTTAGAAACATCACTATGCACTATTGTTCATTTTGTTGTCGAGTGTTGTATTGTATTGCCTTGTGGTATGTCTTGTGTAACCGAATGTTGTGGATGCAATATATGAACAAAATTTAACTTGTGGATGCATTTCATTTCTGAAGCTCTGTCAAAATCTGAATGAATACATTGATCTGCTTTCGTGTCAAAATTGCTGCCGGCAACAGAAATAGACTGCCGGCAAAAATCCCCAGTGGCCTGCCGGGAGAGAGTTTGGCCTACCGGCAAAGATAGTAAAAACGAGGGCGGGCTAACTGCCGGCAAAGATCTAACTACCGGCAAAGATCTTTGCCGGCAGGGTTATAACGGGCAGGCCGGCCTGCCGGCACAAAGTCTTTGCCGGCAGTTACACTGCCATGTTAAGAGCCCTTTCCCGACAGTAGTTGTGCCCTTATGTTTGGTCCGTGGTGTAGTGATTCAAAGAGTTTTGTGTGCAAACAATAGAGGGATAATGTGTAGCATATGCATCAATAGGACCATCCTCATCATTATAATCATCTTCCTCATTAGGATCAGCATCATCTCCTGTATCATACTCATCATCAGCATTAATAATCATGACTTTCTTATTAGGACAATCACGCTTAAAGTGTCCTTTTCCTCCACATGTATGACAAGCCATGTCTCTATTACGGGGGGCGTTGGCTGATCCACTCGGAGCTGAAACTGGTGGAACAGTTTTCCTGGCACTAGATGTGCTAGTCTCTGTTTTGCTATTAGTACCACTACGGTTGTGAGAAGGTGGAGGGGTTGGTGGTGAGAAAACCGTATTTTTCTGTGAAAAACTCCTCCGTGTAGTGATCTGTGCTTCTTCAGCCAACCGTTTCTCAGCTTCTCTTGCTTGATGTAGCAACTCCGTCATATCATTATACTGTACGTGCCTCACAATGCTCTTGATTTTAAATTGCAAACCTGAGAGAAAACGTTGCATTGTTTGGTCGGGAGCCTCACGAACCCGAGCTCGTTGCATTATCAACTCCATCTCCTTATAATATGCATCTACAGATTTTGTTCCTTGCTTCAATTGCTGTAACTTATCATATAGAGTTCTAATATAATTCTTGGGCACAAATCTGTCCCGAAGCAATTGTTTCATCTCTCTCCATGTATCCACTTCTGGTTCTTCACGTTCTTCCCTCAAACTTGTAATGCCATCCCACAACGAAAGAGCATAACTTTCAAGACCAGAAGAGGCAAGCTTAATTTTTCTCTCTTCACTATAATCATGCAGTCTCCATAGCTTCTCAATTTTCAGCTCCCACATCAAATATTCTTCCACATCTTCAGTATCACAAGTGAGAGTAGGTATAGAGAATTTCGGTTTGCCCAAACCATCGTCCTCTCTATTATTTTCCAATTGGATCCCCCTTGCAGCAACTCCTCCACGGCCACCGTGCACATTGCCACGGACATGTAAATCAGCAGCATTGGGTGGAACTCGCCGTGGGTTGTTATTATTTTCCAGGAGTGTTGCTAAATTTGCAACCTGTCTTGTCAAATTTGTCACGGCTTCTTGTAAAATATCCACAGATTCTTGAGTAGCAGCAGCATCAATTTTGAGGTCCAAAGTGTTCACTCCTATTTGCTGTTTGTGATGATATCAAAACACACCTAGGAAACTCACACAATTTTTGAGACAAATGTGGCAATGCAAATATATGGGTGGGAATTTTGCAATGCACTCGAAAGACACTTGCAACAGCTCAATGAAAAACAGGCACAAGAATGCTCAATCTACTAGGGCAAACAGCAAGGTAAACAGCTCCCAAACTGCAGTAGCTATGATCAACCTTCAGGCCTCCCAAACTTCTCTCTCGCCTACAATATGTCGCACCGCGGAGCAAATTTTTTTCAGAAACACAACGCCGTGCAATAAACCTATTGAGCAGCCTGTGAGCAATAAAATAGCTAGTCTTTTAGGTAAGCTCCTAAATATATGTGTAGAAAGGCTGTATCTAAGTCTCACAAAGTTCGGAAGAAAGTCCTAAGGAAAGTGAAAAGAAAACAACGAAAATCTAGAAACTATGCCCAGAAAACTCACGGCAGAGAAAACTCGTCCTTTTTGTGGCACGGCAGCAGGTCCGACTCCGAGTACAACTCGAGTGAGGCACGGCAGCGTTTCACGCGGTTTTGTGCCGTGGCAGGAAACGGATTCCGAGTTCAACTCGATGTAGGCGCGGCAGGTTTTCACGCGTTTTGGTGCCGCGGTAGGACTCGATTCCGACTAGGAGTAGAACTAAGGCGCGGCAGGAAAAACAGAAATTTGTGCCGTGGCAGAAACTCGATCTCAACTCGGATTGGAGTAGGAAAACAACTAGGAAACTAATTTTTTTGGGATTTTTGATGGATCAACTCGACTAAACAATAAGAACCCTAACCCTAGACTGAAGAACTCGAAACTAAAAACAAAAAAAAGATACGCAAACACCAACTCAAACAGCAAGTAAACTATGCAAATTGGTGTGATCTAAGGCTATGGCGATGATAAAACTAAATATTTTTGTAGGCTTTTTCTGGATAGGAATAAAAAACACTCAAACTAAGGGGATGGAACGTTCTCACCGAGTAAACCTGTGAATCTGATACCAAGATGATATGGGGTGACCCGATCTTCTCAGCGAGATGGTGATGGATTCGTGGATGGATGATGTAGATACCTCGTGTGATACTGAAAACTCTCCTGGCCGATCCCTATTGCCAATGCAATAGCTTGCAACCCTATGGATATTCTCAACTCCACACGCTTGCACAAGTAGCCACCGACTACAAGTGGTCCTGTACCTCCTTATTCCCAATGGAACAGCAGATAACACGCAGAATTTGCAAGCAGTAACAATACTTCAAGATGAATGCTTAGCACCGATCCAATCTAGAGGTTCTAGGGTTTATGTTTTATCATAGTCTAAACTCATCTATGGTGGCTAGGCCTCTATTAATAGGTGGGGGCGGTACTGTAGCGCGCGCGGTACTGTAGCTACAATACCGACGTGGTGCAACCCTAATCCGGTTCGACTCAAACGATACGAACTGACCCATGTTGGGTTCAGCCATATGGACACGCAGGTCCAAGTCTAATATGACTAGGACTCCTCAATTGGTGCAGCCACATTGTGTGGTGCGCCTCCTTCATGCCTCCCCTCTTGTGCTCCTGCCTCCCTCTCCTCCCTCAAGCACTTGGGTGTATTGAACTTGATAATTCCAGCATGCTCCATCTTGTTTCCTCCATGCTTCTTCATGTTTCCATCCATGTCTTGATGATCTCCTCCAATAGCATTTGTGTTATCAACAAACCCGAGAATACATACATACATGGATTTAGGTAGTATAAAGCTCTCATAATCAGAAACATCATAATCTAAGAGAGAATTCACCTGCTGTTCTAATAACTTGGTTCTTGATCTTGTCATTGGTCCAATTCTCACTTCATTAGATTTATCTTGAACAACAACCTCTTCAATTGGAGAATGTGTAGTAGAGCTAGGGATGTCCTCATCATGAATTCTACAAATAGGTCCGGATAGCTCGCAATTAGGACCCTGACTAAAAATAAAGAAAAGCAATTAGGCCCCCAATCGTTGGAGGCTTGGAGCAAGCTAGCTAGCTCGCATCCGCGTCGGAGAAGCAGCCAACGACGACGGAGTCGGGGCCGCACTCGACGCCGGCCACTCACCCGCTAGCTCACTCGTCGACGGCCGCTCGCGCACTCGCCGCCGGCCGCTCGTCCACTCGCCTTGGACGATTGAAAAGCAGGGGACGGCCGCCACCGCTGCGGACATGGAAGCCGCGGTCGAGCAGCCGCTCGCCGGCGTGGACCAGCTTGTCGGCGCGGGCGCACAGCGAGGAGGCTGGCGGCCCGGACGGCGGCGATCGGCGGCCCACGGCGCTGGTGCGTGGCGGGGGTCGTCGACAGCACGGCGAGCGCCGGTGGCCAGGAGGAGTCGGCAGCAAGCTACAGGGTCGTGGGCGGCGAGCAGAAGGCCGGCGGCGACAGTTCAAGCGCGTGGGGAAACTTCCTTGTGGCGGTTTTCCTTCGCGCGTTGTCTCCAGAGCTTCCAGCGCGCACGAGGTCACGCGCAAAATAACCAGCCTTCGTCCAGCATCTGCCAGCGCACTGGACGGGTTTTCAGCGTGTTGAATTTTATAGCCTCTGAGCACGCGAAACTGATCCGCGCTCGCCAAAATGACGGTTTTTCCCACGCGCTGGCTTTTTACAGCGTCAGTTGGAGATGCTCTTATAAAATAAAACTCCACTAAGTGCAATTAATACTTTTCTATCTCCACATGCAAGTTATCCACATCATTTGCTATTTTAGCCAATCAATTGTCCATATCATCCCACTAACATTAATTAATTATTTTCTATCTCTACATGCAAAATTCCAGAACATCTCTTTTTAGCCCATCAAATTGTCCATATTATTATTTTTTGATGCTCGAATAATAAGATCACGCCATTTCGCTATGTAGTTACCCAAGTGAATCATGTGTAAGTAGAATACTAGAATTAGTTTGGCCCGTGAACTTTTTGCCAATTGTTTTCAATGATAAAAATCATTAGATGTTTTTCAAAACTATGGGATCTTCTATACGTTCACTCAAAAAGTTTCTAAAAATATTGTGCGGCAGCGTGCATATCATTTTCATGCAAGCCATCCATAACATCCGTTTCTTCAACCCACTACTATAATCTTGTCTATATCAATCAGATACACCCCTAAACCATAACGATATTATAAACCACACATACATTTGATGTCTAAAATTTTAGCCTCTTGACTGTCATGATTAACTAAATTTTGCATATTTCTTTAGCCAATTTCAGGTTTCATGTATTTTATTAAATTTCTTAAGAAATACCCGTCACAACGCGTGGGGTGTCATTCTAGTTTGAGAATTACATGTTTACAATTATTTGAGAAAAAATAGATAAAACTGAGTTAATTCAGCTCTTAACATCATAATTATGAACAAAATGAGTAAAATCAGCCAATTCGCTTTAAATCAACACTGTAATATCTTCACCACTCGAGGGCACTCAAGACATTTCAGCTCTAAAAACCCGTTGCTGCCAAAAAACCACTCTTGCCAAATATCGAATTTATGTTTCCGCCAGCTGTTTTATCACATACCACCAGGTAAGTTATTCTCGTCGGTCCAAACAAAACAAATCTCTAGTTTGTTACGTGAGTTAAAGGGAGGTCTGAGTTGGGTTTGATACATGTGTGCACTATATATCTAAGTCATTTCAACTCTAAAACCCGTTGCTGAAAAAAAAAATACTCTTGCCAAATATCAAATTTCTGTTTCTGCCAGCTGTTGTATCACATACCACCAGGTAAGTTATTCTCGCCGGTCCAAACAAAACAAATCTCTAGTTTGTTACGCGAGTTAAAGGGAGTCTGAGTTGGGTTTGATACATGTGTTCACTATATATCTAAAGGTCAGGTCGGCCGTGTAAATTGAGGGTGAATTTTATTGAGCTAAATAAAACTATAGGAAACGGGGAAACCAAATATCGTGCATCGCTGCTAGTCCGCAAGGGATTTTGTCTCTGCAGTGCGTGAAGTTCATGTAATCTACTCGATGCTAGTTCCATTTTTAGGGTTTCTCATTTTTGCTTGTTCGGAAGTTCTTGCTGATGATACTAGTACCATGAAAATTCGGGCCGTCTACTCGCACAAATTTGGGGTCTCGCTAGTTCGTGCCTCATCCTTAACTATAAAAACTGGTTAAATCACGTATGTACTTGGTGCTTTCAATCAAAGTTGAGCTTTATCCCTTTTCTCTAGATAAAACTAGGATCATTGTTTCCTTCCGACATCTAAGGACATGTACAACGCCTGCCGCTAATCCAGATACTTAAAGTGGAAGAAAATTAATAGCACCAACTAATGCGAGGGCTAAGTGTCCTGATCCAAACGATGAGCGCTAATTTCAGTCGCTGAAAGGGTGGATATGGGATCGTTTTGTACGCTGAAAAACAAGAGCCTCCCGACGTTTCTTTTTGCGGGACGCTAGCCAAAATCCCGGCATCAACAGGGAATCAGGTATAATGACCAGGAATTTCAGCCGAGCGTAGTGGTTAGCGGCTTAGCGCCCGCAATGTACGTGCCCCCAGCGCCCCAAGGGCGTGAAATAGCGCCGTTTCGCCCTGTTAGCGTCGAAATTCTCCCAGTCGCTCCCCGGAGACTAAATAGCGCCGTTTCGACCAAAATTAGCGCGGCGCACCCAGACCAAACTCAGCCCACTGGGTTCTGCCTGGGGGAGCCGAACGAAGGGAAAACGCGCGTGGGCCAGCACTGTCGGCGAGACTGCGCATTTCCCCCACCCAGCCTCGCCTTTCCTCTTCCCTCTCGCGTCGCCGCCATGTCACCGCCGGTACCACCACCCCCCCCCCCCCCCCGCGCCGCACACAAGCAGCTAGAAAGGCCACCACCCCACCCCACCTCTCCACGCCGCCGGCGCCGCCCCTTCCCTCTGCCATGATCTAGCCGCAAGGAAGACTCTCGGGGCGCAACTCGCCCACCTCGCCCACAAGGTGTTCGGCGTTTTGTCCGCCCAGCCATGGACTCCGACGATGAGGAGCTGCTCGCCGAACTGCTGGAAGAGGAAGCCGAGGCTGCCGTCGACGATGAAGAACACTTGCTGAACCTCACCTGCCTTGCCGGCCTACTCGCAAATGAGGCCGCGAGGCCGCGGCGTGGTGGCTCGGCGCCCGGTCGCCGCAAGAGCAAGCCGAGGCAGCGCTACGAAGGCTACTACATCCTCTACTACGACTATTTCGCGAGACGATCCCCTGCAGGACGAGACGGTGTTTCGGCGCCGTTTTCAGGATGAAACAGAAGCTCTTCCTCGACATTATGCATGCCATCCGGGAGTTCGACACCTACTTCAAATGCAAGAAGGATTGCACTGGCACGGTAGGCTTTACCTTACTTCAGAAGTGCACGGTGGCGATGAGAATGCTTGCATATGGTGCTCCCGGTGATGCTCAGGATGATTATCTGCGCATGTCCGAATCTACTGCCATTGATTGCTTGAACAGGTTCTGCCGGGCAGTGGTTGCGGTGTTTGGGCCAACATACTTGCGATCACCCAATGCGGAAGACACTGCCCGGATCCTGGCCACCAATGAAGCAAGAGGCTTCCCTGGGATGTTTGGAAGCATCGACTGCATGCATTGGGCATGTAAGAACTGTCCATTTGCTTGGCTGGGGATGTACAAAGGCCACAAAAGAGCTTGCAGTGTGATTCTTAAGGCAGTGGCTACACATGATCTCTGGATTTGGCATGCCTACTTTGGCATGCCAGGAACTCACAATGACATCAATGTCCTGCAGTGCTCGAATGTCTTCAGCAAGCTTGTTGAAGGACATGCTCGCCCGGTGAACTATGAGATCAATGAGCACCAGTACACAAAGGGCTACTTCCTTGCAGATGGTATCTACCCAAAGTGTTCAACATTTGTGAAGACTATCTCCAACGCTGTGCCAGGAACTGACAGAGCTTGGTTTTCTTAGAGCCAAGAGGCTAGCAGGAAGATGTTGAGCGGGCATTTGGTGCGCTACAGTCTCGATTTGCTGTTGTCCGATACCCTGCTCTGACTTGGTCGAAAGCGAATATGCGGGAGGTGATGAACTGTTGTGTGATCTTGCACAACATGATCATTGAGAGCGAGATGAATGATCCGGTGGCTGACACTGCTGAGCCGTATTACCGACAGGGTCCTCTTGTAGATGTAGATCATGAGGTGCCGGCAACATGGGCAGTCTTCCTCACTATGCGCCAGGAGATTCGAGACCCACATATTCATAACAACTACAGAATGATCTGGTGGAACACTTGTGGAGGCGCAAAGGCAATGACATTGCCTAGTTTGATGTGTTCTATTTGGTTGCATTGTTGAACTATTTGTGTGTGCATTTGTATGTTGAACTATTTATGTGTGCATTTTGTATGTTGAACTATGTGGATAAAATAATGTTTGTGCTATTTTTGAATCAGATTTGGGCAAAAATCGCCGACTGGGGGTGGGCTGGGTTCGGCGACTGGGAATCGGCGCCCCCAGTGCGCCGAATAGCGCCGTTGCCCCCCAGGCGGTCAAAATTAGCGCCAGAGTTCAGCCTAGGGGCATAACGGTTGGAGATGTCCTAAGGTCACCTACAACGAGGATGCCAAGAGTGGGCACCAGTGTGCATTTCCCGTCTGTAACCTCTAGTTCCATCCAACGCCTGGATTTGGGCCAGCGTCGGAGACAAAACCGAAGTTGGATGCTTAAGTTTTTTTTTTTCCAGGACAAGACTGTTGAACCAGCCATATATATGAGCCTCGCTCAAACCATATGCGAAATTCTTGTGATCAACAACAACGATGAACACACGCATTGCTCACTGCTGACAAAAATATATGTGTTGTCTACATACCAGTTCTACAAGTGCTAACATAAAGGCTTGATATAGGGAAACTGTCTTTTGCTCTCGGGCACCAGTGGTGCTGCCACTTAAAAAATTCGAAAATCATATTTATGAGTTTCAAAAAATTCTGTAAAAAAATACGGAACGTGTAAATTTTCAATTTGAGATACCTTATATTTTGGGCTACACAAAAATAACAAATCTGATAGAATTTAGAGATTTGAAAATATGCATAATTAGATCCACACTTTTGTGATTTTTGTGTAGCTCAAAATACAATGTATTTGAAGTTGATATCTTACACGTTCATGGGATATACATCATTGACTCTCTCCACATTTATTTTTCGAATTTTTTGAAACTTATAAATATGATTTTTGAATTTGTTATATAGGAGGGAGCACTGGAGCCCGGGAGCCAAAAATCTTCACTCCTTGATATTTTCATACATACATGGTTGAAGTTTGAAACGGATTCAGCTGTCCATCTCAACCAAAAAATAATAACATACATGCACAAATCATCCTCACGACGACCACTCCTCGCATTGCTAGCTCGAGCACCGAGCTCTACCAAGCACGGAAAAGATGGACACAAACTGACGAGCTCTGCACAAATCTAAACATGAATCTAAACATGAACATCTAAACTGAAGATTTTTTTTTTGGAGGTTAATGGCAGTCGTTCTGTCTTCCGATTAGATAGAAAAGAGTGTTGTGTACAGAAGTTCCAGTTAGGGATACATCCCTTTACAGACAAAAGAAAAACTAAAAGTCTCCTGGATCATGCGTGTGGGCGTAAGCCCGCAGCGCCATCTCCTCCCGCACCAAAGACGCCACCTTCGTAGGCCCACGGTCGTGAAAAACAACTCCTTGCACCGTTAGCAAGGAGTGCCCAGGTATCAGAAACTCAAGCATCTAGGCCCCCACCAGCGGCACCTGCCGCTCCAGCTTGGTCCCTGTTAGACTTGTAATTATGTTTGTATACGTATTGTAACTCTTGTACAATCTGTAACCGTACCCGATGAGGTACCTCCATATATATGTTGCCGTGGCCGACCCAAGAGGTGTCGAAGCCCACAACACCCAAATCTTTTGTCTTTCATGGTATCAGACGCGATCTCGCGATCCTGACCTAGCCGCTGCCCACCGACCATGTCGTCTTCCGCTGCCTCCTCGGCGGTCGCCGCCACCGATCTCTCCGGCGCGGCCACCGACGCTGCCCTCTACGGCGCGGCCACTGCGCCTGCCGCCGCCACCGAGCCCTCGGTCTCCCTCGCCCCGGCTCCACCCGCCGCGCTCGCCGATCCCATCGGATCGGGTGCGCCCCTTGTCGCTCCGACGCATCACCTGCTGTCGGTGCCGCCGTTCCTGTCCAACCTCCTTCAAGGAGGATCTGCATCCCCTCAGCTGATGACCAGATCGACGGGGGCCTTGTTTTCTGGGGCGACCTCCTCGGTTCCCTCCTCTTACGGCGCGATGGCGCCCTACGCGCCGCAGCCGCCGTTTGCGTACGACCCTGCTGCCTACGGCGCCTACCATGGTGCTCCCTACGGCGTGCCCTACGGCGCCCCTTACGGCGCCCCTATGGCGTCGGTCACGGCGCCCCTCATGGTGCTCCGTATGGTTCCGGTTATGCAGCTTTCCCGGGCCATGCTCTCTACGGTGCGCCACCACCTCCCCCGCCGCCGGCTCCCCCGGCCGCGCCCCCGGTTCAGGCTGTGGCGGACGCGGTCTCTGCTGGTGTTGCTGTTGCGCCGCCCTACGACTTCGCCCTCGACGTCATCTCATCCCCGCCGTTCCTCTTCAGCAACCTACTTCCGGTGAAACTGAAGATGGACAATTATCTGTTCTGGCGTGCGCAGATTCTTCCCCTCCTTCGTAGCCACTACTTGGAGGGCTTTGTCGATGGTACCCTGCCGTGTCCCTCGCCGGCCCATCACATGTACCGGCCGTGGATTGCTCAAGATCAAGCGATTCTCTCGGAGATCCAGTCCTCTCTCACCGAGGGCGTCACCGACATGGTGCTTTTTGCTGCCACGTCTCATGATGTGTGGGAAGTGCTGGAGTCTAGCTTCTCCGCACAGTCGTCGTCTCAGTCCATGGCTCTCCGTACTCAGCTCAACGAGATCCATAAGGAGCACCACTCTATCACCGTCTTTTTCAACAAGATCAAGCGCCTTGCTGACACGCTCGCTTCCATTGGCGAGCCCCTTCGTGACACTGAGTTTACTGCATACATCCTCAAAGGTCTTGATGCTGAGTATGATTCTCTTGTGGAGGTGATCAAGGAACGAAAAATTCCCATCAAGCCATAGGAGCTCTATCAGCGCCTCCTCTCGACGGAGCAGCGCCTTGCTGGACGACACCCGGACGGAGGCCCTCTGTCAACGCTGTCTATCACGGCGGGAAGGGGGGTGGCCGCTCCTCTGCACCATCGCCGACACCCCTGTCGGGGCCAAGGGCGCCGTGCCACCTGCTGCCCCTGCCCAGCCGCGCCCCACCATCGTCGTCGAGAACGGGCGCCCCCGCGCCTGCTGCGCCTCCTGCGGCGCTGCTGCACCCTGCCAGCTGTGCGGTCTTGCTGGCCACATCGCGTCTCGCTGTCATCGCCGCTTCAAGACTGATTTTCTTGGTCTTGGCAACAACGGCAAGGGCAATGAGCGTCAAGCCAACATGACGCAGCAACAGGGGCAAACTCCATCATATCCTATTGATCCCACCTGGTACATGGACACTGGTGCTACTGATCACATGACAAGTGAGCTGGACAAGCTTGCTACGCGTGAGGCCTACCACGGGCACGACAAGGTTCAGACATCCAATGGAGCAGGTATGCACATCTCTCATATTGGTCAGGCATCTCTTCTTACAAATACATCTCGGCAGTTGCATCTTAAGAACGTTCTTAGAGTCCCCACTGTAGCACGTAATTTGCTCTCTGTTCCTAAGCTTACTTATGACAATAACGTGTTTTGTGAGTTTCACCCGTTTGTTCTTTTTATTAAGGACCGGGCTACGAGGGACGTACTTCTTAGAGGTCGACTTCGCCATGGACTATATGCGCTTGATGTGCCACGCTCTGTCTCCCCAGCTGTCTCCCAAGTCTTCAGTGGTGTTCGAGTGTCCCCATCCCAGTGGCACTCTCGTCTTGGCCATCCTGCCACACCCATTGTTCGCCATGTTCTTCATCATCATGAGTTACCGTCTGTGTCTAGTAATAAAGATGTTTCCGTCTGTGATGCTTGTCAGCAGGGAAAGAGTCATCAGTTACCTTTTTCTGTTTCTAGTCATGTAGTCAAAACTCCTCTTGAGCTTGTGTTTTCCGATGTTTGGGGTCCTGCCCAGATGTCTGTTAGTGGTCATGAGTACTATGTCAGTTTTATTGATGCTTATAGTCGCTTTACTTGGATTTATCTTCTTAAGCGCAAGTCTGATGTGTTCGATGTTTTTCTTAAATTTCAAGCACATGTTGAGTGTCTCCTACAACACAAAATTATTCATGTACAGTCGGATTGGGGGGGTGAGTACCGCAATCTTAGTACTTTCTTCGAGAAACTTGGGATTTCGCACCGTGTGTCTTGTCCTCATACACATCAGCAAAATGGTTCAGCTGAACGTAAGCATCGTCATATTGTTGAGACCGGTTTAACTTTGTTAGCTCATGCCTCTGTTCCGTTTCGTTTTTGGAGTGACGCTTTCACTACAGCCTGTTTTCTCATAAATAGGCTTCCTTCGCGGCTCCTTGGTATGAAAACTCCGCTTGAACTCTTGCTCCATGAGACTCCTGATTACACCTTTCTTAAAGTGTTCGGTTGTGCGTGCTGGCCGCATCTCCGTCCTTATAATAGTCGCAAGCTTGAGTTCCGTTCTAAAAAATGTGTCTTCCTTGGGTATAGTTCGACGCACAAAGGGTATAAATGCCTTCATGTCCCAACAAATCGTGTGTATATCTCGCGTGATGTTGTCTTTGATGAGCATGTTTTTCCTTTTTCAAATCTTCCAACTCCTGTCACCACATCCACTCCACCATTGCATTCATCTCCTATATTGCCTGATCAATTTGTAGATGCTGCACACTCGCCTTCTTTGTTGTCTAACCATGGTGCAGGAACCGGTAGAGGTGCTCGACTTCTCCTTTTGGATGATCCACCTGCTGTTACTGCGGCCGCTTCAACGGATCACGTCGATCACGCCGCTGCTACTCCCTACATGGGGCATGCAGGGTCCGCGCCTATCTCGCGCCCGGCTCCGACAGCGTCGGCGTCGCCTGCGTCGACCGGCCCGTCATCGCCCCTGCCTGTGACGACCGGCCCGGCTTCGTCCGCATCACCCGGCCCGTCGTCGCCTCCGCCTGCTGGGCCGCCTCCTGGCAGCCCGCCATCGTCGCCGTCGCCTGTGCGGCAGCTAACTGCCAGCCGCACGCTGCTACTCCCGCCACCAGCGGGCTCTCTGTCGCCCAGGCGGTCGCCTTCGCCGGCTGTCGATGGGCCGCCATCGCCGCCCTCCACTGGGCCGCGCACGCCTGCTACGCCGGCTTCCTCTGCTCCTCAGCAGAGTCCAGCGCTCCCGTCCACGTCGACGGTTCCTGTGACTTCGACCTCGCTGGCTGCTCCTGTTGCTCTGCGCCCTCACACTCGCAGCAAGAGCGGTGTTTTTCGTCCGCGTCAACGCACCGATGGCACGGTCGCGTGGCTCGCGGCTTGTGTGGCTCATTCTGAGTCCGATCCTACTGCTGAACCCTGCCATTATCAGGTGGCTATGGGTATCCCTCACTGGCGTTCTGCGATGGAACAAGAATATCAGGCATTGCTGAAAAATGATACGTGGCGTCTTGTTCCTCCAAAGACTGGTGTCAATATTATTGATTCAAAGTGGGTATTCAAAGTTAAGCGACATGCTGATGGCTCTATTGAAAGGTATAAGGCTCGGCTTGTTGCTAGAGGGTTCAAACAGCGTCAAGGTCTTGACTATGAGGATACTTTCAGTCCTGTGGTCAAGCCTACCACTATTCGTCTGCTGCTGTCCCCAGCTGTTACTCATGGCTGGTCTCTTCGACAGCTGGATGTTCAGAATGCTTTTCTTCATGGTGTGCTTGAAGAAGAGGTTTATATGCGACAGCCTCCTGGTTTTGTTGATCCTGCTCGTCCACAGCATTTGTGTCACCTGGTCAAAGCCCTATATGGTCTTAAGCAGGCGCCCCGTGCCTGGCATGCACGTCTTGGTGCTGCTCTTAGTGCACATGGGTTTGTTCCGTCGACTGCTGATACATCATTGTTCCTATTTCAGCGTCCTACAGTCACTATGTATCTGTTGGTGTACGTTGATGATATCATCCTAGTCAGCTCTTCGGTTTCTGCTGCGGATCGTCTTGTTTCAGCCTTGAGTGGAGATTTTGCTGTTAAAGATCTTGGCCGGCTTCATTATTTTCTTGGTATTGAGGTCCTTCATTCTGATGCTGGTCTCACTCTCACTCAGCAAAAGTACTCTCGAGATCTGCTTCGTCGTGCTGGTATGCTCAACTGTAAACCTGCTACTACTCCCATGTCTGCTACTGATCGTCTCTCTGCACTTGTTGGTACGCTTCTACCTTCGGATGAGGCTACTGAGTACCGTAGTATTGTTGGTGGCTTGCAGTATCTGACGATTACTCGTCCTGATATTTCCTATGCGGTTAATAGTGTTTGTCAGTTTCTTCATACTCCTCGAGATACTCACTTGGCAGCTGTGAAACGCATATTGCGCTATGTTCAGTCGATAGCTGTTTTTGGCCTTCATCTTCGGCCTGCTCCTTCTGGTGTCCTCTCGGCGTTCTCTGATGCAGATTGGGCTGGTAGTCCAGATGACAGGCGATCCACGGGGGGATATGCAGTGTTCTATGGTCTTAATTTGATCGCCTGGAGTGCTCGTAAACAAGCTACAGTGTCTCGTAGTAGTACTGAAGCTGAGTACAAAGCAGCTGCCAATGCCACCGCTGAGCTTATTTGGGTTCAGTCTTTGCTACGAGAGTTGGGAGTCTCTCAGGATCAGTCGCCTGTGCTTTGGTGTGATAAAATCGGTGCAACATATCTTTCTTCGAACCCGATATTTCATGCCCGAACGAAACACATTGAAGTTGACTATCACTTTGTCAGAGAACGAGTTTCGCAGAAGTTGCTTCAGATCAAGTTCATCCCTTCGAAAGATCAACTTGCTGACATCTTCACGAAACCGTTGCCGCTACCTCAGTTTGAGGGTTGTCGCCGCAATCTTAATCTCTTGAATTCTTCAGAGCACGGTTAAGATTGAGGGAGGGTGTTAGACTTGTAATTATGTTTGTATACGTATTGTAACTCTTGTACAATCTGTAACCATACCCGATGAGGTACCTCCATATATATGTTGTCGTGGCCGACCCAAGAGGTGTCGAAGCCCACAACACCCAAATCTTTTGTCTTTCAGTCCCTGTCGTCTTCTTCTTTTTCTTGGGCTTCTTCCCGAAGAGGACGAGGTCGCCGATGGCAGCCGCCGCCTGGTCCGAGAGGGGTCCGTCGAACAGGGCCAGGTAGGCCTGCCGCCGTCGCTCTGAGGGCCCGGCCTCCTTAGGCTGCGAGCCGAGGCGGCGCGCCACAGCCTCCTTGGAGCCAACCCGCGCCGGACATCCCGTCGGTGGAGTACCAGGCGCCTCTGGCTACAACACATGGCATAGGTGTCGCAGAGAGCTCACCGGCCGGCACCAACAGAAGCAACAAGAGGGAGGTGGCCTGGCGGCGGGGACATATTGGAGGCGGACGACAGGACTGGGCGGCGGGGCGGCGAAGATGTTCGGGAGGAGCAGCAGGCGGCGGAAATCGGGCCGGGCGAGTGGGATCCGACACTGGAGGGCGGAGATCCAGTGATGGGAGAGCGGCGGCGGCCGGGTTGGGCGAGGTGCGTGAGGTCGGGGGTCGAGAGTAGACCTGGCCATGGCAGCCTGGCTCGAACAGCGCGACCCGACCCGACACGTAAATCTCGGGCCGAGCCTGCACATCGGCCGGGCTCGGACCTGACAGCTAAGTCAGGTTGGGCCCGGGCTTATCAAAAAACGCGAAATCAGCAAGGGCCGTGCCGGGCCTTGTTGGGCTCGGGCCCGATTTCTGTAGCCCGATAGTCGGGCCGGGCCAGGCTCGGGCCTGGTTTTTTCTTTGTCGGGCTTTTTAGGCCCCGCCCGAGCCCGGCCCGGTCCGAGAAATGCCAGGTATAGTCGAGAGGTGCGATGGGTTTCTTTTGTTCTTTTTGCGTTTCGGTCGGTCGAGACTGAAGAGAGAGGGGGGTACTGCGCGGTGGCATTCTGGACGTAAATTCACTAAACAACATGTCTTTTTCCGAGGAACGTTTCGCAAACTGAGGGGAGAAGCTCGGGAAACACCTCTGACCCAGTTTGTCCCCACCACATGTAACTTGGCTTTTGGAGTGTTTCTCGGTAGGGAAAACATGTACACTTCTTTTAATCTTATGAGGTTTGGTACCAAAAGCTGGTTGAGAAGTCTAAAAAAAGTCACCCTATGTATTGCCCGAAATATGCACGAATTTCACCTATATTAATGAATTTTATCTAAATATGAATGTGTTTCGTCCAAATTTTAATTTTTTTAATGCTTGGGCCAAGCCTCTTAGGATCACGGCTGGGAACCGGCGGCCCCAGACCGAGAAATAGCGTCGGCGGCCCCTTAGAAGGCCCAATTTAACGTCGAAAACCGGTCTAGGGCGCATAGAGATGCCCTAGTCGGACGTGCAGATTTTATAAGTGCCGCTCGGGAACCCGCTTGAAGTCCGTCACCTCGTCTCTACTCTACTTCCTCTCTACGGGGAAAATATCTAGTGATCCCAGATGTTAAATGATACCATGATACCATTCTCAAAAATTCAAATTTATAAGTGTTAATTTTTTTTAAAAAAAATGGTGGGATCTCGCAAGATGTGTGTTCACATTCCCTAAAATTTTCAGAACCAAATACAAAATACACACAGAGAAACACAAAACAGAAATTGCTATATGAATAGTGTCACTTTGTGTTTTTGTCTTTTTGTGACACTATTAACGTGGGTTTCTCTTTTTTTGTTTCTATGTGTATATTTTGAATTTGGTTCTGTAAATTCTAGGAATAGTAAACACATATCTTTTTAACACCTACAAATTTTTTCGGAATTTTTTGAATCTTTAAATTTTGAATTTTGAGAAGTGGTATCATGGTATCATGTGAGTAGTGGGATCACTAGATATGCACGGGGTACCCCATCCGCCCCACGAGGCCACGAGCCCACGACCCCACTCTCCCTCCCTCGGCCTTCGTCTCCCCAACGCTCTCATCGAACCCCACAATTTCACGAATTTAATCTCTGGGTGACTGGGTCTGGTTACCGTATCCGGCCGTTCTTCCCGTAGATCGGCGTGCCGCGCCGTTTAGCTTCCGCGGATACTTTCCTAGGGGTCTGTCTGCTGCCAGCGGCGGGATTTGCCCGGATCGGAACCGTTGCCCTGCTCCGACTAATCGGTGCGTTTGCAACCGTCGTGGTTGGTCCTTGTTTTGGCGAGTTATCTGCGGTATATTTATTGATTGGCGTGCGTGTGGTTGCAGAGTGTTCGCGTGTTGATCTTTTGTAGAACAGCGGAGGAAGACGGCGTTCTCTGCCCTTCTAACTGTAGATCTGGAAGGTATCTATCGACAAATCTCTTGTATAGTATGTAATTTTCAGACGGAAGCGGCGCCCTTTGCCTTAATGTTCGCTGTTCAGTTATGTAAAATGTCAATCACCGGCGGTCGCTGCCGGTGTCTACTGGCTCTCGATTCATAGTTGGGGTTTGACTTTTGAGTGATGTGTTTTGTGGGTAACAGGTCGCTTTTACAATCTGTTTCTGTTCGTGTTGCTGATATGCATCAAGAGTAGTACTAGTTATGTTGATTATGGATTTAAAAATGACATCTTTTGATCTTCTCATGTCTTCTGCTTGTCCTGCAACAGGACTCCTTGTGATTAGCCGGTCCAAGCTGCTTAAGATACATCGAAAAGTGAAGACCCTACACGCCCGGCACTATCATCACCATCTGCGATGGAGGCTCTTGTGGTTATGCCGGAGCAGCGCAGCCACCGCTCCGGTGGCCGAAGCAAATCATCCCGACCTCATTTCTCGCCGCTGACTTCTTCCCGTGGCTTTCGTGGCATGAACTGCCGGTCATTCCACTCTGGTGCCTGTGCAGGCCTCCTGCCATCCCCACCTCAACCCCCTGCCCGGACGTTTTTTTTTTTTTAGATAAAAGGCATAAATGCCCAGCTTTGAATTAACAAAGCTCAGGGTTTTACAACGGCAATTACAGGTGAGACAAGGTGTTGAGGAGAACCTCCAACAAGGCAGAAGAAGGACAAGCTAAAAGAAAGGAGGCTACACTACACCGAGCACCAAATCCCTGCGTAAAACGGCCAGCCCAGAGGCAGGATCGGACCACCAGCGAAGACGCCACTGCAACTAGCGTAGAGCTTGACATCGGAGAGTAGAGCAGCAAGACGCCGAAGCAACATCAGCCACGGCACAGTGGCAAGCGCAGCAGGCCTATCTCCATAAGTCCTTCCACGTCCCCGACCTCACGGCCGGAGCTGTGGGCAGGTCCAGCCTTTTCCAACTCACCACCCCCCAGCTCACTGCCAATCCCTAAGTTCTCCCTCCGGGAGAAGCGCAGTGTCTCGCTCGATCCGCCGCCAGCTGACGGGTGTCATGATGTGGAGGTGAGGCTACATGCTAAATCGGCTCCCTCCTCACCTGTGGGTGGATCCAGTGGCGGAGCTAGAACAATTGGATCCAGGGTGCACACATGGTGCCACAACACATTTAAAACATGGTTTGGGGGTGCATAGGTAGTGAAAAATTGCTAATTTACAAAGAAATTTTATTTTTACCGGTGTCCTGTGCACCCTGCTGCTCTAAGGTAGATCCGCCGGTGGGTGGATCAGGGTCTAACTTCTTCAGTGTCAAGGATACTGCTATTGCCACGGAGAATCTTAGGAGGATACTCCAGTTGGATATTGCAGATCATTGAATTGTGAAAGGATGTACGGGTAGTTCTTGTGTATAGGTTATCTTCCGCTGACTTGTAGTCTTTCCACATGCATAGTAGTGTACAGAGTAATGTGAACAATAACTTACAGGTCACACTCTTGGTCAAGATCATGGTCTAGGTGGAGTTATGTAGGTGAAGCAGATCCTGAAGGATGGATAGTAGAAACTGTTGCGTGGGATGTCATATGACACCTTGTAGCTTGCATTCACCTACATATTTACTTCAGTGTCGTTATCCTATTTGTCCTAGACTCTCGTAGGTATGTTAGAACTTTCCAATCCCAGTATTTCTTCTTCCTACAGACAGTAGTACTCTGCTAGAGCAGAAGATTCAGTGCCTGTTATCTGTAGTGTACATCCTAGTCCCTGACCAGATGCCACATGTTTCTAGAGTACCTATATTCATCGGTCTTGCATATCCCTGCATGCATATTTTCCGGAAACCCTCCAGTCAACTGATTGTCAATTCTAACCATCCTCACTTCGCTGGTGCTCTGCAAAGATCACTGAATCTCTCCTCACTGGCTTTTTCGAAAGAAAGAAGCTGGGTGGAAGATGGAAGAAGCCCTGTGTGTCTTGCTCGCTTCTATGGCAATACTAACTTCCCTCCCTTTATTACATCTCATGTAGGTCCACAAGTTGCATTATCACCAATCGTTTCGTCAGTCACATCCCCATCCATTCCCCAAGTTCATGAACAACTTAGTGGGTTCTGATTTTCTTCAAACCTAAGTGATCTTGAGAAAGGAAATCAGACCCTGGAGACCCGTGGAGCATGCAAACCCAGATAAGGTAGCAATGTCCGTTCATTAAAAACAACTGTGACATGCTTATTTCCTTAGCTGGTGCTAATCTTAAACTTGTGTTTATGCAGGGCTGTTTCTGCAGTTCGTCTTGCCCTGTACTGAAATGCCTGTTATATTGTTACTCTTGATGTCTAGCAGTAAAGACTGATATGAGTCATCAGTTTAGTCATTTGTAAGGTCAAGGTTGGATAACTCCTGCTGATTATCTTGTCTTATTAGCAGATTCTACTGTGTTCGGTCAGTGTTATATGAAAATATTACGATGTTTTGTATCCAAAGTAGAATGCTGTCGTTAGTTAAATTAAACTCAACTGTTCTTCACACAGCAAGTTGGTCCTTTTCCCCGTTACTGTATGGAGCATATTGTTATGGTAACGTCGTGTGGCAGTTTAAGAACATATACAATGCAAGGCGCTTACAAAAAATAAACATGAATTTTACTTAAGCGCTATTTGCTACTCCCTCCGTTGCATAATGTAAAATCTTTTAGATAAGATATATCTCAAGGTAACACGAATTTTACTTACGCTATTTGCTACTCCATCTGTTCCATAATGTAAGATCTTTTAGATATATCTCAAGGTGGACTAGATATAGAACGAAATGAGTGAACCTACACACTAAAATGTGTCTAAATACATCTTAATATGCACGAGTCAAGAAAGGTCTAAAAAGACTTATATTTAGAAACAGAGGTAGTATTTCGATAGGACAGTTGCTTTTGGCACCTCTCGAATAGAAATACATGCCTTAATGCTCTTGATGTTTGGGCTACTATCACGTACTAATCCCTGTCAGCCCTAGATTGTTTTGCAATGTGCCTAAATACATCTCAATATGCAACGAGTCAAGAAAGGTCTAAAAAAGACTTATATTTAGAAACGGAGGTAGTATTTCGATAGGACAGGTGCTTAATTTGGCACCTCTTCAATAGAAATACATGCCTTGATGCTCTTGATGTTTCGGCTACTATCACGTACTAATCCCTGTCAGCCCTAGATTGTTTTGTCACGTACTCCCAGATTGCTGTATCTGGAAGTATAGACGTCAAAATGTCAAATATGCGAGGCACATCATACCAGGGTTGGTGGGATTGTTTTGTCACGTACTCCCAGATTGCTGTATCTGGAAGTATAGACGTCAAAATGTCAAATATGCGAGGCACATCATAACAGGGTTGGTGGGATTGGTTGAAAGCAACACTTCATACTTCTATATAGGGTGGTCGTCCTCTTCCCTCTCCTCGCTACAGTCCGGAGAGGGCATTTTTTGAGAGTCCACCGCCAAATCCACCTCGCAGCCGGTGGGGCGTGGGTTCCTCCCTCTCCGTCGGCCGCTCCGGCGGCGGGAGGGTGGGGGAAGCCCGTTCCACGGCTTGTACATAGGCTAGGGTTAGGTGTGTGTCCGGCCGGCGGCGCTTGGGAGGCGGAGGTGCGGCTGGTGCGGTGTTTGGTGTCGGCGCGGTGCCCCTTCGGCGGCGGTGCTCTCTGGAGGACGGCCGCCTCGCGCGCGACTTGTGGGAGCCCGGGAATCAGCGGATCTCCTTGGCTCTCTCCACCACGGCCGGATCTGGGAGCGATGGATCCGGTGCTCATCGATCTGGAGGTAAGTGCTGAAGATCTGCGCGGCGGCGGTGGTGGCTGCGGTGGTAGTCTCTTCGGAGGCGTTGCGGAAGACTTCTCGTCTGTCTCGTGGTGGGCTCTGGCGATCCATGGTGGGAGCTTGGGCAGCGGCGCGTCTAAGGCAGCTTCGTCGTCGTCTCCGGCGTCGGGACCCAGTGGACCTCGTTGTAATTTTACCTTTGTTCTGGGTCTTTCTGTAAGAGTGCGGATCTGATGTACTTTCCTCTCCGCAAAAAAAAAAAAAAGCAACACTTCATATCACCATATGGTTGCCCTTTTTATTCCTGTTGTTGCCTCTGACAGTAAAAGCTTAATCATGTAAACTCCTATTCAAATTACATACCCCTAAATAGCTTTTTCCATGTGGTTTATGACTATCATTTGATGTGCACTGTACGCCAATTTTGTATAGGTGTCTTGGTTGCGTAAGATCCTAGAGAGTAATCCCTAAACAACTTTTTCTAAGATTATTGAAGTTGTGAGAGTTTAAAGGTGTTAATGCTCTTGCGATACCTACCTGTTATTTTCATGTAGGATTAGAGTAACATACGTGGATACCATAATATCACATAACCCAAAATAAAATGAGTCTACAAGCTAATAAATGATATCATGCATGACACCACATAATCTACTACCCGCTATGAAGGTAGTACTCCCTCCGTCCTAGTTTGTAGGGCACAATACTAAAACAATTTGTCCCAAAATCCTCCCACCTCTTAGGCACAATTATAGTAATTGCCTCTCAACTAGTGGTTGATTCACTACCAGGAAACAACTAATCACCGGCGTGACATTTTTGGGATCACCGGCGAGAAACGCCCACGCCGGTAACCTCACACCAGTGCTATTTGGGATCACCGGCGAGTGCGAGGCTGAAAGGATCGTATGGCCACACCTAGGGCTAGTTTGGTAGCAGGGGAAAAGCCCGGATCCCGGCCTTTTAACCGGGTGGACATTCCGCGGGCTAATCGGGCCCAGGGAAATCTATCTGAGCGTTTGGTGGGCCGTGTGGGGGGGGGGGGGGGGGGGAATTGACCCATCCGCGGCTTTTCCCCGGGGAGGATTTTCGCTAGTCAGTAGGTCGGGGAGGAGTTCCGCTGCTCGCTCTCTCTCTCTCGCGTGCGGCGGCGGCGGCGCTCGCTCGCTCTTCCTCCGGCAACCGCTGCCTCCCGTACCGCTGCCTCTACCCTCCTCGGCCGTGTCCTTCTCCGTCCACTCTCCAGTGACGGCATCAGGTACCGGGCCTGCTCCCCCCTCTCCGTCTCGTCTAGATCGATGGAGTTCTTGGTGCAAGAAGCAGGCGCTGAGCTCCGGCGAGGAGGCTGAGCTCCGCCGCGCGTCCTCCTCCTCGTCTAGATCCTGACTTTTTTTCGTTTTCTCTCGTGCTTTGTTGCAGACAAAGACGCACACGTTGTGCATCCGCTGCGGCCGCCGCAGCTTCCACCTGCAGAAGAGCACCTGCTTCTCTTGCGGCTACCCCGCTGCCTGCATCCGCAAGTGTAAGCTCCTCCCTCCCACAACGCCTCCGCTCTAGATCTCTAGGTTGTGCCGTGCGACCCGTCATGTTACGATGGGTGCTTCTAGCGTGGATTGATTGGATTAGCGACAGTGGTTCGAAGTAGGATGTTAGCAGTTGATCTGTTGTGCCCCAGTCCCGTATCATTTTTTTCATCACTCGTGTAGTTTGTTACTTCTATGGTTTGGTCTCGAGAGGGGAATGACGAATGGAAGATTGGTCTGTATGTCTTCTTGCCCGTGACTTCCAACCATCGTTTCCCAAACTGATCCTGCTTTCCGTGATGCCATTTGTTAAATTTGTGGCGTATTTGTCATGGTTGGTGTGTTTTGTCACTGATGTTTACACAATTACTAGCTGCTATGATGAATTTTGAAATAGACAACGCATGTCAGACTTTTCTCTTTCTTACATTTACCCACAATCTATATATGTTCCTCGGTGTATGCTTCTGTTTTAAGGCTGATTCTACCTGCTGCACTGTTTTTAATTGTACTCTAGTATGCTTCCATTTTTAAGGCTGATTCTACCTACTGCATTGTTTTAATTGTACTCTAGTATGCTTCTGTTTTTAAGGTTGATTCTACCTACTGCACTGTTTTTAATTGTACTCTAGTATGCTTCTGTTTTTAAGGCTGATTCTACCTGTCCTTGACCGTCATTCGCTGATTGTGCAGGGTGACCAGGCATTGATTTCGTGAAGGAGCTCGAGCAGCTGCTGCGCGAAAACAACAGCGTAAGCCATCCATTGTGCTCTCATGGTGTTTCTTCTTTAAAATGCCTATTTTCTACACCATTTTCTCATGTTCTACACCATTGTTTCGTAACAGATATATCTCAAGCAGTATTCGTTCTGGCCTTATCTCCTGTGAATTCATTCTTTGATGAGCCCCCACCCTCCTAGGATCCCGTGAAAACTCCGGATTTCGGTACGTATCTGTCTGGTGTATTTCCTATGCTCCTATGTGTATTTCCTTTGCTGAATTGATGTTGTCCTTTGTTGTTTGTTGGTGAATTGACACTGTTGTGCTAGCTATGATTGCATTTAGTTTCTAGTTGCTCTGTTATTAATTTTTTTCTTGCTTACAATACTAGTGATGGGTTCTAGAAGGGATAAGATAAGAAAAATTCTGATGCAAGAACAAGAAGAAGATGATGAACTTTTTTTGTATTGGTTCCTGCTTTGTACTCTGCTTTGTATGAAGAAAAAAGACCAGTCCACACATCTTCTCAACCGGTGCTATGAAGGTTAAGGAGATACTAGAAGGACATGAGAGTTGGTCTAGGGTTGAATTTCGGATGGAGCCTGAGATTTTTAGATCCATCTCAAATTATCTTAAAAGAGAGCGTCTATTGGAAGGCACACCAATTGTAAGTGTCGACGAGCAGTTGGGCATGTTCATGTACATGATCTCCCATAATGCTACCAATCAAGATCTACATAAATACTTCCAACATAGTGCTGAAACAGTTAGTAGGAAGATGAATGAGATTTTCAACATAATTCCGATTCTAGTCCAGAGATTCGTGAAGGTTCCAACTTCGCTCCAGCCCCACCCACGAATTGCTTCCAACCCACGCTTTTGGCCTTATTTTCAGGTTAACCATTATACATCTATCTACTTTGTCAAAAACTTCTCCAACTTATCCATATTCATTTCTAAACCCACCATGTTTGTTTTTTAATATGCAGAATTGCATAGGGGCAATTGATGGAACACATATTCCCATTACAATAAATGAAGATATAGCTGCTCCATATAGGAACAGGAAAGGAACACTTTCTCAAAATATGATGGTGGCCTGCGACTTTGACCTTAACTTCACACTTATTTCATGTGGGTGGGAAGGATCTGCATCAGATGCAGGGGTTCTCCGGTCTGCCATTAGTAGGGTTTGAAGTGCCCGTGGGAAAATTTTATCTCGTGGATGGTGGATATGGAAATACACCATCTTTTCTTGCCCCATATCCAGGAGTCCGGTACCATCTCGGTGAATTTAGGAGGCGTCGGAATTCTCATACTGGATATGCTGACCACCGAGAGCTTTTTCAACCACCGACACGCCCTTGCTCGGAACCACGTTGAAAGAGCAATTGGTTGAGGAACTGGTAGCTCTGGACAAAAAGAAGATGAACCTGTTAAGAAAAGGAAGCAAAGTCAGGTTGCTCTAGTGCTAGAAGAGTAAATGGACTTTAGAAACAAACATACTCAGGTATGGTTGAGGAGCTGAAGGAGCCAAAGGAGGCTGACAAGTACTCAATAGCAAACTGTGTTGCTGCATTGGAGCCTATGGAAGATCTGTCGGTTGCAGAGAAATCAAAGGCGCGGAGGCTTTCAAATGCCAGCTGAATCGAGAAATATTCCTCAACACCAAGGATCCGATCCTTCGGACCTTCTGGCTAAAGGATGAAATTGCTGATTCCATGCAGAGAAACTAAGGTGAGTTCTTGCTTATTTTTTACAGCCAAAATGATATAGGTCATCTTTGGCTAAAGGATGGTTCGCTACGTTTGTAGCATAGACCGCTGTTAAACTAGTAAGCTACGTGATATCTTTGGCTAAAGATTGAGTTCTTTTATGTTGAAACTTGAAACCTGAATCTACTCCATGTCTTTTTTATGTTGGATGTGTCTTGGAACTGCACTTGAACTCTTGCCAACTTGCCCATCATGATCAACCTTTCTGACCTTTGTTTGCATATACCTGCAGATCTTGGATTTGTAAGATATGCGCTGGATGAGTTGCTTGGAATCTGGAGTGGAAGAACACAATGGATCTTGATGTTTCTGTTGAGAATTAATTATAAATTATGTATTGTTGCATAAGGGTAATGTACCGAGGTTTGTGGAATCTGGAGTGGGAAAACAGAATGGGCTGGAGTGTTGGACTGAATCTTAATTGTCAGCTTTGCTGCCAAATTGTTCAAAAATTAAATCTGGGATTTATTGTTATTTTGTGTAAATATGTGATCCGATGACTGATGTGGAGTCACATCTTATTTCGAATTTTCTACATTTTATTTTATGTTTGATTACATCATTTATCTATATTCTAGTATAAATTCTTGTTTTTTAGATTATTCTGGTCGTAGCCTACTAGCTGATCATCATGCGCCTGTGTGCATCGCTGCCCTGCTTTCATTTCCCCGTGTGTTTCCCCGTGCAGCCAAACTAGCAACGCTCTGGGGGAGATTAGCACCGTCTGATCCAGAGAAACTAGCGCGCATGAGAAAATCCCTGGGGGAATCGCTACCCTGGATTGAATTACCCCTGCTACCAAACTAGCCCCTAGAGGGGGGGGGGGGGTGAATATGTGCTACTCCAAATTTAATTCTTTTTCGATTAAGGCTCGACACAAAGGTAAATTCTCTAGATATGCAACTACGTGAATTTACCTATATGACAAGTTAACACTAAGCAAGACAAGATACAAGTAAGAACTAGAGAGTAAGGAGTAACCGAAAGGGAAGCACGCGGAGACAAGCATGTATTCCCGAGTTCCTCCTTTTTAGGAGAGTACGTCTCGTTGGAGGGGTGTGAGTTTCAATACTCAACGCCATAAATGGCCTCACCCTATTCTCCGATGAACCTCGCCCAAAAGCTTGGTTCACCTTCCACTATCGGAATCCTTCAAGGCGGAATCCGGAGCCCTTACAACAAACTTGGGGCACAACCCACAACTGGATTGGATCTCCCAAGCACCACAAATCTGCCACACAAAAGTAGCAAGTGAGTACAACAAGATGCCTAGGTTTTCCTAATGGAAATCCTAGGCTCAAATCACTCAAGTGAATGAGGGGGAAATGAAGAACGCTTTGTTGAAGTTGTAGATCTTGGTCTTGTCCTTCGATTCTCCATGTATGAGCTCGAATGAGTGGTGGAGTAGGGAGATCTAAGAACTTGAAGCTTTTGTCAATGGAGGAGAGAGTATTTCGAAGCTTAGCTTCTATGGAGAAGAAGCATCCTTTTATACTCCCTCCACCAGTTCTGCCCATTGGAGAGCTTTTCGTGCATACCCGGTAGTACCGGGACGAGATCAACGGTCAGAACAACTTCAACCTGGAGACCCTGCTGGGATAAAGGATGCACACGCGGTTGTGCGGACAGGGGTGGCGCGGTAGTACTGTGTATCGGTAGTACCGCTCCAGTCCGGTACTACTGGGATAAAACAACCCGGCATCAGAAAGGCCATTCTCTAATGTAGTACTTCTGAGCCCGGGGCTCGGTACTGCTTGCGAGTAGAGTGCGGTACTACCGAGCGGAGCTCGTACTACCGCCTTTGACTGTAAAAACACCAGGCAGCAATTTTTCCGTGCTTCTTCCTTTTAGAGCAATATATCAATTACCAGTGTAACGAGATAAGTCCTGCAATAATTTTAGCACACTGGTTAGTCCGCTCATTGTGTTGTTAACAAACACTAAAACTCAATAGGGATGGAAATGTTCTTTCAGAGGCCACGCCGGTGATTCTATCGGATCACTGGCGTGTGCGCGTCCACACGGTGATTCATGGGATTACCGGTGAGGACAGCCATGCCGGTCATCCGTTTGCAAACCCGGTGTCCGGTATCTGGTATTGGTGGATTACCGGCGTGGTGTGGCATGGCTCGCCAGGAATTGTTTTATTAATATTTAAATTTATTATTAATTTACGCAATTGTTATATATTCAAGATTTCGTATTAAAGACCATATTCGAGAATTCGTTCGTAGAGAATATATTCCAGAATACACACACAGAAATATGGATACATATTTAACTTAAAAGTTCATAGCTGATTACTAGATATTTTCCACGGAAGCTAGCCATTACAACGATAAGTCTTGAATATGTTTTACAAACCCAAAATAACATAGTTCTGCCAAGGAATGTAAAGTTCACGGAAGGTACATAAAAGATAAGCCGCTATTATAACGACAAGTTTTGAAACGCTCTACTGGCTGATGGTGTTGAAGTCGCGAAGGCCATCAATTTTGAATATCCCCGTGCCACCTTGTGCCTTCACGCGTTTGTGGTGTCGTCTTTCTCTAGTGGTAGGCAATAGAACCGGGCGTTGACATCTTTGTTGAGGACTACTGCAAGCTCGTTCTGAATACGCGCCCAGGTATCTCTCATATCTCCATGCTTGACATTCTTCAAGCATTCAACCCACTTGAGGATGGTCTTGTCTCCGCCAATCATCTGCTTCGCATGTACGTACGACCACATTTGATGGAGGACAAAGTAGCCCCCCATGTTGCTATCTTCCGCTTCCTGCGCATTTGAAATTTTGTTGTCTCTAAAGAAAACCATTCCATACTTGTCTTTCTTGATGCGACCTGGTTCCATGATGCCTTGGATGCTGTACTCAAAGAGAGCCTGATCTAGAGTGGTCTTGATATTATCGTAATTTATTTTCTTGTGGAGGGCCGAATCCAAAAAAATAGAAGTACAACACTTTGGCTCGAGAACGATGAGGACCATGTGATCTCTGCACAAAACATATCAACAAATATCAATCATATTTAGTTTGATAGGAAATGTAAATCTAAAAATCAAAGCACACTACTAGACAAGTGACTTACTACGGACAGTAGGGCACGAGAAGGCTTGTCTTGTCCTGATTCTCCAGCATGAACTTTATCAGATATTTCTTCATTCTCATACAGCCGGCAATGGTCTTGAAGGTGTTCTGGTGTAGTATTTCGGTGTCCTCAATCGCGACGTCCTGGATATTGTCGACTAAGATAGCAGAGGTTAGGTAGAGCGCCCATAGGCGGAGCAAGGATAAAGACAGCTAGCGCACGTGGAGCACGTTGAAGACTTCTTCGAAGGTCACATAGAACACTTCCGAGGGGAATTCATGGCCCCAGTCCACATATTCGTCAGGCACCCTCACCGCAAAGACCGGAACGCGGTTTTCTCCTTTAAGGAAAGAAGCCACTTCTCCCGTTTGAGGATTTCTTGGTACAGAAATTTGATTTCGTGGGGCACGACTGCGAGCTGATTCTTCGGTAGAATAGGCTCACCCATGTGATATAACTTCAACGGTTCCGTTGTACCACCAGATCTCAGGGTAGTATGAACATGGCCCGATTGTGTATCCGCCTGATATTGCTTTTTCGAAGGGTGATGTCGCTTTTGTTTTTTCCTGGGGTAGGCTGGCTGGCTAGGGCCGACTTGCTAGGTGGTACAGGTTTACCAAGTTCAAAGCCTGCATTGACTGCCTTTCGCACTGCGGTTGGACTAAAGACTGTCCCTTTTTGTGTGTCATGTTGGGTCTCCTTGACGTCTGGTGGCGTGTCGAAAAAAAGACTCTTATTGGCACGAGGGCAGTCCTGTTGAGGGCTAAGGAGTCCCATCATGTCATTATCATGCTGCATTTCCGTGTCATCGATGTGCTTTTGCGACATCATGTCACCATCGCCATGAGCATTCAGAAACTAATTGCACGGGTCGTACTCCTTCTCCTGCAACACTTGTTTTCCAGTCTGCACGTTATTGTTAGTACCCAAAGGAGATGGACCTGATGTGCTGCCCGTTGCAGGTATTGGACCCAAAGAGATAGACCTGGTGTGCTGCCCATTCCTTGTTGCACCGCCGGCGGCGAGGGTGTTTCTTGTTTGTAGCTACAATTATGGCATTTTCTTGAAACACCACGAGATTGGCTTGTGTGATGTAGCTCTCGCTCTCCTCTTTCCCTTTCTTGCCTCTTTGTCGGTAGGAAAATGGGCATCCAATCTACCAAAACCAGCGCCGTAAACACGGCCATCTGCCGGCGGTTTATGTGCAGGCTCACCCTTGGCCTTGTTAATCAACCGGTTAAGCTTCGTGTCCTACCTGGTCGTGGACCCCTGGGAGCTTTGATCAGGGTTCTCATACTCTTCAATCTGAAAGAAGGACGTCAAGCATTAATGACGATAAGTCGCGGAAACACGACAAACAATCGACGAAGAAATTAATTACCAAGTAGCGTTCGACTTCCTTCGTTTTATCATCAGTGACATAGGAACCCTTCTCTTTATAATCAGTGGCCTTGCTTTTTGGGTTCTTGATATTCTCTTTGAAAATTTCCCAGTTCTCTTCACTAACCGAAGGCCATGTTGCATGTACATCCTCAAATCCTTTTCATTTGTCAAGGAAGTCAGTTCTCGCCATATACTTTCAAGAACTCAAGGCTTTCGAAAACTTGCATAGCGCGTGTTCGTTTACCATATTCTTTTTCTGGTTAGTGTTGTTGTAGGGATGGGGGAAGGCAAATCTTTGGTGAAGCCTTTTGTGGAGGTGGTCGCGCAACGCCTCGTTATCCTTTCCCCTAATAGTTGGATAGTTTAGGTTGCAAACTTCTTGGACGATGCATCCAACGGTGTTGCCGTACTCAGAGTGGGCGCTGAGAGGACTTAAAGGCTCACCCGAGGAGTCCAGTCGCGTGACCTTTATGGTTCTGATCTTGATCGAGTTTCTGCTCCTACCCTTCCTCGTCGCTGAACTTTGGGAGTCGGTGGCGACGGGCTCATCTTCATCCCCTGCCGCGTCTTCGTGACGCGCATCTTCAGGATGCACGTCTTCGTGACCACTCGTCTCGGAGTCGGACCCGTGCTCATCTTCTGTGTGGGGCTCATTTTCATGCGACACATACTCGGGGTTTATAAAAGCCGGGGGCATGCAGATATGTCCCGACGAAGTGAAACCATCGATGTTTCCAGACATTTACAATTGTTAGAGAAATTGGATGATATATCTCTATTGTACATAAATCTCTAAAATTGTTTGGTCATGCCAAAAAATCCGGCATGACCTTTGCTAAAAATGGACATATTGAGTGCCATAAATTCGACGAAACAGACGTGAGTCAACATTTCGTCAAAACATTGGCACTCATATACTTGCATAAGAAACAACAATAGACGCGAAAATGTTCGCGAACAACACATTTCATATACCTCAACCACATATTCATCTCAAAATGAGAACACAGTTCTCGTTCATCTTCATATATACCCAAATTCATCTCCCCAACCTGCGGTAAGCACATATATCTCCAAATAAAATCCTAGTTCATGCTACAAAACATGTAAAATTGGTCTCGACATTTCAACAAACACCTCATGAGCGACACGGGTGGAGGGGAAAGGGGTGCCATACCTCTCGCCGACGGCGGCGGCACCGACGACCAGTGTCGGTGTTGAGGCGTGGTGCGTAGAAGAAGCCGGGGACAGCTCCGACGGTGGCTCCGGCGGCGACTCTGACGAAGGCGTGGGGGGCGAGGCGCGGTCGAGGGATACGGCGGACAACGGTTGCGCGGCGTCGGGCGGAGGCGCGGCCGGCGTCGAGCGCGTGTTCAGGGGGACGAGGCATTCCGGCGGCGGCGTCGAATGGCGGCGTGGGCGCGAGACAAAGCAGAGAGAGGCGGGCGCGAAAATAAAAGCGGGTAGGGAAATTTTGGCCAAGTTTTCATATACAACTCTGTCGAATGGAATCACCGGCGTGTACTAGCCGCCCATGCCGATGATTCGAATATTTTTTTTATACATATATCCTCATATTTTATAATTTCATCTGCTTTTTCAGTTACGCCCCTAAATTCATCATGTTATTGACACATATTTCTTTTTCTGTTACGCCCCTAAATCTCAAAGTCACATATCGCTTCTTGTAGACTTTTTGGTACGCTAATTTACTGATGAACTTTAAATACAAATGCAATACCACCAAGTATTGGGACTTCTTGTTTTAAAGTAATTACTGGCGTGGGAGAACAGTACACGCCAGTTTCGTTAAAGTAATCACCGGCGTGCCAATCTATCCACGCCAGTTATTCTAGCGGGGGGGCCATGTCGACTCAGGATAAAATTAATCACCGGCGTGTCCGACGGAACCCACGTCAGTAAATATTAGGAGATTACTGGCATGCACTTTGCTTTCCACGCCGGTGATATTTTCCTCCGTGGTGGATTTTTTGGACCCACATATCACCGGCGTGGCGCTATCTGGTACACGCCGGTGATTCCAATGTATCACTGGCGTGGACATTTTCCCACGCCGGTGATTAGCTGCGGAAATTGGTCCCAGCAGATCACCATCGTGGGTTTAGCGTGGCCCGACGGTGATTACAAGCCAGCTATTAGCTGTTTCCTCGTAGTGATTGCCTCTGTCCACCAATGCATGTAATATTTTAGCCCCAATAAGTTAGCATTTTGGACCAAGAGATTTGCTAATTGAGCCCAATAAACTAGGACGAAGGAGTAACATAGACTAGTAACTTAATTATGTTAGCACTCTATGTTACTCGCCACTATGATTAGCCTTATGTGGAGCAATCAAATCATCTTCCCGTTCATGATTGCCATTTGGCTTCGCATGATCAGTGGCAACATAAAAGAGCCGACATAATTATGGTCAATAGTGTCGTGACAGGAAAGATGCAACGGTAAGAATCTACAACCTTTGATCGAAAGAACTACCAAATCATCTAGGGCCTATTTGGTTTGTAGGATTTGAAAAACACAACTATTGGAATATCGCGCGAACAAAATGTCATGCTGCTTGAAATTGTACAATAATCGAAAACACAGAAATCGGTATTAGGTGTTGTTTGATTACACCACATGAAAACGCAGATATTTTTATAGGAATAGATAACATGTCATAATTGTAATAGACACATAGAAATTATCGCAATAGGTCTCACCTCTTACTAGAAATTCGATAGGATTATAGTGTAGAAAAAATCCATATTTTCTTGGAGGATTCATTCATTTGAACCAAACGATCTCTGTAAAAAATATTCATATGGATTGGAATCCTATACAATTCCTTTGAATATCTTTTAAACCAAATATGCCCCCCTTTTTTGAGATCAAACCGAATGTGCTGTATCAGTACATTTTACTGATCAGTTTCAGCTGCCTCTTTCCAGGTGAAGCATTGCCTGAGCCCTGAGAAGAACGATAACAACGATCACACGAATGGCTAAAGGCAAATCTGTGTTAGGTTTGCTCATCTCATTCAGCTGCACGTGTAGAAACATGAATTCACAGCTAAAAAGGCGATCTTTGCAAGTATGTCCGATGGTAGGCATGCGACCAGGAAGTAGAGAACGACATCGCATACTCTGAAGAAATGGCAGAAACAAACAAATGGACAGATCCAGTTCATGAAAGCCATGGAACAGAATGCTACTGTATTGCAATTTCCAAACAGTGGTTCAAGTTGTAATGATCTCCTTGGTACAATCCATGTACCCATGTCGGTATCATAGTTACAACCAAAACATGAAGGCTCATGAAACCATCTTCTAGGCCAAAGAAGGCACACCTCCATGGAGAGACCTTCTCCAAGCGGCACGAGGTTAAAAATGGCACTAGCTCGGCAGCTTAGCTAGCACGGAGACAACGACTAAAAGCCGGCACGGCAAAGCTCAAGTTTGCCGACTCGGCGGCCATCGCTCACTAGAAGAAATTCTTCTTCTTCCTCGTAGCTCGGAGCCTCGGACCATGATTTCTTCTCCGGCCTGGCAGTGGCAGGTTGCTTGTTAAGCACTAGGAGGCCCGGAAGGAGGTGGAGATGTCACTGGACCGCCGGCGGAGCATCTGACGCATGCCGTCGGCGACGCGGAACGCCGGGTTCCTCCGGCTGAACTTGCCGCAGAAGGACATGTGGTCCCTGACAGCCTCCTCCAGCGCGCTGCCGGAGGCGCCTGTGCCTTTCTTAGCCACCTCGTCCCCCACCGACTCCGAGCACAGCCCACACAGCCACCGCCCGCCGAAGTCAGCCTTCACGCCGGCGATGTAGTCCACCGTGCAGTCCTCCCTCAGGCCGCAGCACTGGCACTTGGCCGACTCGATCTCCATCTGCGTAATGCGGCTGCACAAATCCACCCAACCAACAAATCACTCGAGAGCTGGAGCTAGTTTGCACAATGTATGCCCCTCTGTCGGACTTTCTAAGGCAGATGCGATTTATATACAAGGGCGGTTGCGTGGCCGTTGCCGTTGAAGCACTGTGCCTTTCCGCAAATCATGCGTCGGGATTAGCCCATCGAGCGTTCGTCGACTCTGGTCTGGTGCTGCTCATTAGTTGACTCACACCTCACTGTATAAACGCTGTTTTGCTGTCAGAAGACCATTTGTTTTTACCATTCCAACTGTTTTCAGGTCTATACATGAACTCTACTTCTTCTCTGCAGAAATTGAATTCTTTTACTGAGATGCTAAAGAATCTTCTAAAAAATTATGCACCTGGTGTCTGTGTAGAAGCAAATTTCTCCGGCAGTGTAGCATCAGCATGCTAGGATTCGAAATTTGAAGCTATGCAAGAAACTGTTGGAAATCCAAGTCGAATTAGCACTAAGCAGCAGTCGTCGTCATGATCATTCTCCCTGTATTTAACAGTTTTTGCTCCCTCCATGTCCCGTAAAGCTTGAGCAAGAATCTTATTAGGACAAATCTAGTTAGAGTGTCTCATGCCTTTTCTAGTTTTTCGTCTTTATTTTCGCACTGGGTTTGTCCCCAACACACTTGAACCCCTGGTTTGTAATCTGTTGCGCCACAGATAACTTGGCTGCGATGCTTTCATAAAAAAGCAGGGCCTTACCAGGCCTTTTGTCTAAAAAATCTAGTTAGATCACCATGGACCACCGGACGCATCCTATTTTTCATTCAGTTTAATCTTTTTCGGCTACTTGAATCCCTTTTCACAGCCCATTTGGACCATGCAAATATTTCCTGAAACCTGAGAGATCTCATTATTCACTGTGAATTTCGTGTGTTACAAACAGAGCCTGAAATGCGAGGGACACAAAACATGTTTGCTGCTCCAATTTCTTAATCAGCCGCCTGATTGGATTGCTCATCATGGCCATTATCCGACGAGTGGTTGGATGACCAAGCAAGATCGATTAGTTTGAATTAAAGCTAACCCCGTGGCTCGAATTACGAAAGCTTTTAGGTGGACATAAACCCCTTGATCATGCTCTGGCAGCACCATCTCCTGTTATAGTCCTGTTAACAGGTCAGCCGGAGGGCTCGCTTGTGTTTTAATTAGTGAACCATTGGTTAGCAGTTCAGCAAGCACATTCCCAGATTATTATTGGACCCTACCATCCGTGCCTAATGCTAGCTGCGATACATAAATCTAGGGGACAGTTGCTCCTACCGGGCCTCAAAAGTTGTTGTTGGTTGCTGTGGATGTAGCTAGTTTGCCATGTTTAATGTTTCCACGTAGACACAGCCATTTTTGTATTGTCAGCTGTACAGCTAGGTGGATCAGATTAACTGTACTGAATGGAAACGTTGGAGCATTAGTTGCTTGTCCAATGACCCCTGTGTTAATTGCATAGAGGATATGACCGAACTCGTCGTTCCTGTGTTACACTGGAGTTGGATATACAACTAGTTACATGGGCTGGGCCAAATATACACTTAACAACCCCCCCCCCCCCTCAAACTTAAGGTGGATCAGGAGCATCGAAAACACTAAGTTTGAGAATATGAAGACTATGTTGATCTCGAGTTTGAGCCTTCGTGAAGAAATCTGCAACTTTAAGCTCTGATGGAATATACTGGAGCTTAATAGTAGATTGCTGACAATGAGATCGAGTGAAAGATGCATCCACACCAATGTGTTTAGTCAGCTCATGTCTGACAGGATCATTAGCAATTTGAATAGCAGCAGTGCTGTCACAGAGAAGAGGTGTAGGTGTATGACATGAAACCCCAAGATCAGCCAATAACCAGCGGAGCCACACAATCTCTGATGTAGTAGTAGCAAGAGCCCTAAGCTCAGCCTCAGCGCTAGAGCGAGACACAACAGTTTGCTTCTTTGATTTCCATGCAATGAGAGATGTTCCAAGAAATATGCAATAACCAGTGACTGAACGTCGATCAACGGGATCACTCGCCCAAGTGGAATCAGAGTAAGCATGAAGTTGGAGCTGACTTGAGTTAGCATAGAACAAGCGGCGAGATGTAGTACCCCTTAAATATCGAAGCAGTCGAAGTAGATGGCCATAGTGTACCGAAGTGGGAGCACCCACAAATTGGCTGAGAGTATGAACTGCATGTGCAATATCAGGTCTTGTTACTGTTAGGTACACTAGACTGCCAACAATATGACGATAACGAGAGGAATCCTCAAGGGGAGTTCCATCAGTAGGACGCAATTGCAAATGAAGTTCCATGGGTGTAGTAGCAATGCATGTGTCAGTGAGGCCAGAGCGCGAAATCAAATCCCGAGTGTACCTTTGTTGAGAGATATAGTAACCATCATCTGTGTGTTGGACCTCAATTCCGAGAAAGTAACTGAGGGACCCCAAGTCTGACATCTTGAATTGCTCACTCAACTTTTTCTTGACAAAGGAAATATATCGAACATCATCTCCCGTGATCAGCATATCATCTACGTACAGTAGAAGCAAAGTACGCCCACGCTCTGATGTATGAATGAAGAGAGCTGGGTCATGCTCACTAGGAGAAAAGCCAGCAACTCGAACCACAGAAGTGAACCTCTCAAACCAGGCACGAGGAGTTTGTTTGAGCCCATATAGAGCCTTTCGAAGATGACAAACATGACCAGATGGAGCCTCAATACCTGGAGGTGGTTGCATATATACTTCCTCATGCAGATCACCATGAAGGAAAACATTCTTCACATCCATTTGGGAAATTTTCCATGAACGAGTGGCAGCCACAGCAATCAAAGTGTGAACTGAAGTCATGTGAGCAACTGGAGCAAAAGTCTCATCATAATCTCTCCCATGAGCCTGCTGAAAACCTCTTGCAACAAGACGAGCCTTGTAGCGTTCCACAGATCCATCTGACTTGGTTTTAACCTTGTACACCCATTTGCAAGTGATAGGGATGGATCGAGAAGGTAGAGGAACCATGGAGCTAAGTTGGCCGCTAATGCGAGTGAAGGCAGCATAGTACTCATCCATAGACATGTCATTTTGCTGAGTACTGTTTAAATTCTGTAGCAAGGAGAAATGAAGTGCACCACTAGGCTGAAGATACCGCTGCTCAAAGTATGTCCAAATTTCCTTGGCTGATTTGTGATGCTCAAGACTCATCCGGAGAGAAGGGTCAACACCCAGAACCAATGCTCCCATCACACGATCATCAGCCTTTCTCCACTTTGCTGCTTCATCCTCACGAGTAGGTGGATCATCGGTCAAGTGAGAGGCAAAACCAGCAGCTCTCACAACAGTCCTAGCTGAGAAAGCCCATTCCCTGTAGTTTGAGCCATCCAGCCTGATGTCAATAGACAAGGAACCTGTCCCAAATTCATTCCTTGCCATGGCAGCAATTCAAACAACAGCATCACAGCAGCAGCAAGACAACAGCCACACAAACTACGAAAATCCGGAATCAGATCCGGAAAAAACTGGAACTGGTACTGGAATAATCCGGATTCAGGTCCGGAAAAATCTGGGTCTGACACCGGAAAAATCCGGAATGAAATCCGGGTCACTACCGGGCTTGTCCAGAGGCTTTTCTTCGGTCCGGAATAAAATCCGGAATTTTCCGGGATGGCTACCGGATAAGTCAAACACACTCGCTGCGGGCCGAACGGTGGAGAGGGCGCAGCGCGAGCGTGCCGAACGGTGGCTCGGCGGAGGATTCCGTGAGCGCCCGCCGCAGCTCCGCGGCGCGGGAGTGTGGTCGACGATGGGGAGCGGCTCGAGCGACTGCGCCTGGACGGCGGCTCCGTGGATGGCCGCACCCCTCGCGCGGTGCGGTGATGCGCGGCGATGTGGACGATGGCGCGCGGTGCGGAGATGGCGGCGATGTGGACGATGCGTGGGGATGCACGGAGCTGGAGAGGAGGCGAGGTGCGGCGGAGATGCTCGGAGATGGCGGCGATGTGGACGACGAAGGAGCCGGCGATGGGCGCGGAGATGGCGGCGATGTGGACGACGACTATAATGAAAAGGAAAACTAGTTAGAGGAGGAGCTGGTGAATCATATGCTGGAGATGTACCCGAAGACTGATCAGGTGCAGAATCATCTGAAAATATAGGTGGAAGTGAAAGAAAGGAGGTAGATTCGAAAGTGGTTGATGATGAAGATTGAGTCGAAGGGGAAAAGAAAAAAGGTTTATCCTCAACAAAGGTGACATCACGAGAAAAGCGAATGCGACGAGCAGACGAATCATAGCAACGGTAGCCCTTATGCTCAAGACTATAGCCAAGAAAAACACACTGAACAGACTGTGCAGTCAACTTGGTACGCTCACGAGGTGCTAAAAGAACATAGCAAATACAACCAAAAACACGAAGATGGTCATACGTGGGAGGAGAACCAAACAAACTCTCACCAGGAGACTTGCCTTGAAGACGAGAAGAAGGCTGGAGATTGAAGTGGCGGCGATGTGGACGACGAAGGAGCCGGCGATGTGCGGCGGAAACGACGGAGATGACGGCGACGGAGATGGAGACGGCCGGTGATCCCGCCGGAGTCAGCACGCCGGCGAGGACGGCGACGGCGACGGGCGCCGGAGTCGGCGACGGTGAGCTCTGATACCATGTTAATTGTATAGAGGATATGACCGAACTCGTCGTTCCTGTGTTACACTGGAGTTGGATATACAACTAGTTACATGGGCTACATGGGCTGGGCCAAATATACACTTAACACCCCGCTCATACTTAAAACACATTTGCGTATTGTGCAATGATTGCAGAACAAGCACAATGCAACTAAGAGAATTCAGATGATTCATACCTTCTTCTGCTAGATTGATCAACTGAATTCTGACAGTTGCTACAATGATTTATGATGAACAAGAGCACCTTTTCCGTATGATTAAAGCGAGACCATACAATATACAACAAGGAACTGAATAAGATGCGGTTAGTTACATTGTTTGTTTATTTTGAACTCTCCGAATTACATCTTTGTTTATCTTGGCACTTTGTGACATTCTTCAGTTTGTAGCTGGTAAGTTGGACATCAGGTGATCCAAATGAGATTTACTGATGAAGAGTTGGTGGTTCACAAGATTAACTGAGGCCCAGACGCACAAACAGGTCGGTAAAAAAAGAGAGGGCGGTAGCAGCCAGATTCAAGGCTCCATTGCCCCCGAAAGCCCCAACTGAATGATTAACAATACCTGGTTTATTCCATCCTAATTATAAGTTTGTCCATAGACCACGGCCAACCACCTCAATTATTAAATATACTGGCGTGTTTTTGCTGGCCCACGTCCATAGGAAGAGCTAGGCCAAGTTCTAGCTTACACTCATCGGTATCTTCCTCCCTCCACATGAACACCACATGCACTTGTCCTCCACGTCAAGTTTTTTTTTCTTTGACAAAACAGCCGCAGCGGCCAGCGGGGGCTATTATTGCCGCCTGGGAGTTTCATCAGAAATACGAAAGAAAAAGAGCGCCACAGTTTTGTCCCCTAAAAAGAGGTTAATTGCATCAAAGTGATGCACATGGTCATCTTTATTATAGTTGATGCAAGACAACGATGCCAAAGTCATCAACAAATAACAATAGAGCACAACATAGACAGTTAGGGCAGAACCATTACAAGATATGAATTTAACACATACGACTAAGTCAACTTTTTTTGCAGCAACGCCAACATGCCTTCGCGTTGCGGTCCCCACTCCGGCTAGTAGTGCGGCGACACCTTGAACAAGATAACAACACAAATTCGTTTCTGCTGAACCTGACTAATAAAGGCCAAAAAAAAAAAAAACATCCCACGTTCAAATCGACCTTCATGACGGAACTTCCGAACGGAAAGCATCAACGTGTCTCCTTTGGCCCCCCTTGGGAGCCCTCTAATTTCGTCCCAAAGAATTTGAGGTTAGACCATGTTTTAGCTAAACCCTAGATTTCACAATGAATTGATGTAAGCATTCCTCTGAATTTATATAATACTCATTGCATCGATCAAGAGTATTTAACCACTCCAAGTTTGCATCGATCTGGAGTTTTACTGCTGAAATTCATGTGTTATCTGTCGTTTCACTAGGAATTCGGAGATTGCAGAGCCACTTCGTGGTCGACGGCTATGTGCACAAGTGTGTGGTGTTGCGAATATCTATAGGGTTGAGGATCTGTTGCATTGGCAATGAGGGCACATCCAGAGAGTTCGTGAGCGCCTAAAAATTTATCTAACAAGTTCATCATTAACATCATCGACTCATTGAGAAGATCAGACAACCCCTTACTACATTTTATGTATGGGATGTGAAACTTTTTTGCAATAGTTAGATCATCACGACTTTGTAATGCAGGATGATTTTCCAAAACATTGAGGACTAAAATGTGAAATCATGGTGTGCCTGGTTTTTTCCGTTGGATGGCGATCGTACAGGAGAGAGGGGCCTATGTTTGCCTGGGTGTAGGACGACCTAAGCCTACCACCGCCCATATGCCACTGTCATCCATCGCCGTTAGAGGGGCAATGCGTCGCGCAAAAAAGTGAGCTTGCACCGCTTAGCCTGCTTCTGATCTAGGCTCGTGCACTCGGGCCTTGGCTAGCCTGGATTTTATTTCTTACACCCAATCAGGGGCGCTCCTATTTGCCGATTTTTTTGAGAGGTCCTATTTGCCGACCTACGCAGGAGCGCTCCTGCATGAAGTGTTACTTCATGGGACCCAAATAACACTTACTGTATTTTCTGTTTTAATTTCTCTTTTATATTAAAAGAATGTGTTCCATGTTTTTGAAAAAAATTGAAAAAGAAAAAATTAGTTGTAAAAAATAAATAAATATTCACATATGTAAAAAAGGTAATAAAACATTTCTGTTATAGAAACATTTTTTGATAAGTACATTTAAATTATTTGAACAATAAGACTACTCACTTATCTTATTTGGATAGATAAAATAAACCAAAAGTGAAAGTGCATGTGTTGCCCCATGCGTGGTTTTGGTAATTAATGACAATCCTTATGGACTAATGTTTGCATTGAGATATCTTTATAGATCTTGTCCATGAAGAAGTTTGGAGTTCATGTGTTGGACTCTAGAAGATTACATGATGACCAAGGTTCCATCCAAGGGTTTATATGAAGAATGGTCATGTGTAGAGTTGAGCTTATTGCAAGCATGGCTTGGAAAAGAAGAGTGAGTGAACTTCATGTTTATCTCCAAGCCATCATCTATATCAAGAGAAGAATATGAAGCGTAAGTGGATACATGAAGACGGAGCTTAGCTAGGCTCTCCCATAATGTTTGGGGGAGCATTTGGAGAAGTCTTCATCAAGCATGTGCTAGCAAGAACAATCACGAAAGGTGTTCCAACTTGAGAGAGTCAAGATCGTCATCATCAAGCTCAAGTGGAATGCGCAAGGCAAAGGTATGATCTTGATAGGTTTTCTATTTTACCGGTCTCATGGTGTTAGTGAGAGACCGGGTTATAGGATAGACGGCGTACTATCAAGAGGGGCTCTCAAGTGAGTAACTTGATCGCATCTTTGTGGAGAGCTCAAACCTTTGCATACTCGGCATTTCATCTTTCTTGGTTCTTATTTGGCTTTTATCCATGTGAGTATTTAGAACTTGTGTTCATCTCCATACCAAGCTCTAATTCATCAAAAACGGATTTCATTTGAATATCTTGTGGTGTTGTTGATGTTGGAGCTTTTACCGGTTTGTCTTTTCTAAGAGAGGTCAAACTCTCCACTTGTGGTTTCCTCCTCACATGATGGACTATGATGTGTATATTCATAATCTTGTTGTGCTTGTGAGTATCTTTCAAACAAGCCCAAGATCATACAAAACGGAGTCCGGATGAGAAACATATTACGGTTTTGGTTTGGAGGTTTTATCGGTTGTTCTTTTATCGAGAGGTCTAACCTTTTCCCATTTGGTTTTATCCTCCATTGTTGGACTATGATGTTTCTCTGTATGATCTTGTAAAGCTCTTCGTTACGATTCCAACGAGCCAAAGATCATCGAAAACGGAGTTCGGATGCTCAAGATATCTTAGTTTTCGTGTTCGGTGTTGCTGCAGTTTTTTCCTGGCCGGAGTCTCCGGTCCCAGACCGGAGTCTCCGGTCTGCGCGCTTCGTTTTTCGACGGCAGCCACGGGTGGGGGGTCCGGAGTGACCCCGGAGTCTCCGGGGGGCCGGAGTCTCCGGTCTAAGCAGTTTTTCTGCAACGGGCAGATTTTTGGAGATCTATTTAAGGGGGTCTTCTTCCCCAATGTCCCCTATCTCTCAAGCAGGAAAAAGCCCCCCATTGTTGACCTTCTTGAGCTTGGATTTCTCTCTATTCCTCCATGATTCTTGCCTCCAATTAGAGAGAAAAGAGAGAGGAGATCTAGATCTACCATTCCACCAATCAATCTCTCCTCTAAGTGAGGGGAAGCTTTTAGATCTAGATCTTGGAGGGATTTGGTATTCTTACTTGTTCTTCCTCTCTTCTCCCCCATAAACATTAGTTGCTTTTGGTGGGATTTGAGAGTGAAGGATTTGAGCACTTGTGCTCTTGCCTTTTGCATTTGGTGCATCGGTGTGCTCTCCACGAAGATTCGTGGAAGTTGAAAGCTTGTGAACTTGTTACTCTTGGGTCTTTGGACCCTAGACACCCGTGTGGTGGTTGAGACCCTTGTGTGGTCACTTGTAACTGTTCGGAAGCCCCCAATCCCTTGTGTGGGTTGTGCCCCGGATCGTTGTTGAAAGGCTCCGGATTTCCGACTCGAAGGATTCCTATAGTGGAAGGTGAACCAAACCTTTGTGGTGCGGTTCATCGGAGAAGAAGGTGAAACCTTTGTGGTTGTTGGACCATTGTGTTGGTTCACACCTCTCCAACGAGACGTACTCCCCTAAAAAGGAGGAACTCGGGAATACATCCTCGTCTCCGCGTGCCTCGGTTATTTCTATACCCGTGCTCTTTACTTATGCACTTTACATTGTGATAGCCTTCGTGCTTGAAGTATTCTATATTGTTATCACCTTGTTGCTTGTCTTGCTTAGCATAAGTTGTTGGTGCATATAGGTGAGCCTAGTTTATTTAGGTTGTTGGCTTGTTAATTTAAACACATAGTTTTATTCCGCAATTAGCAAGCCTTTAACCGGAAAAGTTTTAATCGCCTATTCACCCCCCCTCTAGGCGACATCCTTGTCCTTTCAAAAAGTTAAAGGAAAAATATATAAAGATAATTAAATAAGAAAAAGAAATAAACATATTAAAAAGAAAAGGCGTACAGACAAACCGGAAACCGAGTAGAACCCAAAACCAGCCAAAAGTCTCAAGAAACTTCCCAAATTAAAAGCAGCGGTAGGGGTGTAAACGGTACGGATAATTTCCGCTCCGAATCCGCATCCACATCCATTTGTAAGGATATGGTATGCAATTATAGAAATCCGCCGGATATGGATAAAGATAAGGATATTTGTTAGGCGGATATCCGGCGGATATGGTAGAGGATATGGTATTGCTATTATCCGACGGATGCGGATTATCCGCCTTTTTAGCGGATTATCTGATATAGTCTATTATGATAATCCGATTAATTAGCCTAATTAGGTAGTATAAATAGTCAATTAATCTATTGGCATATGCATATTGACCTAATCTCCCTCTTACATCTCTCCGTATATGATTAACCTACACCAGTACGATTGTTACTCAGTAATCATATAGGAGTATTCGTCTGTGTGCCAGTGTAACCGTGCACTTGCATCACAATCACAATCAGGTACATTTGGTCACTTTGTAGTGTTATGTGTTTGGATAGTTCTTTTGTTTGTATTTTTTGCACGGTAAAATTGTGTTTCTTTGCACGTTTTTATCCGCTACTTTTTATTTGTTTCCGGTCTGAATCCGTTCCGTTTTTAATCTGGATCCGTAGTCCGATATTATCCGCATTTGAATCCGTATCCGGTGATCATTATCCGATCATTCCGAATCCGACAAAAAATATGGGAAAGGATATGAAAAGCGCATTATCCGATCCCATCCGATCCGTTTATATTCGTGAGCAGCGGGAATAAACCTACTGGGCCAGCCATGATGGGTGCGTGGAAGCGAATCACTCCCGAAGAATAGGATTCTCGGCTCCAATATCGGGATGTACAAATTAGCCAGCACACAACTCTCTCTACACTCTGCGAGGCCTCTCGTTCTCTCAGGCAAGCCCATGCTCAGCCGGAAGTCAGTCCACTAAATCGAGCCCAGAACTCAGCCTCGGGCGAATCCTCCGTTCCTCGCTTACTCTGCGCCGCCGTGCCGTCCTCTCATCCTCTGCCTCTGCTGCGCTGTTGCGTCGCCGTCGCCACGCCCCGCCTCTGTCTACGCTTCTCTGCCTCGCCGGACCCTGCCTCTGGTGCCGCCGCGCTGGCCCCCCCGCCTCCTCGGCGGCCCCTGCCTCCGCGCCGGTCTGTATTCTTGTTCGTACACTGCAAATATGTAAAGAAGCACTATTTTCCAAGTGTTTCGTGTTGCTGTTGCAGTACGTGCATTGATTTGATTACCTTTTGCTCTGCCCATAGCAGGCAAATGCTTCGTGTTGGACGAATCTGTACAAGATCGAATTCAGGCCGTGCTGCATTTGCATTCCTAATAGGTCCACGCCCTTTGATTGGTCGTGACAGCAGGTATTGCTTGGACAATAAGTGTCTTGGGACTGAATTCACCGGTGATAAACATATCGGAATCCTGAACCAGAAATCTCATATTGGTAGTTCTGCCGCTTGCTTTTCCACTACTACCGAAACAGTTCTGGTCCAAGCCCGTGACTCGTCTCAGCTAGCGTTGGAGATAGAGAATGCTATCGATCAGCAGAGGTTTGATGATGCGTGGAGGGCATATGAGAAGCATGTTCACATGGACGGACTCCCAAGAAAGTCTGTCTTGAGTAAGCTCATCACTGGCTTTGCCACGTCCTGTGATGCTCTCAAGCTTAACCAGTCATACAGTGTGGTCGATCATGCGTCTCGAGAGAAGTCTGATCTGCTGGAAAAGGAGCCCCTAATTTACCTATCTCTAATTTTAGCACGGTGCGCTCTTCCTGATCTTGCTGTAAATGTTGTGAGGAAGTTGGTAAAGATGGAAGCATACCCACCCGTTGCAGCATGGTCTGCAATTGTAGCACACATGTGTCAAACTGCAACTGGTTCATTCCTTGCTGCCGATATGGTAATGGAGATTGGATACCTTTTCCAGAATAATAGAGTTGATCCACGCAAGAAGAGCAATCGTCCATTGCTATCTATGAAACCCAATTCATTTACCTTCAACATAGTGTTGACTGCATCCCTCTTGTTTGGTACTACTAAAAAGGCGGAGCAGCTTCTTGAATTAATGCCCAGGATAGGGGTGAAACCTGAAGCCAGCTTGTTGATTGTCATGGCCCGTATATATGAAAAAAATGGGCACAAAGATGAGTGTCAGAAGTTGAAGAGGCATGTTGATGAGGCCTGTGGTCTTAGTGAATCAGAATTCAGACAGTTCTATGATTGCCTGCTCTCCTGCCATTTAAAATTTGGAGATTTGGATTCTGCTGTGGATATGGTATTGGATATGCTTAAAAAGGGTAATAATGCAAAACGGTCTCTAGAAGCAGCTAAAGCAGTCCTTGAAGCAGTTGAGAATAGCAAAATTTATCTTCCTTATGGAAGATCAGGCCCTGAAAATTCAGGTTCCCTAAATAAATCTGTGTCTACTGATAGCCAAATGCTAAACTATGTTTCATTCTTCAAAGACAAGAGCTTTGCAAGGCTTGAATCAGAGGCTAAAGAATTACACAAGCTATTATCAGATAAGCTGCGGGAACAGGTTGGGCTAGTAAAATCTGAACATGGTATCCTCCATCCAACTGAAACAATGTATGCCAAACTTGTGAAAGCTTTCCTGGAAGCGGATAAGATTAGTGCATTGGCATCATTTCTTGTGAAAGCAAGCAAAGAGGATTCTCCTGTCTCTGTTGAGAGCTCATTTGTTGTCCAAGTGATAAGTGCATGTATTTCTGTTGGGTTATTAGAGCAAGCACATGACCTTCTTGATGAGATGAGATTTTCTGGAATTAGGGTTGGTTCTTCAATTTATTCCTCACTCCTGAAAGCCTACTGCAAAGAGGGTCATCATGAAGATGATATAACTGCACTTTTGAGGGATGCTCAGCAAGCAGGAATTCAGCTTGACTCAAGCTGCTATGAACATTTGATACAATCCAGGGCACATCACAATAACACCACAGGTGCTCTCCATCTTTTTAAAGAGATGAAGAACTCAAACATTCAAAAATCTGGTCACAGGGAGTTCGAGATGTTAGTACAACGCTGTGATAACAGTGAAGCTGCTTTGACGACTAAGCTAGTAGAAGAAGTCAGAAGTGGTCATACGGTTAATCATGCTATTCATGACTGGAATAATGTTATACATTTCTTCTGTAAGAAGAGATTAATGCATGATGCTCACAAAGCACTAAGCAAGATGCGTGTTTTAGGCCACACGCCAAACGCACAAACTTTCCATTCCTTAGTAACTGTTTATGCTGCTGTTGGTGGAAAATATGTCGAGGTGACGGATTTGTGGGGTGAAATGAAAGTTCTGGCAAACTCTAACTCAATGAAATTTGATCAGGAACTGTTGGACTCTCTGTTGTATTGCTTTGTGAGAGGTGGTTTCTTTCTTCGAGCAATGGAAGTTATAGAATTGATGGAAAAATGCAAGATGTTTATAGACAAATACAAGTACAAGTCCCTGTGGCTTAAATATCATAGAACATTGTACAAAGGTAAGGCTCCTAAGGTGCAAACAGAAGCTCAAGTGATAAGGAGAGAAGCAGCATTACATTTCAAGAGATGGATTGGGTTGACATGAAAGTGATAATTTGAAAGAAGTGAAGCGCTGGAACTTAGATATCTGAGATATTTATTTTCACCATGTGCCATAGTTGTTCTGGGACCAGCATGGTGGAGACCAATGTATAGACGCCTCTGGTAGTACAAATCTTTGATCCGCAGAACAGCTGTATTTGTAACTTACTTGAACTTCCCAGATGAAACATGTCAGATTGGCCTACATGTCAATACGGATTTTTGCAGACAACTGTCCCTGTTTGTGCCCAGAGCTCTGTCATTTGATGACAATTGTATGACCCCTTGCAAATGGTAAGTATTATGTTTAGACATTCTATGAGCACTTGTTAAGTTAACCACATAACATCCCCATTTATTAACTTGTCCAGGGGTGAAGGAAACACTATACCCAACATGAGCTGAGACCCCTCCTATGGAATTTGTTTTCTTAGTTCACCTACAATTATATCGGTAGAACTAGAAGTGGTGCACTTGACTACCATTTTCCAGTAGTGCGCCCATCCTAAACGGTTTGGCTCCTCTTGACATTTTGCTCAAGATCGGCCACTGAACATGTGTAATTAAGTTGTTAAATGTTAAACAAGCCAGCTTTGTGATTGTTAGAAGGTGAAACATTGCACTGCAATTGTGAGCTTTAAACTACTATGTGCGATGTTGTCTGCAGAATGTGCTTGTGACTTACTATTTGGTGTTTCTTTTCTCAGTTCCACTTACTGTGTTTCTAGGGTGCATATCTTTCTTCTATAATATCATATAGCCTAACATTATATAATATTCACATCCTATTAACTTTTTTTATCATTTGTTTTACCGATGCTCTTTACCTATAGCTTTTCCCACTTGTTTTGTCTGCCTCCGTTTACTAATTAACTGACAAATCTATTTATAGGTATCACTATGACACATTGGTTGAAAATAGTGTATATTAGTACATACTCCATGGGTGACAATATAAATAATTATTTCACCCTTTATACATATTGCATAGGAAATTGACATGTTCTTCAAAGTAACACGTGGCCCTATTTTTCAACAAAAGGGGGTTATCCCCGAGAGCTGGGCCAGGGGATGTCACTGGATCGACATAACTCTTGCTCGATCAAAGAATAGTAAGAGTTGCCAAACTTGTCGCTCGAAGAACTTCATATTCTAAAAACTATTAGCATTACAAAGGCCCTATGTTGTGTTTTGTCCTAAATCAGTCGATACAAGGGCCGATTTGTGGATTAAGGTACTCCCTCTGATCCTAAATAACTGTCACTGATATAACTATAGGTTTGTACCTCGTATGTGCATTTTCCACGACACATTTTACGGATCAGAGGGAGTATTATTATTTTTCTTTTCAGCCTTGATGGTTCCTTTTTGAGACAGTATACACTTATGTGTTAGTCTTTTATCAATAGACGATATAGCGGAAAGTATGGGACTCTGAGGTGAGTTCTGTTAAACTAAAAAGGTCCTTAATATATTCAGACAGAGATAAGAAAAATTTAAGTTAGTAAAAAAAGATCTTTCTTGAAAATGAAGTCACCTCAACTACTAGATCGTCAGACATGGCTGCCTAGTTAGGTCCTAGCTAGGGAAGATCTCAATGAATGCATTCCACCCATGATTTATACGCAGGGGTGGTAATAAAAGTTACACCTTTGGCTGATCTGACTGCTCTTATTAACTACCTAAAGCTTGATGTGTTATAATGATGCAACTCAAGTATCTTCGTGACACTACCATGAAGTTAACTATAAGTTCACTACAAACATGTTTGGTGTTTTTTCAAAATAAATCGATGTTGATTGCTGAGTTAGCACTTAGCTGCAAAAGGGAACAAAAACCTGTACCAAAGTTCCAATCAACAAAGTGTGAACATTGACAAAAAATAATTTTGAGAGTCTGTACGTATGTAGCGGTGAGCATTTGCAATACTTAAATAAGGTTCATTATCATTTGCATATTAATTGTCTGGTGCATGGTTTTTGAGTCGCTGTATAGTCGCTGTATAGTCGCCGACTATACAGCGAGTCGTTCTGGCGTGGATGAGTCGCACTAGCGACTTGACTCACGGAGCAAGTCGCGCCACGTCACTGGCTCGACGGCGATTTCCTGCGACTATACAGCGACTTTTGCCTGAGGATTTCAGCGACTTACGCGGAGCAGGGACACGGGAGGAGGAGGTGCTGGCGGCGACGGACGGTGGCCGGAGGTCGACGCACGGGCTCGGGCAGAGCTTGGCGATGGCGCGGCTCATGGAGCTCGAGGATGGAGCGGGGATGGCGAGGCAGCGCCAGGGTGACGCCGGGGAGGGGAGGAGCAGCAGCGGGAGAGGGAGAGAGGGAGAGAGGCGGCGGCGCAGGGAGAGGGAGAGAGGGAGAGAGGCGGCGGTGCGGGGAGAGGGAAGTGGCGGCTGCGGCTGCGGCTGGGAGGGAAAGGACTCTGCGGCTGCGACTGACCTAATATGCATACCTCTGATGGGCCGTTCGGATGGGCTTTGGCCCAAAAACACTAGCTGGGCAGGTATCGCCTGTTTGGGTCCTTTAATTGCACAATATAGCCCTGCTGCTGCGCAATACAATCTAAAAAAACCTACAGTTTGCCCTGGTGACTCGGGGCGATTAATCACGGCAAGTCACCGAGTCAAGTCAGTAAGTCACGAGTCTCAACCTCGGCGACTCGACTCGACTCGGCGACTCAAAAACCATGGTCTGGTGGATGTTTACTGTTACAGAAATATCTCCATAAGGCTATCAGCTGACCTAAACTCTGTCATTAAACTCCTGCAAAACATTGTTAGTGCAGCTTCTAGAATCAAGGCAGTTAGGCATGTTAATCAAATATCTTGGATACATGGGAGCATTTATTAAGAGTAATATCCAGTGCAAGCCCATTTATTAGATGCCTGCGTTCGTTTCTCTCCCACGAAGAGCAGAGTCCATGCATCGATGCATGAGAGGAAGAACAGTTGCAGTTGCTTCTCCTGGCTGCTTGTCTCCCCCCCTAAGGAAACTCTCATTCCCAAAGAAAAAAGGAGGCTTCGCTTCACTTCTCAAGCCCATCTCCGATTCTGATTCCGAGTTCTTTCAATCCAAAAGGTTGATGTGCTGGTTGCTCCTTCTTGTGGTCTCCAAATGTTCTGTGGCTACAAGTACCAGATCCAGTTTACCACTTGATTGATAATTGGCAATTTGGTACTTGTGGATTTGTATTTGATCATTGTAAAGTTCTAAAGCTCACTTCGATGTTTGATTTCTAATTCCATAGAGCCGACCTGGGGCTGAGGATGAAAATCTGTTTGGACTCTGTCCATTTAGTATGGAGAAATTATCTTTCTTTTCTATTTATATACAAGTCCACATGCCACATTTCAAACTAATTACCTTCCTTTGCTAAATACAGAGAATTTGCATGTGAATTAGTAGTGAAGCCGCATGCCTCCTTATGATGGCAGTGGCTATGTGATAGGCTTATGGCTTTCTTTTCCATGGAAGGGGAAGGTGCTGATCACTACTTTTCACGCCTCGAGATTCGGGTCAAGTCGAATGATGTGCACTTTGCTCTTCTTCTCCTCCTGCATGCGTACTTGTGAGCCAATTGATGGTGTTCTTGCACGTACGTGACACAAACCCAGGGTGGCATGCATGCAGGATCTAACATCTCTTTTCTTTTCCAATGTCACTGCTATCTTCACTAAAAATAACAAATTATCACAGGACATTGATATGCCGTGCAGTCTAATTATTTGTTGCTGTTGCAGGGAGAGGTGATAAGTGATAACAGAGCTGCAAGCAGCTAGGGCAGGATGCTCTGGAAAGAGCAGCAGCCCCCTGCTCATAAGTCATAACAATTTGCAGCACACCACAATCATCAGTTAGCAGAAAACACAGTCAGTCAGAACTGCATGCAAAATCTGAGTAGGTAGGTAAAGATATGGTTGATGGATCTTGAGTTCTTGCATGCATTTTTCTTAAATAAATGTATGAGCGCCAACGTACAATCATTTGCTTGCTACACACTGTCCATGAGATGCAAAGTGTGGTGCTTTCGGCTAATAGCTTTTGCTGCCATGGATGGCTATAGGGTTCTGGGAAACTAGCTAGGGTTACATGAATCCATCTCTCCTCTGTCTCATTCTCATATCAAGGGTCATGTCTCCCTTTGCTTTCCTGCAGTAACTTCCATACCCAAAGGGTGCACTGTCATAACTCAGCCATGTTTGCCACCGTGCTGATGGAGCATGCTCCACTTGAATAGGATGAAAAAAAGATAAATGGCTATTTGTATTTTCTGTGCATATAATACAATCATTGTTACAATTTTATCATGCAAAAAAACATTTGGGGCCATCCTAAGGGCTGCTTCAAATGGATGTAAAATTAGGGTGGCCACTGGCATTCCCTCAAAATTTAACTAAATAATGGTGGCCACACTAATTTTAGACCCATTCCAAGCGGGGCCTAAGTAACATAAACTCAAGTTTGGTAGGCTTCAGTTTTTTCTTTGACTTTATACAGCTTTCAGTTTCCTGTGTTGCGGTTGTAAGCATGCTGGGCATGTGGTAGCTTGTACCATGGCCCAAACTCTTGTATCCATTTTGCTTCTCTTAATGAAAAGATATGCAAACGCTTGTTTGCAGGTTCTCAGGTGTACCAAATAATTCATTGTGTCCTGAGCCCTGAGGTGCAAAGTGGCAGGAAATTTGGATTGTGAAAGAAAGAGAACTGCTCAACACAGGATTAAGACGGCTCTGCACATTCCAGCAAAAGAGCCCCTGTTGTGGCTTTTGTTCACGATTCCCGTAACCTGCAAAGAACAGCAAAAGGAGGGGAAGGAAGCAAGGGCAGAACACATTTTTCCTGCAGACTGAATGCTGAATTTGACTAGTAGCCTTTCTGTCAGCTCATTGCGGCTCCTACAGCAACACATGCATGGTGATCATGGCTTACACTTGCTTGACATCCAGAGAAACGAGTATTAATATTGCAGGCATTAATGATATTTTTTACAGCTTTCAGAGCCAAGAAGAACAACGATTTTACAGAGTTGTTTTGTCACAGCAAACAAAGAGAATGAAAGGAATTATCCTACAATGTACAGAAAAAAAAATCTGGTGAACGCTCTGCTTTGGCCGAATTCACCTGAGCTTTAGATTGAACGGCCAGTGCTATCTGCTCATCATATGAGCAATGCTGTTGATGTTAGGTATGTTATCTCTGTTCTCGTATTTTCTTTACGAAGTGAGTGAAACATGTCACTTCCTACTACCTGCAATCTCTAACTTTGTTTATACTACTAGAGGACTACCTCCAAAGGAGAGCATCCGCTGGCTTCACCGTGAACACAAATGTTATACATGAACTTTGTATGCCTTGTCCTAATAAGTGAAGTCTTGGAATTATCTGCAGTAACATTTCCTTCTGTAGGCATTCCAGCTCAGCTAAGGGCTGGGCTTGTGTTCTCTGAATTATGGTCCCACTGATTGCTTCGATTCACTCGGAAATCAACTTTCAGTAGAAATTGAGGTCAGTATATCCATACGGGTTGATATCGGTGTACCCATACGAATAGGGCAGCAATTCTTCAATGTCCAGTTGCGAGCTTGAAGAACTCATCTTCTGAATCCGGCTGTGATTGATTGATTCTACTTCTGCACTGAACATGCTGTAAACTGGTCTATGATCTGAGAAGCGAGACTCTCCTCGGACATATGATAGTTGGCTAAGTCCTCTCCCGTACCACAAAATGCGATCGCACCTGTAGAAAGAGTGCCACTGAGTTTGCTGAACTGTACATAATCTGGCAAAACTAAAATCGAGTTAAATTACCATGCTGGAGTTCTCTTCTTCTCCTTCTGGTTCATGTCTTCCCCCGCATATCTGTCGGAGTTATTCGAGTATTTGTATGTCGGCGGGAAGTATATCCTCCCCTCATTCCAGCCGGGAATACGCGGCCGCCTCTTTGCTCACTCCTCAGCTGTAAGCACCATGCTGTCTCATCAGAAGTGTACTTAACATTTGGTTTTGACAAATTATTCGAAGCCTTGTGACATCACCAAAGCAAAAGAATGATAGGACATAAAAGCACCGATTGCCCATGACACAAGAAATCCTACTGCTGGAAGGAATTTTTACTGCTTTTCTGGTTCAGAAAAGGAACAGGTATATGCGCACCATACTTGTTTAGGAGTTTGTTGCTAAGCACTCACCTGATCTTTCTCCAGCAATGCTTTCCAGTTGCGCATCTCCACAAGGGCCTTCACTGCGCGGTAAGAAAGCGCTATCCTGTAATTCAGGTCTCCAAGCCAAACGATTCGACTTCGTGGAAAACATGCAGATTAGTGGATGATGGTATTGCATAAGACAATTTCACTGCAAGTTACAAAGTCAATCTGAAGGTGCTTGCTTACTCATGCTCTAAGATGGTTTCCGGTGATCTTTCATATTGCCCATAAACAATTGGAAACCTGGTTTTTCGCAGGATTTCCATCACATCAGAGTTTCGCCGGTACTCGTCGCCATCCTTCTGCCCCGATGTCAGGTGACTGCAGACGAAGCAGAAGCTCGTTTGGTGCAATAGCATGCTAATCGAAATCGAGCCCTGAAAAACAAACCCTTAGTCTATATCTCGTTTACCACCTTTTTCCTTAAAATTCGATCATGCCAGGCAGTATAACTTAAGAAATCTGGAAGAGCAAGAATATCTCACCTTATTTCCAAGGTACCCCATCAGTCCTCTACCAACGCAAGACACCTTGAGATTTCGCATGTCACTCTTGATTTCTCTCCGAGCCCACACCATAAGGAACAATCCAACCATTTGTTTGCTTGCAACAAGGCAGTACCTAATCACCACAATTTAACAGATAAACACGCAGCTCTCTTGAAAACATGTAAAAATATGTAATTTAGATTTTTTTTAAGGACGTAAATTTAGTACTGTACCAACATTCCTGATTAAAACATGTAGGAACCGTATGTCATTTACCTAGTGTGACAACCACCAGCTGACCCGTTGCTTTCTTCCGCGTACGGCGGCGCATTGCCGTACCCGTACGACATGGGCGAGAACACGGTACTCGTCGATTCGCCATCGTTGTTCTCGTCGTCGGACGGCGGGCCGCCCCACCGGTGGTAGTTAGCCTCGTAGTCGCTCGGCCTGCTGCCGTACATTACGCGGTCGTTGACGCTGTACCGGCGCTCGAGCCTCGGCTGGCCGGGGGCGAGGATGTCGCCCTCCATCCTCAGGCTCCGGCTGAGGCCGGACTGGAACGACCGCCGATGGAAGAAGGCCGGGTTGTCCCGTCTCGACGACCCCTCGAAGTCGTCGTCCATCTCCACCACCGGGTATGGCGCCGGCGACGGTGTATGTAGGCCTCCGCTGGCGCAGCCGCTCCCTGGCATGCTGTTCAGCGTCCGCCGGACCAGCGACACCCACTTCCGCGCCGGGCCGTTGTCCTCGGTGCCGAGCACGTTGCCGGCGTTCAGCGGGACGATCTCTTGGAACCTGCATTCATCGCGCAACAATGTGGATCAGTTCAAACTAGGCTTTGCTCTACCAATGTCGTCCACTGGATGGCGACGGTGTAAGCAGGGAAGGGGAGACGTAGGTACCCGAGGACGTAGATGTCCGCTGGCGGCGAGGTGTGGAGCCAGTCGTCGAGCACCAGGGAGCAGGGCGGCGCGCGGCCACCTACATTCCACGTAGCAACAAAGATCCTACCTCAAGACCAAAAGCAGACGTTGGTCATTCTCTGTATGGAAAAATCGAGTTGTTAGAAATCGCGGGCGAAAGAAAAAGTTACCTGTAGTCCAAGGTGACAGTGGCCTCGGCGGCGTCGAGGTCGATCTTGCTCCGCCGCGACCGCTCGTGGGAGCTCCTCCTCGACGCCTTGTCTGAAATCGAAACGGTCAATGCTATTACGGAATTCGAAACGTAAATGCGAATAATTTTCTCTATTTATTAGCACATTTTTACCTGTCCTGCTTTTCTTGGCCGTGCAGGATTCCCGTCTGGAAAAGCTGCCGCTCATCCACTCGTCGTCGTCCCCTCCTCCTCCTGCAACCACAGCAAGCAGTTGCTGAAAAGAACAATGTAGTGTCTCCACAAATTCGGACGTGAAGAAAACATTGGAAAACAACCCGAGAGAACTGAAAAGCTATCCAGCTAAGCTGAGGGCTTTGACTATCAGCAGCAAAAGAAGATGACAAGGGGAAGGAGGAACAGTACAAGAAACAAAAGAGTCATCTCGCAGAGGCAGACAAGGGGTAGGAGAGATGGACATTACACAGCAACGGGTGGCAGTGAAGGACCCACAACAATAACAACACACACACAAACTGGAGAGAGAGTCATGGTAATGGAGGGGTTTGACTTGCAGGTGCTCACCTCTCCTGCCAGTGGTTGCAGCGGCAGCGGCAGCGGCGTCATCCGCATGGAAGTCATGGGACTTGCCCCTAATGTTGAACCACTTCCTCACGAGTCTCTTGGACCAAGACAGCTGCAATTAACCACACCAACGGCAGGAAGATAAACAAGTAGTAGTTTAGAACCAAATCTCTCTCTGTCTTGCATTGGCATGCAGCTTGTTCATAGGAAGAGACTTGTTGCGATTAGCACACTCACCTTGCTCTTCTTGGTGCCATCTCTCATCGTTCCTGACTGGTGAGGGCGAGGAGGAATAAGAAGCAGCTGAGAGCAGCACACTCATGCAGGCGAGTCCAAGAGGAAAAATGGTCTGCTCCTCCTGCTATCTTGGCGCTGCCAGGTGAGGCTAAGGTACTAGTAGTAGTAGTAGCAGCAGTAGTGGTGGGAGAGCTAGGGAGAAGTAGGGCACTGTGTTTGTCTTTCCGCGCACAGAGGTTGTGATTTGATGGAAAGGGAGGGGGATTGTGTTGTGTGGTCGGAAGGAAGATTGGAAGGAGATCGAGTGAAGAAGACACGATGGGGATGAGGATGGGGATGGGGAAGAATCCGAATGGTTTCTGGCTGCCCTCCCAGCAAAGTGGGGATGAGGAGGAAGAGAGGGATGAGCAGAACGTAAGTGATGGCTGCTACTTCTAGGAGGTAAAGAAAGGGCTAAAGGTTGCTGCTCTGCTTCACTGTCTGTATCCAGAGAGGGAGAGCGAGCGAGCGCTAGGCGTCTCCAATGGTTATTTTCCAACCAGGGCATAAGGGGCTCTACCGCTTGTGTTATAGCTGATCGAAATTCTCACAATGCTTAAGTATTCGTTGGGGTGGAACCCACCTGCTAGTTTCTTATTCTTTTTACCACCGAACCAGAAGCAAAGGCCGCATGCAAATACTGCAAAGCGTGTCAACAAACAGTGAAATATTAAAATTATCTTGTGGCCGGGCTATACCGGTATGCCCGGGTCTTAAGATTTTTATGCTAAGGTCGATGGCTACAATGTTTATAGCCGGGTCTTAAGCTCACTTTATTCCTTATGGCCTAGTCTTAAATCTACATTGGAGACGCCCAATGAGAGTATAAAGCTAGAGAGAGAGGTTCAAAATTGAAATGGCTCAGTCTCTATTGCTGAAATCACTCCCAAGTACGCGTGCGTGTGCCTGCGTAATCTTGTTTTCGTTTTGCGAGAGATGCAAGCCTTGGGGCCAGTTTTTGAACGAATTCAACAAACATCAACCGAAAAAAATCACCGGGATAAGGTCATCGATCCGGAAAACGTCCCGACCCTTGTAATAGCGCCGTAACGTCCCGACCCTTGTAATAGCGCCGTTTTTACATTCCGCAAACCCCGCGCCGATTCCCAAAAAAGGTTCGACCCAAAAGAAAAATTAGAGGGAGCGGGAGACGAGCCGTGGAATTCTCAATATACTCGCCTCCTCGCGTCCCCCAATCGCCGCCATGGAGCAACCGCAGCTGCCGCTCATCGAATTTCAGGTCGCGCAGCCTCCAACGGTGCCTCCTCCAGCACCCGCGCCTCCGGCGGCCAGTGTCCCCGCCGCTCCCAGCCCAATTCTTCCGCCACGTCGGTGAAACGGAAGCGCTATGGCAACCACCCTGTGCAAGGAGTCCGTCCCCTTGTGGCCGCATGCTTCGTCTCCAAACCGCCAACGGTGGCGCCTTGGTTGCCGGCTCAACAACGGCAGCGCCGTCTAATGGTCAGGAGAAATCACTCGTCACCTGCCCGAAGAAGGACAAGGTGCCGACAGTTCGAGGACGTGCGTGTCGTCCAGCCCCTACGTTGGCCTATTTAATTCTTTTATTCATGTTTGATTTGAACCATTGTTTGCATTCGAGTCCATATTTTAGTTGTTTATTTATTAAATTTGGACTATTATTGCTTTGGATTATTGTTGTATTTGCGTGATGTTAAAAATTAATAAGTTTGATGTGTATTTGTTTTAATTAGATATCATATCCTACCGAACTCTGGAATTGACGGGACCTGATGTTATTTAGTCTTTGGCATGCACTACACGATGATGTAGTATATCGCTATACTTTTTCCCTACCTTGTAATTCTAGCTGCACATCTCGGCAAAAAAGATTTAATGAGCTTCATATGACAAATGGAGGGATTTCCGGCTCTAGTGATGGAAGGGTGATGACAATGGTGCGCTTTCGGTTCGCTCCAGTGCTTATAGTTGTCGCTAGGTGGTCTACATTTCTTGATGTAATTTTTGTTGTTTCTTGTGTTCTTTGTACCGCCTTGACTGTTGATGAATAGATCGAAAATTTATCGCAAAAAAAAAAAAAACAAGTGGAGGGATTTTTTTTCTTTTACGTGCGGATTCTATAGGATCCGGTCTACCAGAAGCTTTTCTGGTATGAGTTCATACTGCTAGACTTGCTCTAATGGCCATGTGAAGTACATTGGGACTATTGCAAGATCAAAAAACATGGTAGAAGAATCACGACGCCGGGTCATGTAACCTTGATTACTGGCACAACAGTTCAAAATTGTAATTTTGATGCCACACTAGAACAACAAAGAAATTGTAGTTCCCGCAAAAAAAAAAAATTGTAGATAGAAAGAGGTAAGATTGAAGCTTGTTTTTCTCTAAACCCAGTCCTTCGATGATAAGCATGACTAGACTAGTTATTAGTTGTTCAAAATGACAACTGTTTAGAAGTCCAACTCTAAATTCTAAGTTTCCCATTTATAAAAAATGGTGACATAAAAAAAGTTGCTCGACGAAAACACGGAATTCAAAACAATGAGAGAAGCAGGCATATGTAAACCACCTTCTGATGGGCATTGGCGTTGCGGAGGCACGACGTCAGTTGCCATGGTTATATGCCGTGCCCATTTTTGTGGGGCCTTTAGTAAATAATTTAATGAGATTTCACATATGTAAAAGGAATTTTCTTCACCATTTATTCATATCTTTAGATTCCTATTGATTATGAAACTTCAACAGAATATTCTTGTTTTCAGGTTAGTGCCCTGTAACTTCTAAAAAAAACCTATACAAGATTTTGAATCTCCTAAGAATCCTTATGCCAATGGGTAGGGTATGAAAATCAAAAAAAAAAAAAAGGGTAGGGTATGAATAAGATAGAGAAATACCATACCTGTACCCATAGACCATCTCCACCGACGCTCCCAATAGCGCTATTGGGCGCCGGCACGAAAAAGCTCCCCCAGCGGCGGCCCCAATAGCGACAAAATTTCCGGATGGGTCCAATAGCGCGTCCGGCAACCCTGCTTCATGCCCGGTCCAAAAGGGGAAAGTGGGAGTGCCAGCAGCCGCGGCAACCAACGCCACGTCAGATTCTGACCGATGGATCACACCTATCAGTGACTCAAATCGACAAGTTTAGTTATTGCGGCCGGTACTCGTGTTTTAATGGCGCAGTGGCTCCCCAGGCGAGCGCAGAGCGATGCGACGCATCAAGACGCGTTGTCCACCTGTTAATGGTGCATCAGCTCCCACGCGGTGACTGAACACGCGTCGCCGACGTCAATGCATGCCAGGGGAACCGGTGCTCGATGTTAATGGCGCCACCCACCTCCGCTCCTTCGGCCGTCTTTAAACGGCGAGCGGGTCTCTCATCTCCCCACACAGCCCGCCCACTCTCTCATTTCCTAAGTCTCATCCCACCACCAACAAATTCACCACCCACCATGTCTGGCAGCGAGTTGAGCTACGAGGAGCAGATGGAGCGCGACCTTCGCCGCGCCGCGCTGTCCCGGACCGTGCGCGTAGTCTTGAGGTGCACCGCCGTGAGCAACAAGGGCAATTTCGCCTACAGAATGAGGATCACGATCTCGGCGAGGCGTTCCGCCAGGAGATGTGCTTCGTGAGGAGCAGGCTTTCCTCGCCAGCCGTCCCCGGGACCAGGTCTTCTTCGTCCACCGCCCCGAGGAGCAGGCCAGCTCTTCCCGCGCGCCGCCGCCACCTCTGGATCCACTGCTGCCGTCCTACGCGTCTGACGACCGTCGTTTGATGACGACCCAGGAGGCACAGGACCACCTACGCCACAATATCCTGGTGCCAGTCGTCCGTACCCTACCGGACGGTTTGGTGACAAACATCGTCAAGGTCCTGGTGGTGTCGCCGCTCACGAGGCAGGCGTGTCTGGACTACATCAAAAAAGTGTGTGTGTGTGGGGGGGGGGGGGGGGATGGAGTGGGAGAAGCGGTTTGACCCCTTCTACTCCATGTCATCGCCCTATTGGACCGACGTGGTGGCGGCAGGGCACGACGCGCGTCTCCATAACTTCTTCCTCCCCGCTGGCATGTCGTCACCGCCCACCGAGTGGTTCTCATCGAGCGATGAGAAGGTCGGCCCCAACCCTCCACAGGCTAGCGAGGCGGCCGGCCTGACATCGGCACTGGAGGAGGACGACGACTGGAAGGAGACCAAGTGGCACGATATGTAGGCGGCATCAAGGCTTCCTTCCAACGCTGCTAGATCAAATCCCACCACATCGACTCCGGCTAGGGTGGCGACCCAGAGGCATGCAAGTTCCTCGAGGCCGGCCTCGACGTCACCTACGACGACGGGGACCGACGTGGAGAGGCGAACCAGCAACATCCACGTTCTTCAAGGCCGGAATTGGATGTGTCGCTAGATTTAGGGTTTAGTTTAATTATCGTTTAAGTTTGTTAAATTTTGTTTAAATTTGTTAAATGTCCTTCAAATTTCAATGAAAAATCGTCGGTTTGTTTGTATTCATATTTCAAAAACATTTGAAAAAAACCTATTGGCAGCGCTAGTGCGGGCAGCCACTCCAAATAACCCGGCAACGTATGCCATCGCTCTCAATAGCCCAGGAACGTGTGTTGCGCTCTTAGCACCCGTCCGACACACTTGCTGGACGCTATTGGAAGCACCGGTGGAGATGCTCTTATTACTCGTGGGTACAAAATTCGGCCTATATACCCTTACCGATGGATATAGAAAATTATCAGCACTCATACCCGGTGGTACCCTTACCCATTGAATATATAAATAATACTCCCTCCATTTCTAAATATAAGATTAGATTTTTTTCAGAGTCACATGTATCCAGACACTTTTTAATGTGTCTGTTCACTCATTTCTATCCGCATCTAGTCGACATGTGAAATATTTAAAATATCTTATATTTAGAAACGGAGGGACTACATAATAGTTCAGAACATGTCGTACCCCGACACGTCACATACTTGTTCTCTTACTCTCTACTGGTCCGATGTCTGCCTTCCACGCTCCTACTTGCCGCTGATTCGCCGGTGATGAAGAAACAAAGAAATGAGTAGATCTATAGGAGAAGATGGAAATATGTGGTGGTGTTGTTGTTGTTGTCGAATCCATGCGTTGCAGCGCGGCGTAATGAGGAGAGCCAATGGATCGACATTTTGAGGGCACACATGTCAAGTCAAAATAGGTAGGGTCTAAGTTGACCGTAAGTATATGACTGTACCTATGCCCTACCCATCGTTTGCAAAAGAAAATGCAGTTATCTCATTTGCTTTCTTCCAAAAATTTCTACCGATTAGCCCATAGAAAATTTTAATCCTCTAAAATGCTACTGCCTCTGTTAATAAAAATGTAAAACGTTTTGATAGGCTATTTTAGTTTACCAGAAACATGTTATATTTTGGAAGTAGTTTTTTTTTCAAACGGCGCATAAGAGCATCTCCACTCGCCGCCCCATATCTCGTCCAGATTGGCGCCGGAACAAGCGCTATGGGGGTCGTCCGGACGAGATGGCGCTTATGGGGGGTGCCTCTCCCCACTTGCCGCCCCAAAACGCACTCCCCATAGCAGGTTTTCAACAAAGAAAATATAGTTCCATAAATTGGAGTTCAACAAAGAAGATATATTAATATAGTTCCATAAGTAAAAAATGAAATTAAAATTATTCATACAATTAAAAGTAAATCGGAGTTCACCTATTGGCCGGCATTGCTGGCCTACTCGGCTTGAATTTGTGGAAGACAAGCAAGAATCGCCAAGTTCTCGTCTTCCTCGGCGTTGATGTCGGCTTCTTCTTCTATGATTAGGTGTGCCATCATCTCATCGTTGCCTCTGTTGGAATGAAAATACGATGCAATTGACGACCGATTGTCGGCGTCGGCAAAAATTCAGAAAAATCGTTGCCTACCAGCCAATCGGTCGAACACCTTTGTTGCATGATGGGCGCGCGAGGTCGCCGAAGGCTTTTTCTGGTGAGACGATGGGGTCCGGCGACGAGAGGGGGGGGGAGGGGGGGTGGTGAGGGGACGGGGGAGATTCGGGCATGGCGCGGTTTTCAGCCCGTCGAGATTCGCCGCTGGCCTATGTGGGAGGTGGGAGCGACGACCCAAATGGCGGTGGGAGTCGGGCAAATGAATTGCGGGTGCGACGGTGAAGGGATTTGATTCTCCCACTTACGGGGCTTGCCCGCCTGTTTGTAACCGACGTGGCGGCGCGTGCCGTTTCGTCCGGCGCTACCGAAGCACTCCCCACGGCGCGGGGTGAGCTAGTAGCCCCGGACTAAGTAAACCCCCCCCCCCCCCCCCCCGGACGAAATCGGCCAATGGTGCGCCGAGTGGGCTCCATTATTGTCGTATTTTCGAAAACAATGTGTTCAAGAATTGTGTAATATTCACCAGCAGCTTGCTGAGTAAAGAGCAGGGAAAAGCCAGCAATAATACAACGGGGCCGGTCAGGGTTAATGCCTGCAGTCAAGGCTCACTTAAAGAAAGAAAACGGGAACGGCCGTGCGGTTACGAAACCCGTTGTGGCTGAGCCGCAGGCCGGGAGACCCGCCTTGGCGCTTTGCAGTTACTATATGTCTATACTCCATTGTTCCTGCCCGGACTCCGGGGAGGTCTACGTACCGGGACAAATTTTGTTCAGCCATCTTTCGAACCAAGTTGTTCAGTTACCAGCAAATTTATTCGCATGCAGATTGAACATTGATGATTCAAGACAAATACTCCCTCCGTTCGGGTTTAATTGACACACACTTCGTTACACACAGATGTATCTAGACACCTAACAAGTATAGATACATCCATATTTAAACAAAAGCAAGTCAATTAATTTAGAACGGAGAGAGTAATATATAGAACACGCTCGAATTAGTAACTCACGGGCTTAACGTGCGGGGAACTCCACGAGTGGGTGATAAAGATTAGCACTAGTTAAATTCTCACAAGCCCACACAATCTAGGATTAGACTCCCAAAGTACCTTGTTAGTAGTTTAGGTGTGTTGCTCCCTCCCCCAAAGACAAAAGCCAAGACCTTCCTTTCCTGCTTAGAAACTTTGACCAAGGTCAAAGAATCTGCAAAGTGCTTCGTTTTTCATGCTTAGTCTAGTGGTAGTACTCTAATTGGAGGATCAAGTAGGGCATTAACTAGTAATTAAGAATGATTGAACGCATAAAATGTGTCAGCCTAATGGCAGGCCAAGGCTAGTCTCTCAGGGTCTAGATTGCATGTAAAGGATATTTCGGTGGTCACGCATGTCCTGTCATCTTCATCAGTTCGGTTGTAACAGCTAGCTAAACTCTGTTGCCCTCCGTTTCTGCAAGCCTAATGATACAGTGCCCGAGCACTTCCATGCAGGCGTATTTTCTTTAACGAGTCAAAAGTTTTGCCATTTTTATTAATTAAGGAGAAGGGAATTGATCGGTGCACTAACATGGAACCGGCCAAAAACCGATGCAGCTGCACCAATGTTGTCATCAAACACGACCATATTGTGCACCACTGGCCGATCTGGCCACCCACACGAAGCACACACATCACGGAGAAGAATGACCATCGTCGAGGTCAGGGGCGCAGATAGGCCCCATGCGGCAACCTCCGACGCCATTTGCGGCAAGGCTTTAGCGGTGGTCATCGAAGGTTGCCCATGTCAGCCCATGCCAGCCCATGCCAATAGGTCGGCCACATGCGTCAAGGTTGCCGCAGGTGTATTATGTTGGTTTTCTATGTCCCGTTTGTTTGTGCTTTCATTGTTGAGACCCAAAGGGGCAAATCATCCAACACATATAGGAGAAAAATTCTGGTGTCTCACACTAATCTCTTAGATTAAATTCAGTGGATCCTGTTCCCGCATTGGACATATTTCTGTAGGACAGCATATTGATGTCGGTTAAGTAGCTCCAGTTAAACACAATGCTACTCTAGATTAGCGGGCGTGCTTAATTGAGGCGTGGAGCATGCAGCTAGCACCTTGCTTAATCAGTGAGCCTAATCAGCTGTGGGTGTTGGGAGTTTCCCGTTCCACGCTGTTGAGCGTGTCCGTCACCGTGTTGGCGGTCAAAACAGGATCTAATTAAGTTGGCATGCATATGCTTTTGACGTAGGGACCCTCCTCTGTCATTAAGCTTTTCAGCTTTGCAGACCTGCCGGTCTAGTAAGATTTGCATTTCTAGCCTCTTGTAAACGATGTAACTATCGTTAGATTATTAATAAAACTAGCTGGATGGCCTTTCCCTACAATTTTTTTTTGTTGCATTTCTACCATTGTGACCACATCGATCCACGCTATCTTGTCCAAGTTGAGCGGTGTTTAAATTTGCAGTTTGCACTGCACCTCAAAAATTGTGGCGACCATATTCATGTGTATCAGTGAGTGTATGTTGATACATAATACGAGATGACTAATGTCATTGTTTCCATGCATGTCTTGTCTTTTTGAATATTCGAATCAATATGCAGTCATCCTCAGCCATGTCCCGACAATAATCCCAGCAAGTATGTTATTAAAATTCCAAATTAGTTCTCGCTGAAATGAGAGTATCTACACGCATTTGGAACAGAGGTTCGTATAATTCTATGGAAAATAAATTAAAAATTAGCAAAACTGATTAGAATTTTTTATTTATAAAATGTTTGAGTATTTTTCTTGACCGAATGATTTTCTTAGCCCTTCAATCAACATTCTACATTGTTTCCATTCGTATATAGACTCTAAAGTAGAATCATGCCGCGTACAAAATCCACCGCTTGCCCGAGGCGTTTATGAAGGCCCCACTCATGCTCCGTGCTCTCGCGTGGGGCATTTTCTGCGGCCTCTCTCAATGCTCTGAGCTCTGTAGATTGGGCTCAGATCGGGCATGGCAACTCTGGTACCGGCAAGTTTTTTCTTTGAGTGTGGCGTGATGGCTAGCCAAAGCCAACTGCCAAGGTTTGTGTTCTCAGTTTTATGTCGGTTTCAGAAGTCCCTCCGATGGTTTTTGCGGAGTGATCCAAACTAGACCTGGGATTTTGTCGGTCGGGCCTCGAAAAGCCTGACCTAAAAAAGTCAAGCCCGACCCGGCGAAACAGTAAAGATAGCCTATTTTGTATTAGAAAATTCTTTCTATGATTAAATAGTTTTAAATTGACCATTTTCTAATAAAATATACACAATATAGTGTTTTCGGGCCTATTTTGGACTTTCGGGCCGGGGTTGGTGCAAAAACTCGAGGCCCGAGCCCGGTCCAAACTTCAGGCTTTGGGCCGGGCCCGTTGGACCGGCTGCCCATGCTCATGTTTAATTCAAAGTAATAGGCTTCAAAGCCTTATGGACAAAGATGTAAATGTTTTCCCTCGGTGACTATTAAAAAAAGAGAGAGTTGATTAAACCTCACAAAAACAACTAAAAACTGGACTTAAAATAACATGAGTAAAAATGTATGAAAATTTGCTTCAACTTCGTTTTCTACATATTTTATGTTCCATTTTCTAAAAATCAATGAAAGTCAAATTGACCTTTAGAACTTCCCGAAACAAACTAGAGAGATTGACCACCCCCGGGAGTATCAACCGCCGGACGTATTTGGTTGGATTAGATATATTTCCACGGCCCCACGAGCGAATCCACGATGTAGCCCCCGGCCGGCCGGCTGCCCGGGGCCTGGCACCGTTGGCGGTGGTGGTTATGTCTCTGTCATACATGCACAGTCCGTCCGCTACCTAGGCCCTACCCTTACCTAGCTGAAGTCGCTGTCTGCGATCAAAGAGCCCTTTCAATCATCGTCTTCTTCTTCTTCTTCTTCTCCCTCCGTTCCTCGCATGCATGGCACCATGATTGCTTTCCCTTCCTTCCGCTGTGCTATGCCTGCCATTCCTCACTAGCTAAGCTTTAGACCTTTTGTCCCACATGCATCCATGCACTGCTGCCAAGGAAGGGAGCCCTACATTTTTTTTTCTCTTCTGTTTGAGAGAGGAAAGCCATACGATACGATAGATTGTGCATGTAGCATGCATGGACCATTCCTTCCTGGGTACTGGCTGCGTGGAGCGGGGGCCCCACAAGGCAGACAGGGCCCACTCTTGATATCCACAATTCCCACATCAGGTTGGTGGTCATCATTGACCAACGGCTCCTAGGCGTGGTGTGAGGGCACCTCCAACGGCCCTCCGCATATGGACAGGCAAAGCGGACCGATTTTGTCCGCTTTGGGCGGTCCGTGGACCATTCTTGGGTCTCTGTCCCTTTTGCGGAGGAAGTGCCCCAAACGGCCCGACGCATAATAAAAGAGGACACGAATAAAACTTAATATTACATAGGGCCCAGCGGCCAGTAGTTCGATAGGGCCCAGTGGCCAGTGACAGAAGGACAAAAAAAAAACTAGCCTATGCTAGGGCTCGGGATAGGGCGGCGCCGGCGTCGTCGGAGGGGCAAAATGGGCGGCGGCGGCGCCGGCCTGTTGACGTTGCTGGTGTCCTACTCATCCTCGTCGTCGGAGGGGTCGAGGATGATGTACGGAGGCGCGGCGTACAGCCACGCCGGTGGCGCCACGGGTGGAGGCGTGGCCGGCGCCACGGGTGCCTGTGGCCATGCCGGTGGGGGCACGTACGCCTGGCCCTCGCCGTGCGGCCCTGCTCCATGTGGGCCTGCTCCATGAAGGCCTGCTCCGCCGCAGCCTCGGCGGACGCACGGAGCGTAGTCGCCAGATCGGCCAACGCCCGAGCTCCTCCAGCTCGGAGGCCTCGATGGCCTGGTTGAGCTCCTCGTCGTCCTCGTCCTCCTCGACCTTCGTCTTCACAGGAGGCTTGACCTCCTCCTCGGACTCCTAGTCCAAGTCGGAGTCCTCCGGAGGCTCCACCTCCTCCTCCGGCGGCGGGAGGTTGTAGTCCTCCGGCGCGGCCGCCTGGAACGCGGCCCGGCGACGGTGGTCGTGCTCGAGCTCGAACCACCTATCCCACAGCTCGCTGTTCAAGGCGTAGGCCGGATCGTGGACGAGGTCAGGGGCAGGAGGGCACGACGGCGGAGGATCTCCTCCGTGCGCTCGCGGCCGGAGCGTGGCACGGGAGGCACGGGGACGCGCCGGCGGTTGAGATGCCACCCCTCGGGGAGGTGGGCGTCGCCCGACGGCAGCGGCTGTAGCGCCTCCCAGTAGATCTGGGCCACCTCCAGGGAGACGCGCGCGCGGTGCGCCCGGCGGCGCGCGTTGCGAGCGGCGCGGGCGGCCTCCGCATCGGCCGCGGCGGCGGGAGCGTGGCGTGGAGGCACGGGCATAGCACGCCGTGGCGGCGGGCCACGAGAGCTCGAGGCCTCATGGTTGTTTGATGGCTACGTGTTGGTGAACCCCAAGAGGAAGGTTATGATGTAGATAGCAGAAGTTTTCCCTTGAGAAATCTACCCAAGGTTATCAATCCAGTAGGACTTGACGATCTATCGGAAGGTTGTTGATGTTGACTCCCCCTGGCGCTAGGGAGCTTGCACCAACGTGGAATCTGCACAGACACAAACCAGAACTTTGCCCAACACGAAACAGAGAGGTTGTCAATCTCTCCGGTCTTGCAGAAACAAAGAGTTAAACGTATGGTGTGGAAAACAGCAAGTAACAGGAAACAGATGATTGCAGCAGGTTGTGTAAACAGTATGAGGAAATTGGACCAGGGTCCACAGTTCACTAGTGGTGTCTCTCTCAGAACAGATAACTAGCATGTTGGGTAAACAAATTACAGCTGGGCAATTGACAAATAGAGAGGGCATAACAATGCAATACATGCCAAGATGTCTACTATGAAATCTAGTTGGGCATTACAACAAAGTACATAGACCGTTATTCCAACCGCATCTATGCCTAAATAATCCACCTTCAAGGCAGCATCCGCATCCTATTCAGTATTAAGTTGCTAACAACAGATTATTGCATGAAGTAAAGTGTGTAATGTAATCAATACAAGTGCCCTTGGACACTGCACCAATGTTTTATCCCTAGTAGCAACAGCACATCTACCATCTTAGACCTTTCTGTCACTGATCCAGATATCTAGAGACTGAACCCACTATCGAGCATAAATACCCCCTCTTGGAGTCACAAGCATCTACTTGGCCAAAGCATCTACTAGCAACGGAGAGCATGCAAGATCAAGAGCACATAGATAAACAACTTGAATAAACATGGTATCAATATTCATCGGATCCCAGCAAACACAACATCTAGCATTACAATAAGATGATCTTGATCATGTTAGGCAGCTCACAAGATCTAAACATGGAGGCACAAGGTAGAGAGACAACCATCTAGCTACTGCTATGGACCCGTAGTCCAGGGGTGGACTACTCACGCATCACTCCGGAGGCAGGCATGGTGATGTAGAGCCCTCCGGTGATGATCTCCCCTCCGGCAGGGTGCCGGGAAGAGCTTCAGAACTCCTCCGATCTGAGATTGACGATGACGGCCGCGACGGAACTTTTCGTGGAATATGATCGACCGTAATAGGGTTTTCGCGTCGCGGAGAATATATAGGCGAAGAGGCGGCGTCGGTGGCCGAGGGGGGCCACCACGCCATAGGGGGGCGCGGGCCCACCCTGGGCCGCGCCCTAGTGTGGCGTGGCCCCCTGGTGGGTCTGCTCCGACTCCCCTTTGGACTCCGTGATCTCCTCGTGATATTATTGACGATGTCTTTTGTTTCGTCCAATTCCGAGAATATTTCCTTAATAGATTTTCTGAAACCAAAAACAGCAGAAAACAGGGAACTGGCACTGTGGCATCTTGTTAATAGGTTAGTCCCAGAAAATGCATAAAAATGATATAAAGTGTAACCAAAACATGTAGCAATTGATATAATAACAGCATGGAACATCAAAAATTATAGATACGTTTGAGACGTATCAAGCATCCCCAAGCTTAGTTCCTGCTCGTCCTCGAGTAGGTAAACGATAAAAACAGATAATTTTTGAAGTGACATGCTACCAACACAATCTTTGATCAAATAACAATGTAATGCACATGATCTGAATGAAGTGATCCAAGCCAATGGTCTATAGTTTGCAAGCAAGTAAATAAAGAGTAAACATAAGTGATCACACAAGTGCAAACTTTCATGAATAATACTATAAAACATTTAGAGATATAATAGTCTAACATAATAGTTAGTTCACAGCAGCAATAATTCTCAACATGAAAGTGTTTGTATCAACACAAAGGAAGATAATAGCTTCAGCTTTGCTTCAACTTTCAACATGTATATCATATAGATAATGTCAATGCAAAGAATATGATCAACCAAACACAAAGTTATGTAAAAACTGTTATACTGGAGTTGACAATGATGTTTGCTTAAGTAGACAGAAAGAAGTGGGAAAACTGACTCAACATAAAAGTAAAAGAATGGCCCTTCGCAGAGGGAAGCAGGGATTAACATCATGTGCTAGAGCTGTAGTTCCCGAAGGCATATAGAGAGCATAAAATATTGTTTTGTAAGGTAATGGTGTATACAGGTGTCAACAAATCAAATAGCAGGTACTTGTCATCTTCCATGGCTAACTAACTTTTAGAGCGGTTCCGAGAGTTTTTAGGACTGCACTTGTAACAAGCACTTATTGGTGACACTCCTCCCAACCATTTACTTTCCACAAACCATGGCTAACCGAATCCTCGGGTGCCCACCAACATTCACCATGGAGGAGTGTCTATTTATTTATTTATTTATAGGGTGGACTAACCAGCTCTTTAATGCAAAATAAAAGGTGGAGAAGCAGATGAAGCTGCCAATCCTTGTAAATTAATTAGCATGGAAGATGACAAATCTCACTACTACGTCCTTATGAGCTTTTCAAGTAGTGACACAAAAAGGAAATGTAACAGTTTTGAGTAGTTAGTAGATAGCACATGAAGAAATTTACTTGGAATGGTGAAAACACCACATAATAGGTAGGTATGGTGGACACAGGTGGCATGGATTTGGCTCAAGGTTTTGGATGTACAAGAAGCATTCCCTCTTAGTACAGAGTTTAGGCTAGCAAGGTTATTATAAGCAAACATCATTATCAACTGGAATAGCAAGAGTGTACATAAAACACAAGGTTTGACGAACCATAGACTCCCACTGTCTTCCTTGTTAACACATAGCCTTCATCCAAAAATTATCTAGACTACTATGGACTTCCAATTATGCAACAGATTATTATAGCAGAAAATCCTTATAGTAGTTCTTCATTAATAGCCATTACTTACATGATGCACAAGCTTAAACATTAATTACTTGACAGCTCAAAACAATTGGCAAGCATCAAATTACTCAAGACAACGATCTAAAAAGATTCATGTAAGCATTTTATACCACTACCACATGCATAGCATTTTTCTGGTCCAACCAAACACCAATCAACTTATTTGACAACTCTCCAAACAGATATAAGTGAAGCAAGAGAGTACTTTCTTCAAAAGAAACTGAAAGCTCTAACAAGAGATATGAAAAACTGAGAGCTAACAGCAATAACAGCAACTAGACAGGAATACTCAACAAGTATAAGTGAAGCACAAGAGTATTCTAATGAAAAAGTGGAGCGTGTCTCTCTCCCAAACATGAATACTAGGATCCAACAAGTATAGCACAGCAAACAAAACAAAACAAACTGAAAACAAAAACACACTGACGCTCCAAGGAAGAGTACACTAGCATGAAGCAATAAAAATATAGCACCATTAGAGATGACCTGATAATTTGTAGATGAAGAAGGGGATGCCTTGGGCATCCCCAAGCTTAGATGCTTGAGTCTTCTTGAAATATGCTGGGGAGGTAAGCCTCCCCAAGCTTAAGCTCTTCACTCTTCTTGATCATGTAATATCATTCTCCTCTATCAACACTTGAAAACTTCCTTCACACCAAAACTTAACAGCTTTTCTCATTAGCAGGTTAGTGCACTAAAAGATAATACTTCAAAGTTCTAGCAAAGACAAAACTCACAAGCCAACTATTTTAAACATTAGCCACTGTTACTAGGCTCAAGTGGGCACTTTTACACGAAAAGAAACCACTTAAAAACTTGTAAAAGAGAGAATGCAAAATAAAAGACAGAATCTGTCAAACCAGAACAGTCTGTAATGACGAATTTTTTCGAGGCACTTACGATGCTCAGATGAAAAACTTTTGAAATAATGAAAGTTGCGTAACATCATCAGGAACATGCACAAAAAGTTTCAGCATTTTTCGATTTTTTCTGATTTTCTACTGAATTAAACGGTGACGAACAGCAATCTGTCCCAATGCAGTCCCGAAAATAAAACCAACTTTGCATTAGTAACTCTCCTTGGCACAACAAAACAGCAAATAAAAGATACAAAGGAGTTGCTACAGAGGTAAACAAGCATCCTTGACTCAAGAAAACAAAAATAAAACAGCAAATAAAAACATGGGTTATCTCCCAGAAGTGCTTTTCTTTAATGCCTTTGAGCTAGGCATGAAGAGATGCATCAAGTATTGTCAAGACCAGAAAATCCAAAACCATAATTTGTCTTGACACTAGTATCATGTGAGTATTTCATCTTCTTCCTAGGGAAGTGTTCCATACCTTTCTTGAGTGGGAATTGAAATTTTATATTCCCCTCTCTCATATCAATAACAGCACCAACAGTTCTCAGAAAAGGTCTTCCCAAAACAATAGGACAAGAAGGATTGCATTCAATATCCAAAACCACAAAATCAACAGGGACAAGATTGTTATTAACCATTATCAAAACATCATCAACTTTTCCTAAAGGTTTCTTCATAGAAGAATCAGCAAAGTGAACATCCAAATGACATTTTTCCAAAGGTGCAAGCTTGAGAATATCATATAAATTTTTAGGCATAACCGAAATACAAGAACCAAGGTCACACAAAGCATTGCATTCAAACTCACTCAGTTTCATTTTAATAACAGGTTCCCAATTATCATCTAACTTCCTAGGGATAGAAGCTTCAAGTTTTAATTTTTCTTCCCTAGCATGCATGAGAGCTTTGATAATATGTTCAGTAAAAGCCATATTTATTTTACTAGCATTAGGACTCTTAGCTAGCTTTTGCAAGAACATGATGACTTCAGTTATGTTACAATTTTCGAAATTGAAGTTGTTGTCATAAAAAACAATGGAGCAATTATCACCAACACCTCTAAAAATTTCAGCACTTTTACTAGGAACAAAAGTAGTGCTATCAGGCAATTTAAAACTTTTTGTAGAGGTAGTAGAGACATTTCCAACACTTATTATCTTTTCACTAACAGTAGGGGGCGCATTAGCACTAGAGGCTACATTTGTTTCATTAGTAAAAATAGTGCAAACTCTAACAGCAGCTGTTGTACTAGTATTTTCTTTAATAGCTTCGGGTTTAGCTGCCATTTTATTTATCAAGGAGGTTTGAGAATCTGACAAATTCGAAACATAAGTCTCAGTATTAGAAATCCTAGTTTGCAAACCTGAGATTTCATTATTTAGATTTTCAATTTGGTGACTTATATTCCTTAGCATACTAGATTGTTCCTCCATCATTCTAGTGAATATCTTATTTTGCTCAAATTGCTTTTGCATAAAATCCTTAGTTGCTTTCTCAACCTCTATCATTCTTTCTTCACTAACCATGCCAAACTTGCCATTAGGACTTCCATAAGAGTTGCTACCATTAGAAGGATATGGCCTATAATTGTTGCTACCAAAATTATTCCTATAGGCATTGTTGTTGAAGTTGTTATTTTTAATGAAGTTTACATCAACATTTTTCTCATCATGAGCAACCAAAGAAGCAAGAGGAATATTATTTGGATCCACAACACCATGTCCATTCGAAAGCATAGTCATAATAGCATCAACTTTATCACTCAAGGAGGAAATTTCCTCAACAGAATTTACCTTCTTACCAGTTGGAGCCCTTTCAGTGTGCCATTCAGAATAATTTACCATCATATCATCAAGAAGCTTTGTAGCAGCACCCAAAGTGATGGACATAAAGGTCCCTCCAGCAGCCGAGTCCAATAAATTCCTTGAGAAAAATTTAGTCCTGCATAAAAGGTTTGGATGATCATCCAAGTAGTCAGTCCATGAGTGGGAATTTTTAACCAAAGACTTCATTCTTTCCCAAGCTTGGGCAACATGCTCATTATCAAGTTGCCTAAAGTTCATAATACCACTTCTCAAGGAGATAATTTTAGCAGGAGGATAATATTTTCCAATGAAAGCATCTTTGCATTTAGTCCAGGAATCAATACTATTTCTAGGCAAAGATAGCAACCAATCTTTAGCTCTTCCTCTTAAGAGAAAGGAAACAATTTCAGCTTAATAATATCACTCTCTACCTCCTTATACTTTTGCATATCACAAAGTTCAACAAAGTTGTTTAAGTGGGCAGCAGCATCATCAGTACTAACACCAGAAAATTGCTCTTTCATAACCAGATTTAACAGTGCAGGCTTAATCTCATAAAATTCTGCTTTAGAAGCAGGTGGAGCAATGGGTGTACAGATAAAATCATTGTTGTTTGTGCTAGTAAAGTCACACAACTTAGTATTTTCAGGATTACTCATTTTAGCAAGCTAAAACAAAAAGCACAACTCGAAATTAAAAACTAGATGCAGGAATTTAATTTTTTTGGGTTTTTGATTTTTAACAGCAAGCAAAACAAAAATAAAACAAGACAAAAACAAAGTAAAGAGATTGGAACTGAGAGACTCCCCTTTCCAATAGCCTCCAAGTCCCCGGCAACGGCGCCAGAAAACAGCTTGATGGCTACGTGTTGGTGAACCCCAAGAGGAAGGTTATGATGTAGACAGCAGAAGTTTTCCCTTGAGAAATCTACCCAAGGTTATCAATCCAGTAGGACTTGACGATCTATCGGAAGGTTGTTGATGTTGACTCCCCCTGGCGCTAGGGAGCTTGCACCAACGTGGAATCTGCACAGACACAAACCAGAACTTTGCCCAACACGAAACAGAGAGGTTGTCAATCTCTCCGGTCTTGCAGAAACAAAGAGTTAAACGTATGGTGTGGAAAACAGCAGGAAAAACAGCAAGTAACAGGAAACAGATGATTGCAGCAGGTTGTGTAAACAGTATGAGGAAATTGGACCAGGGTCCACAGTTCACTAGTGGTGTCTCTCTCAGAACAGATAACTAGCATGTTGGGTAAACAAATTACAGCTGGGCAATTGACAAATAGAGAGGGCATAACAATGCAATACATGCCAAGATGTCTACTATGAAATCTAGTTGGGCATTACAACAAAGTACATAGACCGTTATTCCAACCGCATCTATGCCTAAATAATCCACCTTCAAGGCAGCATCCGCATCCTATTCAGTATTAAGTTGCTAACAACAGATTATTGCATGAAGTAAAGTGTGTAATGTAATCAATACAAGTGCCCTTGGACACTGCACCAATGTTTTATCCCTAGTAGCAACAGCACATCTACCATCTTAGACCTTTCTGTCACTGATCCAGATATCTAGAGACTGAACCCACTATCGAGCATAAATACCCCCTCTTGGAGTCACAAGCATCTACTTGGCCAAAGCATCTACTAGCAACGGAGAGCATGCAAGATCAAGAGCACATAGATAAACAACTTGAATAAACATGGTATCAATATTCATCGGATCCCAGCAAACACAACATCTAGCATTACAATAAGATGATCTTGATCATGTTAGGCAGCTCACAAGATCTAAACATGGAGGCACAAGGTAGAGAGACAACCATCTAGCTACTGCTATGGACCCGTAGTCCAGGGGTGGACTACTCACGCATCACTCCGGAGGCAGGCATGGTGATGTAGAGCCCTCCGGTGATGATCTCCCCTCCGGCAGGGTGCCGGGAAGAGCTTCAGAACTCCTCCGATCTGAGATTGACGATGACGGCCGCGACGGAACTTTTCGTGGAATATGATCGACCGTATAGGGTTTTCGCGTCGCGGAGAATATATAGGCGAAGAGGCGGCGTCGGTGGCCGAGGGGGCCACCACGCCATAGGGGGCGCGGGCCCACCCTGGGCCGCGCCCTAGTGTGGCGTGGCCCCCTGGTGGGTCTGCTCCGACTCCCCTTTGGACTCCGTGATCTCCTCGTGATATTATTGACGATGTCTTTTGTTTCGTCCAATTCCGAGAATATTTCCTTAATAGATTTTCTGAAACCAAAAACAGCAGAAAACAGGGAACTGGCACTGTGGCATCTTGTTAATAGGTTAGTCCCGAAAATGCATAAAAATGATATAAAGTGTAACCAAAACATGTAGCAATTGATATAATAACAGCATGGAACATCAATAATTATAGATACGTTTGAGACGTATCATTGTTCCGGCCGCCCTTCCACGGCCAGAAGGGCTTCTTCACCATCGCCGGCGAGTGGGAGTGGCGGTGGCGCTGGCTAGGGTTTGTGTCGGCTGGCGAGTGGGAGTGGCCAGTGGGAGTGGATAGCGATGGGCGGCCACCCACCCACGACCCACCCCATTTAATAGGACCAGGCGAAGCGGCCGCTCTCCCTGGCGCGTGGGCCAGGGGCGGACAAAGGGAGGACACGCGGAGGACACGCGCTGTGTCCTCGCCTCCCCAAACCTGGACCAAACTTGGGCCAGGTTTGGTCCAGTTTGGCTGTCCGCGCGGACAAGTGTCCATATGCGCCGGCCCGTTGGAGGGCCTGTTTTGTCCGTTCGGACAGATTCGGACAGGCCAGGCAGGGATGCGGAGGGCCGTTGGAGGTGCCCTGAGGACCACAATCCGTGGCCGCATTGAGGATGTCTGTCCTGCCGCCCGCCCCGCGCTCGCTTGTGTTTTTCGTGGGTCAGTCTATAAGCCGGGGCGCCGCGCGCCAACACCGGGAGGCGGGAGCAGATTAGTCGTGCCTCAGAGCTTTGTTTTATCTAGGGTGTGTTTGGTAGCCTGTGTGACCTTGGCATGCCTATCTACATCGATACAGGTTGAGTTCAGCCATGCTGAGCGCATGCAAGTGTACTCTGTTTGGTAGCCTGTATCCATTGAGACCTGCTAAGTTGAGATGTTGTTTGGTAGATTGTATCTGGTAAGATATGGTGACCTCCTCTCTAAAATGGTAAACATACCGCCACGGTATGGAACCAAGTTTCTACAATTTACAAACATATTCAAGATAAATGCTCCAATTACAAAAGCTAGTAAGTGGTGTAGCTTTTAAAGGGCGAAATGGGCAGCCGCCCCCAGCCCATGAGAAATCTGCTAGATATCCCTAACTAATTGCTGCATATTCCAGTGAAAATCGGCCCAAAATCATGTTTTCTTGCCCCCTAGCCCATTTGCCTCTCCAAAATTTTGGGCCAAGCTCCGCCACTGTAAGAAGGATTCTAATAATGTAACCCAATATTAATTTCCAGCCATCGATAATGTACAACAGTAGAGCAAAAATTGCTAATAGAAATTAAAGTCCACTCCTCTCTATGGTTAGAAAACTGCTATTGTAATAGAACTAGAGCCAATCCTCAATACGGTACAAGAACTGAGCAAATTTGCTACTAGCAGAAATTTTCTACTGTAATAGAAATAGAGCAAAGCCTAGAATAAGAATGGAAGAGGAACTGCCGTGCTGCAGGCACAGCTGGAGGCCGGAGAAAGGGCATTGCCGGCACGGAGCTGAGCCTGCTGCACGTGCCTACGCATGACGGGGAACAACCAGCGCGCAGCTAGAGGTTGGGGAAGGGCCGGTGGTGAATTGGAGCTGGAGGTTGGGAAACCAGTCACCCGTACAACTCCAATCGGTGGCTGCCAGACCAAATTTCTTCCCCGTACAACTCTGACATGCGCCGGTCAGATCCATAGCCGCTCGTCCAAATCCGCGACTGTGCTGCCACACGATGTTGTGGACGCCGGCGAGCTGTGCAGCGCCACCATGGAGCTCGGCAGAGGACGGAGCAGAGAGAGCAGCCCGAGCGGCGCGTGATGCAGGCGGCGGTGCGTCGAAGTACGGGGTCAGGCCGTGGCGGCGCTCCCGAGCTCCATGGCTGCCGGATCTTGCGGATGCAGGAGAGAGTATGGGGAGGATTGTGGTGGAGTGGAGGAACGGCCGCGAGTTGGTGAGGGGCTGTGGGAGAGAGAGGGCGGTGGAGGTTATCCTATCGACCCACGCGCGGATGAACTCAACCGAGATGGGTAGCGAAGCTCGATTCGAGCTTCTCTACTCGGCCTGGCTGAGAGCCTTTTTGGGGTGAGGCGGGCATGGCTCAAACTGATAACACAGGCTACCAAACACCCAAATAGCGTATGAAGAGAGAAAATCTGGGGTGAGCCGACCAACCAAACACGCCCTTAGTGACTGAAAAAATAGTCTTGTTTGCTCGAGGTAGTATAGGAGCGGTCCTACATCATGGCATAGTACTTAATGCAATACTCGTTGCAACCATGAAAATGCTGTCACTTACATTCAAGGTATGTGGTGCTACTCTTACTTAGAGGAGTATTAGAGAGTGTGTTGAATCGGGACACGGCATTTCGGATCATAGGTCTAGACACACCAATTATGTAAAATATGTTTTATTTTTTTAATTAAATGTAAAAAAAATTAAATAAATTTCAGATATACATCAGAACATTTTATGTTAGCATAAAAAGTTTCGCAAAGAAAAGACATTTTTTGTGACCTGTGCAAAAAAGACAAAAAATGTCAGGTACAAAGTCATATTGATGCACCCGGATTTTTATTTTTTGCACAACCCGCAAAAAATGTCTTTTCTTCACGAAACTTGTTGTGCTGACATAAAATGTTCTAATGTATGTCCGAAATTTTAATTTGGAATTTTTTGAGATTTTGTAAAATGATTTTTGGGCAGTGGGTGCATCTACACCTATGACCCAATACGGATTTCCGGTTGAATCGTCTCTTTATTAAAATGTGATGCCCATATGAATGTGTATCAAACACAATCTATAAAGTAACTATGCTTACCTTCATCTTATTTTCTATTGCTATATTTGTGTCACCATATTTATGAGAGCCCACTTTTTATAATAAGAAACACATTTTCCTTTCCGCATTTATATTTTCTACGGTTAATTGATAAAAAAATACAAAACCATTTACGATAGTAGTATTTATATTAGATTCGTCATCAACATCACTCTTTCTACCACCCTTGCCTTTATTTTTTATTCTATTTTTTTACATATAAAGAAACGTCCCGTTGCTTGACAACAACCACGGTGGAATTGACGACACAAAAACAATCAACCATTTGTAAGGTTGTTTGAGAGGAAAATGGGAGGGGACTATGATATCCTCAAGTGCTCGATATAAACCCCGAGTCATACTTATGCGGAAAAAATTGCTAGCTATATCACTCTTCACTTAGAGTCACAACGAGTTAGTACACACCTAGTTTTGTTGCCAACAACTGCAAACCAAGAAATTATTTGCAGGAGAGAACTTTCAGGATGCTCTGCCACCAGACTCGTCTAACTCTGGCCAAATTCTCGACCAACTTGTTTGATTACTTGGGGAAAACTACAATTCCCAACGAGGAGGTTCGATTCCCGTATTTCTGTCGATTTCAGCCGATCCCGCTGAGCATACCATGGCTAAGGCGACCATGGGTAGAAGGAGGCTCTTTAGGCTCGAGCAGGAGGAGGCGGTGCCATACGCGGGCTCGGGTAGGGGGCGGTTGACTAGACCTCGCCTCGCCTGCGTGGCCTCGCACGATTTGCGAGCGGACGGTGCGGCCGGGCGACGGGCGGTGCGACGATCGTTGCGGGCGGGAGGAGCGTAGGAAGCCGGTGCGGTCGCATGCAGGCGGCCAGACGGAGGCAGGCGGCGGGAGGAAGAAGAAGGGAAACAGGTGGGATGGGAAAGAAAATATAGAAAAAAAAAGAAGTAACCTGCTGTCGAGTGGCCCACGCATGATTCCTCAAGTGTTTTACGTATATGCTCTGTCAAACCACTGCTTAATTCGTACCACATTTTTTTTGCAGTATTCGGTAAAACCCTTTTACGATATGGATTTTGTGGGATATGATAGAGATGCTCTGACGCCGATCTCAACCAATAAAGAACGTACACAAACACTTCGGGTTGAAAATATGAGCAGTTGACCATAATATTTAATTCGTAAATACATAAGATAATTCATGACTATAAGCACGAGTAGTAGACAAGCTGAAGACAACATATCTAAATCGAAAGTTAGAAATAGAAACTGTAGCACGATCTCGAATAGAAAAGACAGAATCACATACGGTGCAGCGAAAGTAAAATTGCTCGCGTTCATGGTCTTCTTGTTGGTAGCCATGTCGCCAAAGATGTGACGTCTAGAAATTAGTCATCATTGGGGAAGGGTCAGTTGCTGTAGTATTGCCATTAATCGCGCGAGAACACTCCCAAAAATTTGATCGCCTCTCTCTTGTACAGGTTCACGAGAAGCGGGGTTCCAAAGGCGTACTGTCCCATCTCGCGGTGCACGCTGGAAGGCGGTACGGGTAAGACTTATGCGGCAACGCAAGGTTTTGGAATGAGGCAGTCTCATGTGTACAACCCGGAAGATGAGATGGGGAAGACTTGGGCATCAACACAATGTTATGGAACGAGGCAATCTCGTGACGATGCATAGCGAGGCGGGTGGCGGAAGAGCGTGTGTAGGTGTCATCTTCTCATGCACATACTTCTCATGAACATACAACAAAAGCCTACCTTATAAGAAGGTCCAACTTATAAACTAGCAAATGTTTGATTAAACTTTAGTCCCACCTCTTACCATGAATGATTGAGCCACTTGGGCCTTTAGGATTTATTATAAGGATTGTTGAAATAGGTATAATGGGCTGGCCCAAATATCAACAATTCCGACATTCCCCCTATCTCATCAAATTTAGCTCCCTATAAAAACAAAACGCATCGGCTCTTGGTACGTACGATGGCAGCGGCGAGAAGTGGTTAAGACTAGTCACAATGAGAAGTATCATATACTAGTATCATGCATATGATACTAGTCTATGTTACTACCACCATAGTGGGTAGTAACATATTTGGGGTATCATACAATACTATATTTATTAGGTTGTAGACTCATCTTGTATTAAAATCCGTTATGTTACGATATCTACCTATGATACCAATATCATCTCTCTGATCATTAATTGCAGTGACACGTCAGCCTTTACTAACATGGCATGCATGATACCACCTATGATACCCTCATTGTGACTAGTCTAAGGACGAGCAGGTAGCTTCGCCAATGCGGACTAGTTTTGCTATTCAGGTTTTAACTCTGAATTATAAAGGTGCAGCTACAGGGGCGGAGCCTCCTGAAATTAAATCGTCTAGGCCAGGGAGAGGTACGTATAAACTGAACGTAGATGCATGTTTTTTCCTAATGGCACAGGTGCGTAGGGTGCTGTGCTACGAAATTATAAAGGTGAAGCTCTTGGTGTGGGAGATATTCTTATTAATCACTACTATATATAATGGCGTGAAGAAGATCGCCCACTGTAGCTCTACAGTAGCCCGAAGTAGCAGTAGCAGGCCACCTCCGCGCCGTCCGATCGGCGATCCAACGGCCAGGAGACGGCCGCGGGTACTGTAACTGGAACAGTAGCTACAGCGCCACCGTCCGTCCCCGATCGGACGGCCCGCGGAACGCGCCCGTGTCGGCTTTACAAAAAAACCCTTCCGGAAAGCAGAAATTAAACCCGCAGTCCAGAAAATCGTGAACAAAACGACAACGGAGGACCTCTTTACAATTTCCTAAAACTGCAGGATGTTTCGCGAAAAAACGCCAGAAACCCCCACCTCCCCTCTCCTCTCCCGCGCGGTGCCGCGGACGCCGCCGCCGCCGACGCGGCGCTCCGCCACGCCGCACCTCCTCCCTCACGTCGAACACCACCGAGGGACGCGCCGCCATTCCCTCTCCCTCTCTGTCGCGTCTCGCGTGCCGGGGTGCCGCGGCGTCGCCGGAATCGACGCCGGCGTACCCGCAGGTCGCCGCCGTGTTTGCGCACCGCCGGCGGCGCTCCGGCGACCGAATAGCGGCGACGCCGCCAGCTAAGCGCATCCCGCCGCCGCGCGCGTCGGAGGCGACCGCACTCGCGACCCAGAACGCCGTCGTTCGGCTCCGGCGAGCCGTCGCCGCCGCGGCCGAATCCGTCGCCTTAGCCTGACGTCGCCGCTGACGTCAAATGTGTACTGGGCTGCAAACTGTGATGGGCCTGGGCTGAAAAATTGGGCCGCATCTCATTTTTTTTTACTTTCCATTTTTATTTGCACCTTCTGAAATAAACCTCCATACAAATTCAAACAAATTTGTGTACTCATGTTTATATGGAACTCGGAATCAACATCATGGGTCGGGTGAAAACTGAAAACCTCGGATATATCCTTCACCGAATGGATGTGATGGCGTCACATATATTCTCTGTCCCCTTCGTGATGTGTTGTTGCCTTGGGAAATTTCTTTTATCTGGTTTGTGTCATCTAGATGGTTCAATTGGTTGCAAGAGTAACGATTCTGCACGCTGGCATGTTTGTCCATTTTTATTTGCACCTTCTGAAATAAACCTCCATACAAATTCAAACAAATTTGAAAATATTTCTAAAAAATCACACATATCATTCCAAAAATTCAAACACTTTTCCTCAAAACATTTCAAAAAAGCAAATTGTATAAATTTACAATATTGGAAAAAAATGCTTATTTTCCACATTATTTCAATTTCGAAAATAGTATTCCAAAATTAAAAAAAATTATCCCATTTGCAATTAAAAAAAAAACAAAGTACTACTTAATTTAAATAGTCCGAAAAAAATGCAAAATAGCTATTCCAAACTTATTTTCCCATATAACATAAATCTACAAAAAAAAATACATGCAACACATTTGAAAAATTTAAACGTTTTTAAAACGAGAACTTTTCCCAATTCCAATGATTTCGAAATTTAAACAACTTTATAACATCGCCAATTTCAAGTTTAAATTCAAAAACACACACGCGGCATTTGTAGCTACCCAACCTACTTATGTTTAAAAAAAATGAAATATTCAAATTCTCTTACCGTTTCGAATAAATTCAAATCTTAAATATTGCCGTCGAAATATAAACATGTTCGAACATTTCAAACAACTAAATATTTGAATACCCTACACAATATATCAACAAAAACTCTCAACAAAAATACAGCACTCAAATTTGGCCAACATTTTTCCGGACATACATACTCTAAAATATATCAGAATTTTCCCCTTTTCAGAAATACTTTTTAAAAATATCAAAAAATCCGACACGTATTCCTACCCTATTTAACCGAATTATAAAAAATGTAATTGCAAACTTCATTTACCGACTTTCAAAAATATTCACATACGAACTACTTTTAAATGTGCACACTTACAAATTTGAAATTTCTTCACGAACTATTCACAAATATGACAAATATGTCAATACTAACACTTAATCTCATTTCTTAAATTTGAATAGGCTATACAAAACATCTAAACAGCCTACAAAAAATATCATAAATGCGAATATTAAAAAATAGCTGTTCCAAAACTTATTTTCAAACAAAAAATAATTAAAACGAAACCAAACTTCCAAAAAAAATACAAACTTTAAATCATTCAAACCACTTAATATATATTGTGTATGGAGTTATCAAACTCCTAAATTTAAATTGTTAATTTTAGCAAAAATTATTATAATAACAAACATACTTTAAATAACTAAAACACTTCACAAATAAGATTTTGGATCCACAAAAAATATCCAACAGTTAAATAGGTAAAACCAAACCATCAAAATAAAGAGATTTTGGGTCCAAAAAAAAATCCAACAGTTAAATAGTTAAAATCAAACCATCAGAATAAAACATTTTATGAGATAAATATTTCTTCGAATAAAATTTGCAAATTTACAATTTATTCACACAACCCAAACATTTTTCCCCTTACGGTATTTTTACAAACATTTCCAACTATGAAAAAATCATATCCAACAATTTTACGATCCAAACAACTTTCGCCATTTCCAAAATTTCGCTGATTTCCAAACTTATACAACTTTACAACTCCGCCATTTCCAAATTCAAAAAACTCCGGACGACAAACCACAACTATTTTTAGCATTTTGAATAACAACGTTCACGTTCCTACGGGCGCGGCAGAGACCGCGCTTATTCACATATTGAACAAGATACTATAAAGTAGAAAATTGAAGTTACTATAAAGTATATCTCACATATTGCACTATTCCTAAATCTGAAGTTAATACAAATATTTATGATACGCTACACCTATATCCAAAAATTCCAATTTGGTAAATACTAAGAAATATGCAAAGAAATTTAATAAACGCTGAAAACAAAAAAATATTTGAAGATACCATAATATATTTCCTCCGATTATGAAGCTACATAAAAAACATTACAAAAAAAAAGTAGGATCATAATATACAATTCGATTTAGTTACCATACTAGGAGCCAACATACCTTAAATCCCTCTTATAAGTAAGTACTTGAAGAAAATACAAAATCATTTATTCTAACTATAAATTGTAACTAAAATGAATATGCTAAAAACACACAAAACATATTTCCTCTGATTATTAAATTACATTTAAAGATTTACATCAAACGACAAACATATTGTATCAATTCGGAAAGGTTACTAATTACATATGTATATAATCAACAAAATATAAAAACCATCCTAAAATGGTAGGAACAAAACTTTAACTATTTTCCACGAAAAAAACAAATAAGTTCAAACAACTCAAGTGTTAAAGACCAATCATATTTGAGCACTCCTACTCAAATTACAAAATTGAATATTCCAAAATGCCATGTGACTTCCAAACCTGCTCATTTAGTAAACAACAAAAGAAATCAAATTTAAAAAAAAAACTAAATTACTCTTTTCCTAAAATCTATTTGAACATTTCGACTCAGAGTTCGCATTTAAAAATTCCAGAATTTCAAATAACTTCCAAATATAATCATTTCGTACACACCAAAAAAGAATATAATTTCTCCTCTAAACACAAACTTTTCCAGATTCAAATAATATTCATATTCCAACCATTTTTTTTTACAAACATACTTGAAATTTATCAAACACAGGCGCGGCATTGTCGCGATAATATCTCTAGTTTGCTTGATGCCACAACTTCAGAAGCATTAGCACTACAGAATGGTTTGGCCATGGTAGAAAAGCTGGGATGTTCGCCGGTAATCGTTGAAACTGGCTGTTCGGAACTTGTTGAAGCTTTTACAGTGTCACTGAAATTTGGAGCCCCGATGGAGTGCTTTCAGATAGCTAGAAGAATTAGTGTGACGAAGATCCAACACTGTCCAAGGGAAGCGAATATGGTGACGCATAGGATTGCTAGGTTTGCTTTTGATTCAAACAATTCTTTTTTTTGGGCCGGAGATCCCCCTTCTTTTGTTACTCGCGATGTAATGAACGATGTATCTGTGTTTAATATGCAATAAAGCGCGCCATGATGGCTTTCCTAAAAAAAACATTCATGCTACGGGTAAGCATGCTATCTATCGAGAATAGTTCAAAAAAAAAAAAACCTCTTTGCTGAGCAAAACCACCGCTGTAGTGATATGACCCACACTTAGTTCTCACTTCTGAGGTTTTCTTTCTCCTAAGCACAAAACCATGGCAAAAGCACTAAATCCAGCATGGATGCTTCCTATCTAGGTGCTTGATACATTTGGCCAGAAAAGTCATCACATTACTGTACTCATGACAGCTTGTTCTTAACCACAACTTTGCATTCAGAAGTTAAGCATGAATCTCCAAGTATCCAGCATGGATGCTTCCTATGATCCTATCTAGGTGCTTGATACATTCGGCCAGAAAATTCATCACCATACCATACTCATGACGGCTTGTTCTTAACCATAACTTTGCATTCAGAAGTTAAGATGAATCTCAAAGTTGAGTACTGACGGATAAAACAGGGGAAACAGGAATTTGAAAAACACAAGAGTCACAGCTCTTCTAGATCCCCAGTTAGTCTCGTATCATCACATAAGTATAAGAAAACGTTGGGTCAAGCTAATGATAGAGGAACACGATTACACGACATCAGTTTTTAGTTGTCTTTAGCAGCTCTTGAAGATTAAAAAAACATGGCACATAAAGAAGTTGGCAGAAGTAGACTGATGAAGTGAGTTGCAACTGCGCCAAAAATTACTGTCGATTCTAGCAGTCTCCATAAATCATAGTCCATGCAGAGCCTTTGATATGCCCCTTATCGTGTCTGGGCTTGTTCTACAGCAACCTCCTATAAGGGAGGCTCCAGCCTCATGCCATTTCCTCACGTATGACACGAAATCTTCGTTTGAAACACCTGAGCAAGCCTGTTGTAAAATATCCAAGAGCTTGTGGTTATGGACTGCATATTGGTATCTTGTTCGTTTTTAATTTGACCACTTATTCTCATGTAAGGGAATAGGGAATGCACATGTTTTCTTGGTATAAGACATGCTGATCTTTTTTTCCTATTTTTCTAGTAACCATTGCAGGTCAATAACCAGTTTAAGGGTAGCCAAACTTATCATGATTCTTTTAGCTGATACTTACCACCCATTCCTTCCTTACAGGATCATAGCTCTCACCACTATTAGGATATATCAATATTGGTTTCTTTGTAACCTGCATAACAGAACATTAGAAATTCGTCAGCATAACATGCACACATGTACAGTGACATTTACAGGTCAATGCAACCATGACGGGAAGTTACCTTTCGGATGGATAAGACTAATGCATGAATAAATCTGGGGGGAGTGCAATTGATACCAACTGCACTAACCTCCTTGCATGAATCAGCAATAGAAACACATTCCCTGAGGGAATCGCCACTTACTACATTAGTTCCATCCTTTGAAGGGAAAGCAAACCATGCTGGAATATGCAAATTACACTCTTCTAGTAACTCAACATATGCCTGCAAAATACAATAAGATGTTACTACCTCTGTTCCATAATATAAGCCTTTTTAGCTAGCTAGTTTAGTTAGCTAAAAAGGCTTATATTGTGGAACGAGGGAGTACTTATGAATATGTCCATCAGGTCAACGGTGCTCAACAATTTGATATAGGGATGTTTTGGAAAAAATAATTCGTATTTGAGATGTGCATTAAGCAAATATATATTTGTTAATTCTATTATATAGAAATTACCAGAGCAGAAGGAAGGCATAAGCTTTGGTTTATCAAACGTATAATTTGCTAGAGAATTTTCCTTGGACTAACATTCTTATGATATAGGATCAAATTTAAGGCAATTATCAGTGTTAATCAAGCAGTCGTAGTACTGTGTTCACTGAGACCAAGGCACAAAATGGACATAGTTTAGCATCATTTGTGTATGCCTTTTATTTGTTCTGTTTCAATCTGCATCACACTGTGTTCCCAATCCATTCCAGTTTCCGAACATACCTGTGTCTCAATTTTATTTGGAATAGTTTCAAAAACAATAACATCAGGCCCTGCTTCAGCAAGCACTTGAAGCCGCCTCCTATGGAAGTTTTTCAGAAATTCCAAATTACCCTCCTTTCCGTAGTCACCACTGCAAGCATTTAGCCAGATGTTAACTATCCCCGAAACTTTAGCGAAAACGAGAAAATATAATCATTCCAATAAGTAGTATTCTGAACGATTATTGAGCATGCTGATATGTGATACTTATCATCTTTTATTACTTCCAAAAAGGAACCAACCTATACTCAGAACCATCAGCCAGATATGCTCCATAACTTCCAATTGATGCGGCAATTAGTATAGGGCGCTCCCTATATCTTGTTCCATCTTTGGGTTCATCAGAACTAATAGAACTTGTTCCTATATATGTATCACGTGCTTCGCATGCTAGTTCAACACTTGTTTTCAGAAATGATTCACTTTCATCCTGAGAAAAGCCCCTAGAAGAAAGCCCTGGATTGTTGCCTGCGATAGCAATGTTAAAAGCCATGACATTCATTTACTTGAGAGTTTAGTCAACAATCCTGCTCGAAGGATGTCAGAGTAACCAATAATACCTGGTATGATCCTGTCATCAAAACGCTTGCCCCAGCTTCAAGATACTCCAAATGAACCTGTTCAAATGAAACGCTTGCTTATTAAGAAGGCACTAGAGGTGCTCAGGTGCGGCACTCGTGACATGTATATGTACATCAATCTACTGTAACACGCTGTTCATAGATCTAATGCACTGCAGTTAAGCACAAGTGTTGTAGCAAAAAAAAAAAGGAGGTAGTGCAACAGCATCTTACACCGCCTTTATTACTGATCTTATTTCCTTTAAACCATAGACAATATCCTCCAATAGACTTGGTTAGATAACTTTATTAAGAAGGCAAGAACCATACATTCTAACCTACGGTACAAAATGCAATCAGGTTTCACAATTCACAAAGTACAATGTCACAGACAATAATTTTAGAATTAAATGCCATGGGATAAAGAAGGCCTATTAGCACATTGCTCTCAAGATTCGCAAATACTTGCACATACCCTGAATTCTTTATAGGCCAAATTAAAAGCGTGTGCGTCCTGATTTCCTTATATTTAGCCTAAGTAGATTATACAACATCAACCACCCAAGCAAACTAGCACAGCCAAAGAATTTACTCAAATCGACTAACACCGCACATCCCTTCAAAAGGAATACGAATCAACCGAGAGTGAACGGAGGGGACGAAAGAAAGGACCTTCTTGATGAGGTGGGGGCAAGTGAAGAGGCACTTGGCGCTCCAGAGGGTGTCCTTGAGGTCGGCCCTGTGGGCCTCCAGCTCTATCGCGAGGCCGCTGTCCATCACCACCGCGCCGCCGCTCGCACGCAGGAACTCCGCCATCATGTCCGTGCGTACAGCTTCCCCCATCTCCGGCGATGTCGGCGGCGCGAGAGGAGGAGGAGGTGGTGGTCGATTGAGGAAGGGGTGAGCTGGGGTTTAAGAGGGGGAGAGAGTGGATTGTGTGGGTCCTAATTGTCCGCAGCTCTGCTGGGCCGTCAGATTCATTGTGTGTGAACGTGTGCCAGGCAACAAAAATTAGGTTTTCTTGACATGGGTTTTTCTGAACTGGGTTCACCTGTGGCGGCTGTGCCCTGAGGGGATTTGCAAAACACAGTCCAAGTTTTCAAATATCTAAGGGTCATTTTTGTGAAGCAAAAAAAATGGTTTGATCGAGCGGGGTCATTTATTTCTGTGCCCTGCTCTGTTTAACTTTTCTCGTTTGTGTCCTACTCGCTTAACTTTCTTCGTCTGTTCCCTACTTTGCTCTTCCGAGTCTCGTGGATGGACAAACGGGGCTTTTCTGTCTGGTCAATGGTTTGACCATTAACTTCTGATGGATGGGACCCACATGTCATAGATTTAATAATTTTAGATATTTTTTGAAAATATTTAAATTTCTCACAGGGGACCCACTACAAATGAATCTAAATCTGAGAAATAAACAGGGAAAAATTCGAATTTTCAAGTTTCAAAAAAAATGTGAAAAAAATTCTGGATGTTGACAATGATTATTTATACTAGTGTGCAAAATTTGAGTACAAAATATTGTGTAGTTTGGTCTGTGTAAAAATGACAAATTTCTAAATTTGATATCTAAACAATGCAAAATTCGAATTTTCAAGTTTTGAAAAAAATGTGAAATAAATTCTGGATGTTGACAATGATTATTTATACTAGTGTGCAAAATTTGAGTGTGAAATATTGTGTAGTTGGGTATGTGTAAAAATGACAAATTTCTGAATCTGAGATCTAAACAGTGCAAAATTCGAATTTTCAAGTTCAAAAAAAATGTGAAAAAATTCTCGAAGTTGACAATGATTATTTATATTAGTGTGCAAAATGTGAGTGTGAAATATTGTGTAGTTTGATATGTGTAAAACTGACAAATTTCTGAATCTGAGATCTAAACAGTGAAAAATTTGAATTTTAAAGTTTTCAAAAAAATGTGAATTTTTTCTGGATGTTGACAATGATTATTTATACTAGTGTGCAAAAATTGAATGCGAAATATTGTGTAGTTTGGTCTGTGTAAAAATAACATATTTCCAAATCTGAGATCTAAACAGCACAAAATTCGAATTTTCAATTTTCGAAAAAAATGTGAAAAAAAATCTGGATGTTGACAATGATTATTTATACTATTGTGCAAAATTTGATTGCGAAATATTCTGTAGTTTGGTCGGTGTAAAAATGACAAATTTCTGAATCTGAGATCTAAACAGTGCAAAATTCGAATTTTTAAGTTTCGAAAAAAAAATGTGAAAAACATTCTGGATGTTGACAATGATTATTTTTACTAGTATACAAAATTTGAGTGCGAAATATAGTGTCGTTTGGTCTGTGTAAAAATGAAAATTTTCTGAATCTGAGATCTAAATAGTGCAACGGGTGGTTTTGCAGAAAACCTCCTGTAGTTTCAGAAACCGGTGGGTTTTCACAGTCTTGCCCTCGATGGGGTTATGAGAGTCAACTGGGTTATGTGTTATTAGGGTATGACCTAAATCATAGCATACCTTGTCAAAATGATCGAAAATTTTGTAGATGCGTTTACATTGCAATTGCGCACAATGTTGACCTAGGTATAAATATGTGTTTTTTTTGCACAAAAAAACAATTTTTTATTTTTTTCTTGCTAAAACCGTCTTTTTTTGTGAAGCAACTACCAAAACGGCTCTCCGAAAGCAGAATACCTCAAAGTATAAAAAATAATATACCACTTTATAAGTACATATGACCCTGGGTTTGAATATAAAAACATTCGTAGGTATTTCTCGTATTCCACATAATTTCCTGCCTATTTCGGTGGAAGTGGGTCCAATTTGAACTATGAGTATCACAACTTCTGCTCATGATTTTTTGAAAAATCACTTTTAAATCCACTATATGTACTTTCTTTAGAGATCTTAGTCGCTTTTTGTTGGAACGGGGGTACGGTTAGGTTTAGGTTTGGGGTTAGGGTTTACGATCACGGTTTAGGGTTAGGGTAAGACACAACTAATTCAAAAAAATCAAAAAATGGGAAACCTTCGCGTGGCGTCCTTTTATGTGACCTACAACCTAGAAAAAATAATAAGCATGGGTTATGAAAGTTTTTGTGGAAAACCCTTCTCAGAAATGACCCACGAGGTACAAAGATATATGACTTTCGACTCAAATGAGCTAGGTCATGGCTAGACTTTCGACTCAAATGAGCTAGGTCATGGCCGTAACCATGACATAGTTTGTCTAAATGAGGCCATATTTCACACACTCGTGTATCTTGGATGTAGAATAGTGTTGAGCAAGGGATTTTTCATATTCTTTTAACAAAAATCCATTTTCCATTTTCGGAGTGCCGAAACTGGCTTTTTTATGAAGCAACTACCAAAATGATTTCAGTGGGTAAAAATAAGTAAAAATAATAAATGACATCTTATATAAGCCCCTCTATCTAGTTGACAAGGTTTCACCTTCTCAAAAATTCATTAACCAACTCCAACATGACAATGCCATTTGGACTAGAACTGTTTTTCACAAAAACACAATAGAGAAAGTTCAAAACTGGTAGAACCGTATAACTAGAAAGTTGTAGAAAATCCAATTAGGCACACAATCGTATAAAGATTGCTTCCTAATTTGTTGGGAATCGGCCCGAACATGCTGATGCCAAAATCGGCATGTCCAGATCGCTCCCTCAAGGTGTTCGACAGCAGTCCGACGACGCCGCCCGCTCGTGGCCGTCAGAGAAGCGCTCCCTCGCGTATAAAACCTTGCCCGTTAGGACGCTCGGCTCACCCTGAGCACGATAAAATGGATGGCGAGGTCAGACTAGAACTATTTTCACAAAAACACAATAGAGAAAGTTCAAAACTAGCAGAACCGTATAACTAGAAAGTTGTAGGAAATCCAATTTGCCACACAACCATATAAAGATTGCTTCCTAATTTGTTGGGAATCGGCCGAAACGTGCCGATGCTGACATCGGCATGTCTAGATCGCGCCCTCAAGGTGTTCGACAACAGTCCGACGGCGCCGCCCGCTCGTGGTCGTGGAGAAGCCCTCCCTCGCGCGTAACACCTTGCCCGTTAGGACGCTCGGCTCACCCTGAGCATGGTAGAGTGGACAGCGAGGTCACACGGAGGCGAATCGAGCACCCGGCGTTCGCGTATACGAGCTAGCCAGCCAGCCATCAACTCACGTATAGCACCTACTCGTACTAGCTAGTCAGCCATCGAGCCAGCCATGTATAGCACCTACTCGCACTAGCTAGCCAGTCATCGAGCCAGCGATCAACTCACGTATAGCACCTACTGCGTACTAGCTAGCCAGTCAGCCATCAACTCACGTACACACTAGTACTAGCTAGCACGTGCTCCATGGTGTCTTTATTTTCTATTTTTTTAACTCGACATTTTAATGTTTCCAAAAATTCTGCAAAAAATCATAGATGTTGACAATAATACATTATACGGTTCTGTAATTTTTCAATCGAAATAGTTTGTATTCCAACCTACACAAAAAAGACAAAATCTGATAGATCTGAAAAAATTCGAATTTTGCACTATTTAGATTTCAGATTCAGAAATTTGTCATTTTTACACAGACCAAACTACAGAATATTTCGTACTCAAATTTTGCACACTAGTATAAATAATCATTGTCAACATCCATTATTTTTCACATTTTTTTCAAAACTTGAAAATTCGAATTTTACACTGTTTAGATTTCAGATTCAGAAATTTGTTATTTTTACACAGACAAAAATACACAATATTTCGCACTCAAATTCGAATTTTACACTGTTTAGATTTCAGATTCAGAAATTTCGCACTCAAATTTTTGCAAACAAGTATAAATAATAATTGTTGTCATCCAGATTTTTTTACATTTTTTTCGAAACTTGAAAATTCGAATTTTGCACTGTTTAGATCTCAGATTTAGAAATTTGTCATTTTTACACAGATCAAACTACACAATATTTCGCACTCAAATTTTGCATACAAGTATAAATAATCGTTGTCGACATCCAGAATTTTTTTCACATTTTTTTTCAAAACTTGAAAACGTCCCATTTGACAATGTAACGGTACGGAAACGTCCATTTAGCCATGTGCGAGCCTCAAAAGAGCGAAGTAGGGCACAACCGAGGAAAATTAAGCGAGTAGGACACAAACGAGAAAAACTAAGCGAATCAGGGCACAGAAATAAATGACCCAATATCTAAACCTTGCTCCTTTTCTTGACCAGTATTCCCTTGTGGGTATATGTTGGAGATATGTCCTAGAGGCAATTAATAAAGTGATTTTATTTTATCATATCTCAATTGTTTATAATATGTTTTTATACCATGCTATAACTGTATTACGCGGAAACATTAATACACGTGTGGTATATAAACAACTAGGTCCCTAGTAGCCTCTATTTAACTAGTCCGTTGGGCAACAGATGATCAAGGTTTCCTGATCATGGATAATTACGTCGGTTGACAACGGAGTCATGTCGTTAGGTGAATGATGTGATGGACATACCCAAAAGATATAGAAACGTAGTGCTCATACCTTCGACTGTGAGGTCATATCAAATCGCTGCTTCTGGAAGGTGCTTTGATTGCATCAAACGGCATGTCTTATATAGCGTGACAATAAAGTTGACACCTTTGGGTATCCGAAGGAAGCAGTGGAGGCGAGTGATCAAGAGCGGGATTTGCCAATCTTTACTATTAAAGCTGGCTTGATGAATGCCTGGTGTCACACATCTAACAAATTACAAAGTAAATGCCACTCCACACAAAGTACTACGCACTAATTACATAACTAATGCCACCGCATGCAAAATCCTCAAATCCAAACCTCCCCTTCTCCATTATTCTCGCCCTCCATAACAACGTGCGTGCGGAGCTAAACAACTTCTCTCCTACTTTTACTCTTACTCACGTGTACAACAGAACAAACTCTCCCATTCCGTTCTTATCCCACGATATCATTCCTTTAAAAGGGGCTAACAACCATTATTATCTTCAAAATCGCCAGCAAATTAACTTTATTATCTCAACGATGAAACAACTGGAAAATCAAAGGGGTTATAATCGTTCCGGTCAGCAAGCCGCGCGTGGAGATTGATTAAAATGGACTAGAGCACCAGTTTACGAAATACCTGTTCTGTTAACCTGTCCTACTGCTACGACTTCGACATCCGTCGAGCGCGTCTTGGTGCCCCGTCGCGTGGCCATGGCGCATGCTCTGGCCGCCTCCTGTGGGCTCCTCCCCACTATTTGTTAAGAGTATGGCGTTGTACATGCCCTAAGCCGCCTCCGACAAGACCCTCCACCGAGGAGGACATGCACGCTTACACGACGACGACGACTACATCCGCCTCCTCCGCGACCTCTCCCAGGACGGCTACTAACACCAGCGCAACAAGACATCCGAGAGAGAGCCTATGCTTGTCGCTTTGACTTGCCGAACGAGGATAGCAATGTCGGCGAGGGCTTCGACGTCGTTGTCCTTTCACTCGCGGTGGAAGAGGACGAGGACTTCGAGGCTGATTCGAGGAGTTTGGGGATGGGGAGAAGAATACTGACGACAACAATGTTCATCAAGATCAAGCCGCCAACCGTCTGGGTTGTGGCTGTCACCGTGCCTCACCACTGTATCTAGCAGTGTCCCAGGTCCAGGTACGGCATCTCGCCGCCGCCAATACCTCCGCAGGTACACCCCCGATGCCTATTCGCCTGCATCCTTGATTTTTTACCGCCTCCCGCCGGGGATATCGAAGAGCTGGCGCCATCCACCCCCTCCTTCTTCTAAGCAGCATCGTCTCCATTCCTCTCGACGTTGCATGCGCCTCTGGTCGCTGAGCGCATCCACCCCAGGCCGCCAAGATCCACCTTCCAGGTCGCCTGGACCCTCCACTTCACTCTCACATCTATTAATTTTTGTGTATGTTGTCTTTGATTCTTTCAGGGCTCAAGGAGTTCAATTCTGTGTTTTACAGTCGTAGGGCGAGATACCATAGCCAGTACACCTTAAGTTTCCTTAGCTCTTCATGGGGATCTATCAGCTAATTTTATGAAATATTAATTCTTAACATATCATGTTTAAATTTCATACATGTATTGTGCAGGGTATATTTGACAGTTTGGACCGACCGAAGTGGTAATTTGATGCACTAGAGCTGCATGCGTGATGCTCTTCTCGATCTGGATATTCAGGTTATCCAACTGTGCTAGATTTGCTTCTGTCTAAAATTGACAATACTGGGGACAGACGAATATGACAACTTCATTCAGTAAGATCACTCCTTCAAATTAAACTAGGCTGATGATTTCTCATAAAACTGCACAAGCAATTGAGTAAAGTTATGTCTCAGTGACAGATTGAGTAAAGTTATGTGTCTCAGTTTTTTAGTTGAAAAATAAAATGTGTAAAACAATTCAAAGCTTAGCACAAGCTAGCCGATAATGTTCTATTATTTCAGCATTGTGCTTATGAAAAAATGGAAATAGATCATGACTGGTGCTCTCATGGGTCAGTTGTGCATAGCTTTTTGATATTCCCGACTATTTGTTTGTTCTTTATGTATGCAGATGCTCATTCTGAAGGAAATTTCACCAAAAAAGAAAACTACTTCACCGTGCTCATTTTGGCTTAACTACTTTTGCACGGTCAGACCAAGAAGTTAAAGGAGAAGGACATGGTACACGCCAGGTCTGCAACTTTTGGTTATGAGGCATTCATGCTCACCGAGCTCCCTTTCCTCATTGCATGATTCATCCATAGTGATTCAAGTCTGGGTGTAGCCATCATCCCTATTAGTATCCAAACGTTTCTACTTATCGCTGGAGTTGTTTTGCAACTGCCTATTGCTGGCTATAATTCTTTTTTACTATATTATTATAGGTCTCTCTCTAACTGTTTCGCTGTAAAAAAAGAGGAATTAAGAGAACATGAATCATCGATGATAGTCAGGAAATTTATTATTTTCCGACATATATATGTTTCTAGAAATTACATCATCTTTATTAGAAAGTTCAGTTTATTTTATTTTAGTAGATTATTTTTGAGCTGGTACCTCATCATGAGCACTTCACTGTCTTAGGCACTCTGTCTCCCGATGTCATTAATAATGGTTCTTTGCTCTCCATGCTTCGAATTTACGGAAGGTTGGTTTCTGCTTGAAGGACTAAGGTTTTTTGTTTTGTTTCATTTTGCTGGAAATGCTTGAAATTTTCAGTTCATGTTTTCATATCAGCGGATCAATATTGGACAATGCATTTATGTTTTATTTTTTATCTGTTCATGTGATGTGGGAGATGTTGTAGCCTCTAGATGTGTAATATGTCAAGACTCGTAAGTTACAGGTGCTTTGGATTTGTTTTACATGCTTGCCTTAAGTGTCACCCCATAATATTATGCTTCTATGTGTAATGTTTCGAGAATGAATTGACCGTCAAATCATTAGTGTACATTAGATGGGATTCTGTGAATCCAACATAGCGACACACTATTTGTCTTCTCAAGTCGTTGCATTGAAAGGGCATTTTTTGTGTGAGAATTAAGTGAAGGGAACTAACAAGTTCAGTCTAACTATATATTCTTGATATTGGCTGTTAAATTTAATCTTTGTGCATTTTCTCGTCTGCTGATTGAACGATCTATTGTGCAGGTACCACAATTCTTGTTGGAATGGAACCACTTCTTACTGAACAACTCACCAGTGAATATATTTGTCCATTCTGTTTATCTATAGAAAACGGGGATCCGTTAGATAAATGAATAGAATAAAATGTATACAGTGGCTCTTGATATTCAGGTATTCGTCAAGTGTCCAGCTAAATGTCTTGTATAATTTGGTTGTGGTTATCAGGTAAGACTTTTTATCACTACCTCTGACTGATTTACTAGATTGTCGTGCACTTTTCCAATAGTTCACGAAAGTTCTTTACCTCCAGAGTGGTTCAGAGTGCGGACCGCGGGTCACAGATTGTCCCATCTAACGAAAGCCAATAGATATAGGGGTAAAACTATTAACAACTTCATATACAAGAGCAAAACTATATTAACAACTTCCTATACCTCCATGGTGGAAGTATAACCCATGTAGAAGAAAAGATCTGTGTTATGCTTGTTATAATGTGCATATGTTTAATAAAACTAGCCATGAAGAGGAAAATAACAGCTTGTGTATGCACTCTGTTATGTGTTGTAAGTTTTCTGACTTCCGGTTGCCTGAATTTGTTAAAATTTCAGGGACCGATTTCCTCTTCCCCGAATTTGTTGAAAATTTGAATCACGTGGAACACAGATAGGGAGAGAAGGACGTAAGAGATAATCGGATGCACGCATGGGTATGCGATATATGATAATGTTTTTATGATGTAGCTGAATATCGTGAGCATGACTTTGCTCAAAAAGCACGTTGAAATAGTATTATGCCTTTTTATGGATATCCTGCAGTTTAATGTCGATTTGCTCAAACTTGGTGATGCTTAATGTGCACAAGAATTGTTAAATTACATGGATAACACGATTCCTGTCGAAGCATTATGATATTTATATCCCGTTGCAACGCACGGGCAATTACCTACTCCATATAGCAGGATAGATACTCTGGGCCCACTCGGTGAGATTACATCAATGAGCTTGCAAGCATGTGACTAGGTCACGGGGATATAATATCACAGACGAGTAAAGATAGATTCGTCAAGTGACGAGATCATGCTCGGTAATCGTGATACTAGAGAACGATACTCGGACAATCTAAGTATCGCCAGGCAAAAAGTTGAGACTGGACGTCTAAAGGCTCGAACGATAAGACTTTCGTGGACGCACAGGGACTACCATCGGTATTCAGACCCCACTGTTAGTCATTGATCGGAGAGCGTGTCTCATTCATGTCTGTGTAATCCGAACCATAGGGTAACACACTTAAAGGTAGGTGACAATTAGATTGGATATAAGAGAGAAAGAAACCGGAGACTCCGGAAGTGTTCCGGGACTTGTCTGATGTTGATCGGAGGCAACGAAATATGTTCTTAGCTCGAATGAATTAAATAATATGTATTTAATATTAATAAGTGTTATTAGTAATTAAATATATTTTTATTTAAATTAATTTCAAAATTTTAAAGACATTAAACCTAAATGGGCCTTATAGGCCCATTAGGGAAAAACAGCAAAAAGGAAAAAGGAAAAAAGGGAGGGGCAGGCTGGCCGGCCTAGGTGGGCCACATGGGGCCCACCTAGGGCCAGCGCACCACCATGGTGCGGCTGGCCATGTGGGAATAGTCCCACATGGCCAGGCCAGCAAAGATGGCTACCCTCCCTCCCCTTTATATAGTGGTGCCCCTTTGCCTGGAAATACACACCATCCTCTCTCTTTCTCTCATCCGTTTAGAGGTGGCTTCGCAAGTGGGGCTACGCACGGTTGAGAGAGTTCTCTCCACTATACGCACACCGCTGTGCTGCTAGATCCTATCTTCCACTTTCGCTGCTCTGCTGGATCTGGAGCCCGGAGGTCATCATCACCACCTTGAGGTCGACGCCGCTTTCGTCTTCATCGCGCCAAGTTCTTCGCGACCTCGAGATCGGCTACGTCGTCTACTTCGACAACGCTTGTTGTGGGAGCGTAATCCCCGCTATCGGTCTACAAGGGTATGTACATCGATCCCCTCCGTTATGGTATATCTGCATAGTGATAGATTCTGGCTAGTTTATGGTTATCGTTGTTAGGAATTTTTTTGTTTTCTGCCCACGATTCCCTTCATTGGTATCAGAGCCAGGTCTATGCGTAGATATAGCTGTACGGTTAGAACACATGTTGAATGTGGGAATCGATTCTACATTTGTTACCCTCTCGCGTGTACTTGTTCATATCGCGGCATTGTTCGATGAAGCGGCCCAGAACGACTTTACGCGTAAGAGTACGCGAGACTGGTTTCACACTTGACATACGGCTTGTAAAGTATATGTGGCTGGCGGGTGTCTGTATCTCTTACAATAGTTGATATTGCATTTACAATGGAGGGCCTCGAAAGGGGTGTAATAGAGACAATTGTCTTATCGCTGTTGTGGTTGTATTCGTAGGTAAGAAACAGTTCTTGTGCGAAAGCCCTAGCAGCCACGTAAAACATGCAAAAGATAAAGTAGAAAGCGTCTAACTTTATTTTGCAGGGGCAATGTGATATGGTCAAGGTAGCTTTGTTAAATTGTTTATAAACTGTGGGCGCGAAGGAGACCATCGACGCAAGATCATATCATGTCGCATTACATTTCATTTTAGATGTTATGTAAATTTAGTGCATCTTATATTGTATATATATGTCTATATATTAGTTACACAGCAGTAGTAATATAAGATGATCCCTCCTAAAATACCATATAGTGTTCTCCCTATAGTGTGCACCACTGAAAGTTCTCCGATACGAGGCAGGCCGTGACGATCGGGTGTCAGACGTATCTGCGTTCGCATAACGTGGGTGTAAGCCACGTTGCACAAGCAATACCCTATAGGTTATTTTGGCGAGCCTAGCATGTACATACATGGCCTCGGAACACAGTGACTAAAAGGTTAAGCACGAGTCACATAGTTGTTGTGATTGACATAAACGATGTCTACCTTTGAAGCTATGCTATTGGCCGTGACGATCGGGGATAGTATATCGGATGAGGATCGTGTAATAACTAAAACGAAGAGAGGGATATTCGTTTTGAGTGGGAGTTCTGGTAGTTTTATTTTATTAAAACTTGAACCCATATTTTATTATGAACAAAGTCTTTATGTTTTGCAAAACCTTTGTAGATAATAACCTGTTTGATAGACCTTTTAAACTTAGGTGCATTCTTATGATTGAGAAACTTAAAAGGTTGGGTCCAAACTTCATAGTTTTATACCATAGCTTGAGGATACTCCTTGTTTCAAACCTTTTAGCTCTACATGATACAAACCCGCTAGGAGATAAAACCGGAGATTCCGCTAACAAAAGAATAATTTAGATTATCAAGTTTTGAGCGGATAATTTCATCATAGTCCAGTGTATGCTATGATTTCTCCCATAGAGAATGAACTGTGGGTGCGTGTTGACAGATCGCGAACATTTGGAATGGCCGTTGAGATTGATGATCTGTATCCACCGTAAATCAGGTTTTCTTCTCAACCAAGATGGAAGAGAAAACTCGCATTAAAGGAGCACGTGGCAGTCATACTTGATGACATCAGTCATACTTGATGATGGTCATACTTGATGACATTGAGACGCCTCGCTCAGCTCGATCACTGGATGACAAACAACGTTGCCAGATGCAAATGTTTTGTCATAGACTATGTCATGCAAGGGGAATCGTTCACCTTCATGAATTCTTGGTTGTGTTGAAAAACCATGGAGATGAAATGAATCACCGGGAAGTCATCAATGATGATAGTGTATATATGATATACGAGTTATGAATGTTTTTGCCTGAACAAGTACTTGCAGCAGTGACTAAGTTTTGACACTAGTCATGTTTTATGAAACCGAGATTTTCTGCTTGAGTAGCTTGAAAGGATGAGGAGACAATGTGTGTTGATGATGGCAGGCAATATGTTGTAATGGCCATAGACACTCTCTCTGCATCTACCATTTTTGGATTAATTTGGATCTGAACAAATTCAGTTTGATCGCTTGTTAGCATGATCATTATAAGTGTATCTTGCCTCTAGCGAGACAATTATTCATATTTGTCAGTGACAAAATTGTTTTCCTACATTTATGAGTGATATCTTTAATGATCACACAACGATTAGGAATGAAGTGTTCTTATATGAATCCAGATGGTAGTAGCTCTCGCATTTATAACATTAATGCCAATGATATGAACTTAATAATGACACCACATTATTGTGCCACTAGCATTTTAAGTCATGTCAATGTTATATGCATTAAGAAGCTCCATTCAGATGGATCTCTAAGTCTTTAGATTTCGATCTTATGACACTTGCAAAATAACTGAGACACCGTTCTCTGAAAACGGGCATCTAACTTGTCAAAAATCATACATATCTATGTGTGTGAATCAATAAAGTACTTCAACGTGTAGTGGAAATCATTATTTTGTAAACTTCACCAATGATTTGAGTAGATCTGGGCATATCCACTTAATGAAATGCTGGTCTGAAAAGTTTGATAAGATCAAACAAGTTCGGAGTGAAGTAGGAAAAATAAACTTAACAAGAAAATCAAATTCCTGCGATACAGATCGAGGAAACAAGGATTTGAGTTAAGTGTTTGGCATATCATTGGAAGACTTGTGAAAAGAGTTTCACAAATTACGCCGCATGGAACAACACAATGTTATGGTGTGTTAAGACGTCGTAATCACACTCTATTGAATAGTGTGTGATGAATAAAATCTCTTATCGAATTATTGTGATCATTGAAGACATATGCTAAAAACAAAACATTCACGTTAGATAATAGGGAAACCATCTAAATCCGTCGAGGCAATACCATATGAGTGATGGCATGGCTTTTAGCCTAGATTGTCGTTTCGATATTTTAGTGTTTTGATATGATCAAACATAAAACGGATAAATCTTTGTAGTGTACCTAAGGAGTTAGTTGGGTATATATCTCACAACAAAGGCAAAATTGTTGCCGGAATATACCTTACTCAAGAAATAGTTTCTTATTCGAAGATATAAGTGGAAAAGAAAGTAGAGCAAGACGGAGTTAATGAATTTCCTCTACAGACATTAGAGTGACGCAACGGAAACTGTTCCGATACTGGAAATTATTCTGATATCATCCTCCATAGATGAAAGAAAGCCAATGATAAATGATCATGACGCTATAAGCTCATACTAAGATCGTAGGCATACGAGAATGGTTTCCGTACTATGTGCTATGACTATCTTGTTATGAAACGTCATGTTAATGGAACATGAAAATATCTATGAACTACAAAGAAGTGATGGTAGACCTAAGTCCAAAAAATGGCTATGAGCCATATATAATCCGAGATAAAATTCATGTACGATTACCAAGTAAAGATTTGGGTAAATCTTCTTGATGGGCTCCAGGCCGTTGAGAGTAAATGGAATTTTATGACAAAATAGACACTGACGGAAAGGCAAGCTGATGTAGGTTGGTCCCAATTTTCACGGATTTGTGCGGAGGGAACGATGAACACGAAGAACAAGTGATGAACTCAAGAACACAAAGAGGGGAAAACTCTCAAATCAAAGATAACTAGCAAGTAGCAACTCAGCAAGATTCAATTGGTAACAAATCCCCTAGGGCAGCCCCAATTCTCCTCTCCCAAGCACACCTTACTCTTAGGATTGTTTGTCCAATTGGTCAATCCAACCAACCCAATAGAATCACCCTAGGATGAAAGATTGGCAAGTAATCGCAACTACAAGCGGAAGCCTTGGTATCCACGCAGGGATCTTCTCCACAAGGGAAGGCCTTGGTTCATCTCCACAAGGGGAGGCCTTGATTCATCTCCATAGGAGGAAAGAGACACTTTGAGAAGAAGGAGCAAGGCTCTACTCTAATCCCAAATCATAGTATAACCCTAGATCTAGCCAAGGGGTGTCTATTTATAGTCTAGGCCAAAAGGGGACGAAATACATGGGTCAAAGCCCAGATCTGCACACAGGCACGCGCAGGGCCGGTAGTACCGGACTGAAATGGCCGGTAGTACCGGAATTACTTCCGGTAGTACCGCTTAGGGGGGCATCGGATCCAGTAGCGTCTGGCGCCTCGGCGGTTGTACCGGCCGCGATGGCCCGGTAGTACCGGCCGGCAGTTCTTCAGGTTTTCCAGCTTCTTTTCCCCGCTCTTCTTCTTGGCCATCTTCTTGGGTCTTCTCTGGGTCATCTTCTTCACTCCATTGAGGGTCGTCATCAAGGTGGTTCCTGAGTATGCACAAAGTATCTGAATGAAGTAGCAAACCATTCAAAGGAGTGTCGAGATCACACATAGATAGGAGTGAATTCACCTTATCACAGAGAGCTTTGACTCTTGCTCTTGTCATTGGACCATTTGGTGATGTTGGTGTTGTGTTCCTAGGTTGAACTACATCATCTCCCCCCCCCTTGGACAAGAGTCGTCCTCGGCTCTTCGTCCTCATCATCACTTGGGTTTCCAAGGTAAGGCGAGATGTTGGCAACGTTGAAGGTGTCATGGACGCTGTACTTGGACTTTGGTATGTCAATCTTGTATGCATTGTCGTTGATGCGCTTGATAACCTTGAAAGGGCCATCTCCTCTTGGCGCGAGCTTAGACTTTCTCTCATCGGGGAAGCGGTCTTTGCATAGATGTAGCCAAACAAGGTCTCCTTCTTCAAAGATCATGGGGCGCTTGTTCTTGTTCATATTCGTAGCATGGTCGTCGTTGTGCTTCTCAAGCGTGGCCCTTGTGTCTTCGTGTAGTTTCTTCATGTAAGCGGCGCGCTTGTCAAAGTCCATGTTGACTTGTTCTCGGAGTGGAAGTGGTAGCATGTCTAGCGCGCTGTAGGGGTTGGAGCCATAGACGATCTCGAAGGGTGTTCTCTTTGTTGCGCGATGTAGTGCTCGATTGTAGGCGGACTCGGCATGTGGGCTGCACTCTTCCCAATTCTTCAAGTTAGGCTTGATCAACACACGAAGGAGTGTGGATAGGCTTCGGTTCACCACTTCGGTTTGGCCATCGGTTTGAGGGTGGTATGCGGTGGAGAATAGTTGCTTGATTCCCATCTTGGCCATCAAAGTCTTCCAAAAATAGCTCACAAACTTGATGTCACGATCCGACACAATGGTCTTGGGCACTCCATGAAGACAGACGATTTCCCTGAAAAACAAAGTAGCAATGTGTGAAGCATCGTCGGTCTTGCTGCATGGTATAAAGTGTGCCATTTTAGAGAATCGATCAATGACGACAAAGATGGAATCCTTGTTTGTTTTAGTGCGTGGGAGTCCTAAGACAAAATCCATAGCAATGTCGGACCATGGGTGATGTGGAATTGGCAAAGGTGTATATAAGCCATGAGAGTTTAGAGTAGACTTAGCTTTCAGACATGTTGAACATCGTCGCACCAAGCGGTCCACATCCCGGTACATCCTTGGCCAATAGTAGTTTGTGGAGAGCATTGCAAAGGTCTTGTCTCGTCCAAAGTGTCCCATTAAGACGTCTCCATGCGATTCCTTCAAAAAGACCAAACGAAGAGAAGACTCGGGTATACATAGTTTGTTAGCCTTAAACAAGAAACCTTTGTGCAAATAGAAATCACCAATTCCCTTGTGCTCCGAACATTGAGCGAAAATGTCTCCAAAGAAAGCATTGGTAGCATACAACTCCTTTATCTCATTCAAACCCAAGACACTAATGTCGAGACTTGTAAGTAGGTTGGCCTTGCGGGATAGAGCATCCGTGACCACATTGTCTTTACCTTTCTTGTATTTGATTACAAAGGTAAAAGACTCAATGAACTCAACCCACTTAGCATGTCGTTTGTTCAAATTTGTTTGACTTTTCAAATATTTCAAGGATTCATGGTCGGAATGAATGACAAATTCCTTAAGACGAAGGTAATGTTGCCACACATCCAAACACACGAACCAAAGAAAATAACTCTTTGTCATAAATGGGGTAATTCAAGTGAGCTCCATCTAGTTTCTCACTATGGTATGTGATGGGTCTACTATTTTGCATAAGCACTCCACCAATGCCCAATCCACTTGCATCGCATTCAATCTCAAATATCTTAGAGATATCCGGAAGGGCAAGGAGTGGTGCTTCAGTTAATAACCGTTTGAGCTCATTGAAAGCAAAATCATGTGCATTGCCCCAAATAAAAGGTACATTTTTCTTTGTAAGTTCATGTAGGGGGCAAGCAATTGTGGAAAAATCCTTGATGAAACGGCGGTAAAATCTGTCAAAACCAAGAAAACTTCTCAACTCTTCTAGTGACATCGGAAAAGGGCAAGTCTGAATTGCTTGTATCTTTGCTTCATCCACTTCGACTCCATCCGAAGAAACAACAAAAACCCAAGAAAACAAGTTTTTGGTGGCAAAAGTGCACTTAGAAAGATTGGCATAAAGCTTTTCATTGCGAAGAACCAACAAAACTTGAGCAACATGAGAAGTGTGCTCTTCCAAAGATTTGCTATAGATAAGGATGTCAAAGTATACCAAAACAAATTTCTCAATGAAAGGACGCAAAACATGATTCATGAGACGCATAAAAGTAGAAGGTGCATTGGAAAGACCAAATGGCATGACAAGCCATTCATAAAGACCAAGATTTGTTTTAAATGCGGTCTTCCATTCATCACCTTCACACATTCTTATTTGGTGATATCCACTTTTAAGATCAATTTTGGAGAATATAGCGGAACCACAAAGCTTATCAAGCATATCATCAAGTCGAGGGATAGGATGGCGATACTAACGGTGATGGCGTTGATGGGACGACAATCCATGCAAAGGTAAAGAGTGTTGTCGTGCTTGGGTACCAAGATGACGGGCACGGCGCACGGACTCAAGATCTCGCGGATGTGTCCCATAGCTAGAAGTTCTTGTATTTGACGTTCAATCTCCTTTGTCTCCTCGGGGTTGGTGCGGTAAGGAGCGCAGTTTGGTAGCGGTGCGCCGGGAACAAGGTCGATGCGGTGCTCGATTCCGCGTAGAGGAGGTAGTCCCGGTGGCACTTCTTGAGGGAAAATATCTTCAAAGTCCTTCAAAAGAGACAACAAAGAAGGAGGAAGGTTTGTGAAAGTGTTAGTCATAGAAACTTCACCCTTGCATATGAGCACATAGTGGAGGGTGGATGGGTTCTCTCTCAACTCTCTCATCTCTCTCTTGGTGGCAAATAGTGTAATCTTTGTGGGAACTCTCTTTGAAGTTTCACTCTCATTTGGCTTGTGGCTCTCACTCACTTTATGGTGGGTCTCTCGCTCACCACTCATCTCACTTGACGAACAAGCTTGTTGTGCCCGTGCAATAGTCTTGGCGTTGTCGGCGATAACTTGACTTGGTGTCATGGGACGAAGGACGAAGGTCTTGTCGTTGTTTTTGAAGCTATAGTAATTTGTACTTCCATCATGCATAGCACTCTTATCAAATTGCCAAGGACGTCCAAGAAGTAAGTGGCAAACGGTCATAGGCACAACATCACAATCAACCGTATCTTCATAGGCTCCAATCTTGAAGGACACTTGCACCATGTGTTGAATGTTGACGGCTCCGGTATCACTCAACCATTGCACATGGTAAGGATGTGGGTGCTTCTTGAACTTCAAGTTGAGCTTATCACAAAGTTCCTTGCTCGCTAAGTTGTGGCAACTTCCACCATCTATGATAACCTTGATGGACTTTCCATTGATGCCCGCTCTTGTTTGAAACAAATTGCATCTTCGTCTTCTTCCACTTGAACATTGGTGGTTAAAGCTCTTGCCACAACCAAGGAAGGGTTGTTGTCGCCGTCACAATATATCTCACTTTCTTCTTCTTGAGCACTTTGCATTGTGGCGACCTTGTTCAAAGCATTGTACTCATCTTCACTCATAGATTCATACTCTCCCATGTCATTGACGATCATGACCTTCTTGTTGGTGCACTCAAAGGATTGTGCCCTTGTTCGCCATACTTGTAGCATTGCAAAAGTCTTGTGCCGGACGAAGATCCTCGAGGCGCCTTTGTAGAGGAGGTACTTTCTTGAAAGGTTGAGGCGCTTGAGGTGTCGATGTAGAGATTCTTGGAGGACCTCGTGTGTTCGCTTGAAGAAGAGCTTGTGAAGGTGTAGGCGTTGACGAAGAAGGCTTGTTGGCGAAGAATGCCTTTGTCTTGAGGTATTTGAGCTCTTCAAGCACGTGACGCTCGGCCTTTGTTGCTTGATGGACTAGCTCAACCAAGTTGGCATATGGTTGGAACTCCACAATCTTCTTGATTGGATAGTTGAGGCCATTCATGAAGTGAGCCATGGATTGCTCTTCGTACTCGTTGACATTGGCTCTCATCATGGAGATTTCCATCTCCTTATAGTACTCATCAACTGATGGCTCCCAAGTGCAGGAGATCAATTGTAGTACCTTTCAATTAGAAAAGGTTGTCGAACCCACGAGGAGCTGAAGGTATTGGTTAGTAAGATTGATAAATAAAACAATAAAAGATGCAGTGTTTTTGGTATTTTCAGTTGTATAATTGCAAGCAGATAACAGATAGTAGCAAGTGAAAGCTCTCAAAGAGAGAAAGCCCAATCCTCTTATGTGGCAAAGGACAAGCTCAAGTGATGTGTAACTTATATGTGGCAAACGTTCCCGAGGGCGGCATGGATGATGCTAGGCATAGAGATTTATTAAACAACACGTTGAATATCTTGTCAAGTTTTAATCCTCTTTGGACGGAGCCATAATTAGGTATAGCTAAATAAATAAACTACAACCCCTTATGATGGATCATGTGGCCAAGCAAATGACTGCACAAGAATTATTAAGACCTAAAGTCCCACCATAGCATTACACTCTAAGGTCCCCGATACTAATACCCTCATAATATAACTTCATGACTCGGTCTCAGGTTTACGTGTCCTCCCAAGTCTCCATCAATTCATTACACTACGGTGTTCTCCTATGAGCCCATATAGGTGAAGTGTTGTGCAGTCGACGTTCGCACAACACCATCATAGAATCACATAAAAGATAAACTCTTGACAAAATACCAACACATGTCATATATAAATCAATGCCAATTCATCCTATGCCCTCAGGAACATACGGGAACTACTCACAACGTGCGAACATGATCATAATCAGTGGCATAAGTGGTACAACACAATCTGAAATTATAACTTCACCACCAAATAATGACAAGTACTCAATCACAAACATGAATAGTAGCACAAGACAAGTATCTAGGGTATAGCAACTCTCAAACTGCGAGGGGAACGGAGTGGATCACGGTGATGATGATGGTGATGGTGCTGGTCTTGATGGGGGTGATGATGTAGAGGCCTCCTCCCACGCCAAGGAGGAGAGGTGATGACGATGACGATGATTTCCCCCTTCTCCGGAGTTCCGGAGCAGCAGGATCTGACCCCCCTCGGAAGGGATCAGGAGTTTCGCCGCCGCCGCGACCTCGGATGGACTTGGAAAAATTAGGGCGTTACTTTTCGGGCGAGACGAAGGCGTCGCTAAAAAGCCCCAGGCGAGGAGGTGCCCGAGGCACCTTTGGTGGGTCCCACGCGGCCAGGTACATGGGCCGCGTGGGCCACCCCCATTTGGCCCTCGTGGCTCTCCTCTCTTCGGTCTTCTTCCCTCTGCCTTTCTCCCGATGAAAAACTGACGCAGTATTTTTCCTTTTATTATTTGAGGTCCTGTAGCTCCTGAAACATTAAAGACAAGAAAAAGGAGGTTTTCTGCCTCCCAGAAATTAAATACCAAAAATAGGGACTTTGTATGAAAGTCCCCAAAATCATCTAAAACATGTAGAAACAATCATATAATCATGCAAATAACATTCTAGTATGATACTAAAAGTTATATAAATGATGATATAAAATGCACGTATCAACTCCCCCAAGCTTAAACCTTTACTCGTCCTCGAGTAAGTAAGGACATAGATCATTACATGCATCAATGGACTTATGGTTGATAAATAAATACGGGCATTGTATCATCATCATATTCAATTGCAAGATAAGATTAATGATCTAAAACTCATACATATGAGGGCAACATAAGTAGAACTCTAGCAATCACCCCTTACTTTTGAAAGCAAATAACCATTGTATGTTGGACAATCGAATCATATTGTTTTTCACATGCTTTTGCTCTTCATGGCAAGCATTATAATCTTTTATACTTTGCTGAAATTCAAAGACAAGATAAACTCTCATTGGATAACAAGTTCAAAAGAAGACAAATGAAAAGACAGATAGATATAAAAATTGTTATCACTCTTGCTTGACTAGTAACTAGTGCAAACTTTAGTCATGGATATCTCAATCAAGTTCCCATGCTCTACACAACCCTTTTCTTACACTTTCCATGGCTAGCTGAAATTTCAGGTGCCTTCCTTTCATTCACATTCAAGAGCATAAGTATTGAAATATCCATGATCATTAATTTGCTCAAAAGATACTAGGTTGTAACAAGAGTGTTTTATATCCTTTTCATTAAGTCTTCTCAACTTCTTATCCTACAAGACTATATCTTAACCTCAAACTATTAATTCACAAGTCTTTTTACTTCTTCTATATTGAGATAATTCTATAATTGTCCAACATACTCAAGTTAATTAATTTCAAGGCAAGATGTGATTGAAATTCTAAATATGCCACGCTCATTTGCATGAGTGTTACCCATAAATCCCAAACAAGAGAATCATGGATGACACCATACTTTAATATTCATTGATAAACCATAGATAGGGATACATGATAATGCTCCATGAGCTCACACACGCCTAAGAGATATTGATAACTAAACGATAAAAGCAAACACACCATGACTAGATAGATATGATAAACTAGAGATAAAGACTAGATGGAACTCCCCCAAGCTTGACGTTTCAATCTTTCTTTGCTGCAGCTCCTCCTTCTCATATTCTTCTCCCACTCAGCCATCTTCCATGGAAAGGCCTTCCATCACGGAAAGATGTAGGTGGATCATTGTACCTGAGGGTGGCGCTGCTGCAATCTTCTTGAAGCGTTCTTCATATTCGCAGTTCTGGTTCTCCATCCCACATGAAGCATTGGAACTTTCCCACTTGTCGATGACGTCCTTGTACTATCTTCCAGATCTTCAAGCCTTTTCTTGTACTCTTCAACCTTCTTCTCCAGCTCCAGGTTCATGAAGTGGTGAGCATCAAGGCTGCGGTAAACCACAGTGCCATACCTGAAGGTCTTGTCCTCCAACTCATCCAGCCTTTCCTCCACCGTGCCGGTGGCCTTGGGAGCCTTCACCTCCTCCACGAGCATCACGCCCTCCTTGAAGCACACGGTCTTCGGTGGTGTCATCACGGAGTTGAGGTAGCGGTTCACAACACCCTCCTTGGGAGAGCTCTCCCCCTCTTGGTTGGATCCGGAGCAAGACATGGCTAAAACCTGACAGGCAGAAACAACAGAAACAAAGATCGCTCGAGAACGCTCGGTGCGAGATTAGATCGGCAGAGAGGGTATATATTGAGGGTTTTTAGGTCAAGACGAAGCGTCGGGATCGAAAACGAGACGAAAAGGACTCCGAGGTGGAAAAGGGATAGCCCCACGCGGCCAGGTACTGGGCCGCGTGGGCCCCTCTTTTCTCCCTCGGGTCTCCGTTTCGTCCAGTTTTCTTGTCCCATACGATGATTTCCATAAAAATGACCTCCGTAAAATTTTATGCAATTCCGAGAAACTTTCCAACACAAAAGTTACCTTCTATTGATTTAGGGTTTCTGAAACTGCACGGTTTCTCTCAATTACCTCTTCCGGTGTTTGTAAATTCAACTCCTCCACCCTTCCGATGAAGCTCTTTCCTGCAATATAAGGTTTAAGGCGTTGTCCATTGACTACATGAGGTTTACCTTTCATGTCACCGTGAAGACGGATAGCTCCTGAACGGTACACCTCCTGTATCACTAATGGTCCCTGCCACTTTGAAGCTAGCTTCCCTGCAGAAAACTTGAAACGAGAGTTGTACAATAAAACTTGATCACCTACTTTGAATTCCTTTTTCTTAATTTTCTTGTCATGCCAAATCTTAACTTTTTCTTTAAACATCCTGGCACTTTCATAAGCTTCATTTCTCCATTCGTCAAGTAGGTTTAGGTCAAGAATTCTCTTTTCTCCCGCAGTTTTAAAATCAAAGTTCAGTTGTTTAATAGCCCATCTAGCTTTATGTTCTAGTTCAACAGGTAAGTGACAAGCTTTTCCATAAACCATTTTATAAGGAGACATTCCCATAGGATTTTTAAAAGCAGTTCTATAAGCCCACAAAGCATCATTAATCTTAATTGGCCAATCAGATCTAGACTTATTCACTGTCTTTTCCAAAATGAGTTTAATTTCCCTATTGCTTAATTCAACTTGCCCACTTGTTTGAGGATGATAAGGAGATGCAATTCTATGGTTAACATCATATTTTGCCAAAGTTTTTCTAAGAACACCATGCAAGAAATGAGAACCACCATCAGTAATTAAGAACCTAGGAACACCAAACCTGGGGAAAATGATGTCCTTGAGCATCTTCATTGCTGTGGCATGATCTGCACTTTTGGTTGGAATTGCTTCCACCCACTTTGTAACATAGTCAACTGCAACCAAAATGTGAGTATGCTTTGTCTTTGATTCTGGGAAAGGACCCATAAAGTCAAAACCCCACACATCAAATGGTTCAAGTGGCAATGAATAATTCATAGGCATTTCATTCCTCCTACCAATGTTTCCTACTCTTTGACATTTATCACAAGATTTAACATATTCAGCACAGTCCTTAAATAAAGTAGGCCAATAGAAACCAGATTGTAATACCTTTGCTCCTGTGCGATCTCCTGCATGATGCCCTCCATAGGGACTGTCATGACAATCTCTTATAATAGCCTGTTGTTCATGCTCAGGTACACAACGTCTAATAATACCATCCACACTTTTCTTATAGAGGAAAGGATCATCCCAAAAATAATGTCTAAGATCATAAAAGAATTTCTTTCTTTGTTGAGAAGTGAAGTGTGGAGGCAAAACTTTACCAACAATAAAATTTGCATAGTTGGCAAACCAAGGAGATGCAACTTTAGCACTAGAAACATTAACAATTGCAAGTTGTTCATTAACAAAGCTATCATTAATAGGAATAGGATCATCAGGTATGCTTTCCATCCTAGAGAGATGATCAGCAACTTGATTATCCTCCCCTTTCCTATCAACAATGTGTAAATCAAATTCTTGCAATAGAAGTACCCATCTTATTAGTCTAGGCTTAGCATCTTTCTTATTCATCAAGTATTTAATAGCAGAATGATCAGTATGTATTGTGACTTTTGAATCAGTAATATAAGGTCTAAACTTGTCACAAGCAAACAGTACTGCTAAAAATTCTTTCTCAGTTGTAGCATAATTCTTTTGAGCAGCATCAAGTGTTCTACTAGCATAATAAATAACATTCAGTTTCTTATCAACACGTTGGCCCAAAACAGCCCCAACTGCATAATCACTAGCATCACACATAATTTCAAAAGGCAAGTTCCAATCAGGAGGTTGAATAATGGGAGCAGTGATTAAAGCATTCTTCAAAATATTAAAGGACTCAATGCAATCATCATTAAAAGAGAAAGGAACATCCTTTTGCAGAAGATTGGTTAGAGGTTTTGATATTTTGGAGAAATCCTTAATGAACCTACGGTAAAAACCTGCATGCCCAAGAAAACTTCTTATACCTTTGAGGTCCCTTGGATATGGTAGTTTTTCAATAGCTTCAATCTTTGCTGGATCAACTTCTATTCCTTCTCCAGAAATCTTATGCCCAAGAACTATACCCTCAGTAACCATGAAGTGACACTTCTCCCAATTAAGAACCAAGTGTTGGTCTTCACAACGCTGTAAAACTTTGTTAAGGTTGAACAAGCAATTATCGAAGGAAGTACCATACACAGAAAAATCATCCATAAAAACCTCCATTATCTTTTCAATATAATCAGCAAATATAGCATTCATGCATCTTTGAAAAGTAGCAGGAGCATTACATAAACCGAATGGCATTCTCCTGTAAGCAAAAGTACCATATGGGCAAGTAAAAGTGGTCTTTTCTTGATCATCCTTATGGACAGGAATTTGCGAGAAACCTGAATAACCATCTAGATAGCAAAAGTGAGAGTGTTTAGATAACCTTTCTAGCATTTGATCAATAAATGGCAATGGATAATGATCTTTTCGAGTTGCTTTATTCAATTTTCTGAAATCAATAACCATCCTATAACCAACTACAGTACGTTGAGCCACAAGTTCATCCTTTTCATTTGGAACAACAGTCATTCCACCCTTTTTAGGAACACAATGAACAGGACTAACCCACTTACTGTCAGCTATAGGATAAATGATACCAGCTTCAATAAGTCTTATTACCTCTTTCTTACCACTTCTTTCATTTTTGGATGGAGGCGGCGTTGAAAATCAACAACAGGTTTTGCATCTTCCTCCAGATTAATTTTATGCATACATAGAGCGGGGCTTATACCTTTAAGATCATCAAGAGAGTATCCAATGGCTGGTCGGTGAGCTTTTAGCACATCAAGTAATTTCTCTTCCTCTTCAGCTGAAAGGTTAGCACTAATAATGACAGGATATATGCTCTTCTCATCCAAATATGCATATTTCAGATTTGCAGGCAAAGGTTTCAATTCAAAACTAGGATCCCCTTTAGGTGGTGGTAGCACTCCTAAATTATCAGGTGGGATATGCAATTGTAATTGTGGTGGTTGTTGCCATAATATTTGTTCCAAAGCCTCTTTTTCCTCATCATTAAATGGTTCATCTTGATTAAGCATATAACGTTCTACAACATCAGTTGAAGCTACAGCTATATGAGCAAGAGTTTCAATTAAATTATTAGGAATTGGCTCTTTCTCAACATGTTTATCAGCAAATTTGGAAAAGTTAAATTCAAGTTTCTCACCAGCACATTTAATAAACACTTTCTCTTTAGGCAAATTAATTTCAGCACCAACAGTATGTAAGAAAGGTCTACCAAAAATGATAGGACAAAATGAATCTTGAGGACAACCAAGCACAATAAAATCAGCAGGGTATTTTATTTTGCCAATCAATACTTCAACATCTCTAACAATTCCAAATGGACTAATATAATCTTTATTAGCAAGTTGAATTGTCATACCTGTCTCTTCCATAACAATGGGATCAATATCAGGCTTGATCTCAAGATAAAGAGAATATGGAATGACACTAATACTTGCTCCAATATCACATAGACCATGATAACTTGAAGTCCCAATAGAGCATGATATAACAGGTTTCCCAACTTTGGCCGAATTACCTTTGATGACTTTGGTAGCATCTTCACATAGATAAACATCCACTGGGTCTTCTTCATTTAGTTGCTTGATAACAGAAATTTGAGTGTTGACTTCCACCTGTTCATAAGGCTGAGAACATCTTTTGTTACTCTTGTTAGTAACAGCTTTAAGTAAATTCTCCTTAACTTGGTTTGGAAATGGAGGTGGTTCAACATACTCCTCAATTGTCACAGATGACATTGGTTCAACCTGTTTAATAACTTTAGGAACAACAATAGATTGTTTAACAGGTTCAACATAAACTTCAAATCCACTTTTTGGAACACAGATATGATCAGCAAAACCTTTAGCTATTTCAATTATAACATAAGGATCAAGACCAAAAGTATCACTCAGATTTTTAAACAAATAGAAGTAGAGAAATTCTCTACACATGAATATTCATAATCAAAATATGGCTCATTACCTTTATCAAGATCCCAGTGGCTAGTATTTTCAGAAATAGTCTCCAATAAATTCCATGCTTCTTCTTCAGTGTTATTAGTAAAACTTCCACCAGATGAATTATCCAGAATCTCCTTGTGCTTCATAGGTAGTCTCACATAAAAGTTTATCAATATAAGTTTCCTTGTAAGATCATGACATGGATTCTTGCGAAGGAGTTCCTTTAACCTCCCCCAAGCTTGAGTAATACTCTCTCCCAGATGTGGCCAGAAATTGAATATATAGCAGCGGTTATCATAAGCTTCTTTAGGAGTAAAATATTTAAGAAAGAAAACCTTCCTCAAGATACTCCATTCATTCTGGACCTCTTCATCCAAGACCTGTACCAATCACGAGCATTACCAGATAAAGACAAATACAATAGCTTCCTTTTTACCTGATCCTCTGAAATACCAGGTAGTCTGAATAAGCCACATATGTCCTCAATTATTTCCATGTGCTCGCGTGCCGACTTAGTTCCATCTCCTGTAAATGGATTTTTCATAACTCTTTTAACATGACCATGGGAATTTTAAATCCCACTTTAGGTACCTCAGACACAGTAGTTTCAACCACCTTTGCAGTAGTGGCATAAGCACTTTCATATAGAGCAAGATGCAGCGAGGCACGATTCATAAATGCCATAGTAACAATGAGATAAACAGCTTTCAAGTTTCCTTACCAAACTTCTTACCAATAGCGCTACGCTCCCCGGCAACGGCGCCAGAAAAGTATCTTGATGGCTCCCAAGTGCAGGAGATCAATTGTAGTACCTTTCAATTAGAAAAGGTTGTCGAACCCACGAGGAGCTGAAGGTATTGGTTAGTAAGATTGATAAATAAAACAATAAAAGATGCAGTGTTTTTGGTATTTTCAGTTGTATAATTGCAAGCAGATAACAGATAGTAGCAAGTGAAAGCTCTCAAAGAGAGAAAGCCCAATCCTCTTATGTGGCAAAGGACAAGCTCAAGTGATGTGTAACTTATATGTGGCAAACGTTCCCGAGGGCGGCATGGATGATGCTAGGCATAGAGATTTATTAAACAACACGTTGAATATCTTGTCAAGTTTTAATCCTCTTTGGACGGAGCCATAATTAGGTATAGCTAAATAAATAAACTACAACCCCTTATGATGGATCATGTGGCCAAGCAAATGACTGCACAAGAATTATTAAGACCTAAAGTCCCACCATAGCATTACACTCTAAGGTCCCCGATACTAATACCCTCATAATATAACTTCATGACTCGGTCTCAGGTTTACGTGTCCTCCCAAGTCTCCATCAATTCATTACACTACGGTGTTCTCCTATGAGCCCATATAGGTGAAGTGTTGTGCAGTCGACGTTCGCACAACACCATCATAGAATCACATAAAAGATAAACTCTTGACAAAATACCAACACATGTCATATATAAATCAATGCCAATTCATCCTATGCCCTCAGGAACATACGGGAACTACTCACAACGTGCGAACATGATCATAATCAGTGGCATAAGTGGTACAACACAATCTGAAATTATAACTTCACCACCAAATAATGACAAGTACTCAATCACAAACATGAATAGTAGCACAAGACAAGTATCTAGGGTATAGCAACTCTCAAACTGCGAGGGGAACGGAGTGGATCACGGTGATGATGATGGTGATGGTGCTGGTCTTGATGGGGGTGATGATGTAGAGGCCTCCTCCCACGCCAAGGAGGAGAGGTGATGACGATGATTTCCCCCTTCTCCGGAGTTCCGGAGCAGCAGGATCTGACCCCCCTCGGAAGGGATCAGGAGTTTCGCCGCCGCCGCGACCTCGGATGGACTTGGAAAAATTAGGGCGTTACTTTTCGGGCGAGACGAAGGCGTTGCTAAAAAGCCCCAGGCGAGGAGGTGCCCGAGGCACCTTTGGTGGGTCCCACGCGGCCAGGTACATGGGCCGCGTGGGCCACCCCCATTTGGCCCTCGTGGCTCTCCTCTCTTCGGTCTTCTTCCCTCTGCCTTTCTCCGATGAAAAACTGACGCAGTATTTTTCCTTTTATTATTTGAGGTCCTGTAGCTCCTGAAACATTAAAGACAAGAAAAAGGAGGTTTTCTGCCTCCCAGAAATTAAATACCAAAAATAGGGACTTTGTATGAAAGTCCCCAAAATCATCTAAAACATGTAGAAACAATCATATAATCATGCAAATAACATTCTAGTATGATACTAAAAGTTATATAAATGATGATATAAAATTCACGTATCATCAACCGACTTCAACCCTTGCTTCAACTATTGCAACTTCTTGTACAAATCTCGAGTGTAATGGCTTGGCACGAAGCGCTTGTACATTGTTTCTTTCATTTCAACCCAATTGTCGATTGGTTGTTGGTGGTTAGCGACGCGTGCATCTTGAAGTTGTTCCAACCACAAGAGGGCATACTCTTCAAACTCCATCGAGGCTAAGGCAACGTTCTTGTTGTCGGAGAAGCGTTGCACACGAAAGATCTTGTCAACCTTGAGTACCCATGAGAAGTAGGCTTCCGGGTCACTTGTGCCGTAGAACTTGGGTATGTCAAAGCGGACGTTGTTCAGGTCATTATAGTTGTCACCATGGGCACCACGTGGGAATGCACGTCCACGTCTCCTTCGATTGAGTCCATCACCATTGTGTTGGCTTGACTCGTCATCACTTGACTCGGAGCGATGGTGCTCTTGTTGAAGAACGGGTTGCTCGTTATTGTTCGCATTGTCATGATTTTGATGGTGTGGCCTTGGCGGATGACGGGGTGATGTCCTTGTTCATCGAAGTCATTCGCACCCGGTACGCCATTGTCATTAGCCAATGGGTCATGACGATCACGTTGTTGCGGTGGTGGTGATGGTATGCGCTCGCGATGTTCAACATTTTGGAGAGGTTGTTCTTGATGCGCATTGGCATTGTTCACGTGAAGATCGTGTGGTTGTTCATTGTTAGGAGGAGGTCGTTCATGGGCGTCATGCCTTGGATTGTGGTGACGTTCTTGTCGAGGTTCATGACGTCCATGACGTGCTTGTGTCGACCTTGAGGTGCTTCTTGTACGGCTTGAGCATGAAGAAGCTCGTTGTCGCACAAGGTTGTTGAGAGCTTCGGTCACCCGCTCCATAGATGCTTCTTGCGCATGCATGCGTTCATTGAAGTTGTTCTCTTGAGCTTGAAGACGGCGCTCGTAGCGTCCTAGGCCATCACGAAGAAGGTGTCGAAGACCAACAAACTCCGTTTGTGTGACATAGCCATGATCACCACGAACTTCACCATGGATTTCATCGTCCGAGCTTGAGCTTCCATTTGTACTTCTCCTAAACATTTTCTCAAGAACAAGTGAGATGTGTGGTAAGCAAAACCAAGACAAACCATATCCCAAGTATAATGTGGCTTGAGAGGAGAAAATCCGGTTCTAACACCCAACACACACACTTATGATGATAGGGAGGTATGAAGTGGCAAACGAAACAAGCAAACCCGACGAAAAGTATATTGTCAAAGGTAGAGAAAATCCACAATGATCAAATTACCAAAGAAACTCCAACCACAAATGATGAAGAAACACACACAAAAGCGAATGATGGGGTTGGGCGACCAAAGGGCGATCACTCGAAGATAGACAACCTAACGAAGACTACGTGCTCAAATGTCACCAACACAAGAGCGACGCTAGCTCAATTGCCTTTTGATGGGCAACGGATTTGCACAAGTGTTACACACTCACTCACTTTGGCGGTATAAGCTTGGTCGTAACCTACAAGAGACGATACTTGGCACTACTCATGTTCTTTTCTTTTCTCTTCTCTCTTTTTTTTTCGATTTTTTGCTTTTTGACTATGATTCCTTCTCTTTTGCTAGTGCCAAGATCTCTAACGATACACACTCGCCAATACTTTAAGACAATCACTCGAACAGGTGCAATGCCCCGCAATATCAAAGAGCTAGTCCGATAGGTCAAGGTACACGAAAGGAAGAAAGGCTCACAACGGATTATGATGGTGGGGAAAAGTCGAGTCCTTGGTGGCGTCGTCGCTTGGCGTTGATGATGCGTTGCTGCGGAAGCTTGGCGATCTCGTAGACGTAGGCACACCAACAAAGGACTCAACCCAAAGAGGAAATGCCAAAATGAACCGAGGAAAAAGAAAAAACTGCTCTGAAAATCCTGCCCAGCGGTAGTACCGCTCGTTCTGCCCCGGTAGTACCGGACGGTCGTGAAGCTTCGGTAGTACCGAAGGTCTGGCCGATAGTACCGGTCGACCCGAAATCTGGAGTTCTTCGTCGCGAATTGGGCGGAAATTGAGCTCAAACAATCCTCAAATTCGTGGGAAATTGGCAAAATTAAGGCTAGAGAACGCAAACAAAGGTGGAGGGGGTCCTAAAGCAACAGACCCATAGACAAAAACTACCAAAAACACAACGAATCGATAGATCGGCTCGAATCAAGGCAAGGTTATTTTTGGTAGAAATTTTTGAATTTCTCAAAAACGAAGAAAAATTTGGTGGATTTCGGTAAATCTTCTTGATGGGCTCTAGGCCGTTGAGAGTAAATGGAATTTAATGACAAAATAGACACTGACGGAAAGGCAACCTAATGTAGGTTGGTCCCGATTTTCACGGATTTGTGCGGAGGGAACGATGAACACGAAGAACAAGTGATGAACTCACAAAGAAGGGAAAACTCTCAAATCAAAGATAACTAGCAAGTAGCAACTCAACAAGATTCAATTGGTAACAAATCCCCTAGGGCAGCCTCCAATTCTCCTCTCCCAAGCGCACCTTACTCTTAGGATTGTTTGTCCAATTGGTCAATCCAACCAACCCAATAGAATCACCCTAGGATGAAAGATTGGCAAGTAATCGCAACTACAAGCGGAAGCCTTGGTATCCACGCAGGGATCTTCTCCACAAGGGGAGGCCTTGGTTCATCTCCACAAGGGAGGCCTTGATTCATCTCCATAGGAGGAAAGAGACACTTTGAGAAGAAGGAGCAAGGTTCTACTCTAATCCCAAATCATAGTCTAACCCTACATCTAGCCAAGGGGTGTCTATTTATAGTCTAGGCCAAAAGGGGACGAAATACATGGGTCAAAGCCCAGATCTGCACACAGGCACGCGCAGGGCCGGTAGTACCGGACTGAAATGGCCGGTAGTACCGGAATTACTTCTGGTAGTACCGCTTAGGGGGCATCGGATCCAGTAGCGTCTGGCGCCTCGGCAGTAGTACCGGTCGCGATGGCCCGGTAGTATCGGCCGACACTTCTTCTGGTTTTCCAGCTTCTTTTCCCCGCTCTTCTTCTTGGCCATGTTCTTGGGTCTTCTCTGGGTCATCTTCTTCACTCCATTGAGGGTCGTCATCAAGGTGGTTCCTGAGTATGCACAAAGTATCCGAATGAAGTAGCAAACCATTCAAAGGAGTGTCGAGATCACACATAGATAGGAGTGAATTCACCTTATCACGGAGAGCTTTGACTCTTGCTCTTGTCATTGGACCATTTGGTGATGTTGGTGTCGTGTGCCTAGGTTGCACTACATCACAACCGTCTATAAGGATCGATTTGTCGTAAAACAGTTTTGACAAATTCAAAAGTTGACCACGACGGGAATTTATCTCAAGTGGCGATGCCTAATTAAGTCTATTTAGGATTGTTTTAGCAATCACTATAATTTCGAATTGAGAAATTGATAGATGGATAAAGAAGCCATGTTTCTTAATGGTAGCATTAAGAAAAGAGTTGTAATAGGTACAATGAGATGGTTTGTTGATCCAAAGGATGCTAGACATGTATGCAAACTTCAACTGTCCATTCATGGGCTGAAGCAAGCATATCGGAGCTGGAATCTTCACTTTGATAATATGATCAAAGGATTTTGGAGTCATCCAAAATAGTTGGAGAAACTCGCATTTGCAAAGAAGTGGGTGGGAGCTAAGTAGATTTTCTTGATCTTATATGTGAATGGCATATTTGAGTGGGAGCTAAAAGAAATTCCCTGGTCTTATATACGAATGGCGTATTTAAGTGGGAGCTAGGTGTCATTCCTGATTTTATATGTAATGAAATATTAAGAATGATACAGATCCTCTAGTAAAGTATAAATGATTATTTAAATAATTAAATTTTCTATGTATGAAGTTTAGAGTATTAGGCTTTAGATCTGTAATTTGTATAGATCAACATGGCTTAATAACATTAGGTCGGAATATTTTTCTAGGTCAAGATTCTGAAATGTTTCAGAATAGGACAAGTGAAGAAAAGGTTCTTGCTTGTATGACTAGGTAAAATATTAAGATTGTCTTGGCGTTTCAGTGATAGTTAATGAAAGATAAGGTTGTCCGACATCCTCTATGCCTTAGCCATAGATTCTATCAGACTGGAAGCTCGACTTGGTGTGACCCAAGTTCTTGGTTCAAGAACAAGTTCTAGAGTGATCCCTGGATGGATCAATGAACAAGCGTTAAGTATATCCTTCAGTGTCTAATGAGAACTGAAGATATGTTTCTTTTATGGGCGAGAGTGAAGAGACAACTTGCCGTAAAAGGGTTACGATGATGCAAGTTATGACACTGACCCATACGGTTAGAAATCTCATACTGGAGAAGTCCTTTGTTTTGAAGAAATACATGGTTAGCTTGCAAAGTTGCATATGAATGCACTGTCGCATAATCTACATAGGTATAGGAATATATGGCTACTTCAGAAGTAGCAAGTGTGATTGGACTGAGCGGCTTTTTGAGCCTGTGTGGTTTCCCTTAATAGATCTCTTAGACTTTTGAGGACATGCTACGTGACTCTCACTCCATCGACAAGCATGTATTTCACTGTTATCATAAGATACGGGATGATGTCAAACTAGGTGACATAGAAGTGTTGCAAAGCACATACATATCTCAATGAGTGAGATTTGTTGACTGAATACCTCTTCCACGAGATAAGCATGCACCATATTGCTATAGGTGTTAAGCTTTTACCAAGTTGTAAACTAGATTAATTTGTACTCTAGTGCAAGTGGGAGACTGTTGGAGATATGCCCTAGAGACAATTAATAAAGTGATTTTATTTGTCATATCTCAATTGTTCATAAAATGTTTTTATACCATGCTAGAACTGTATTACGTGGAAACATTAATACACGTGTGGTATATAAACAACCAGGTCCCTAGTAGCCTCTATTTAACAAGTCCGTTGGGCAACAGATGATCAAGGTTTCCTGATCATGGATAATTACGTCGGTTGACAACAGAGTCATGTCGTTAGGTGAATGATGTGATGGACATACCCAAAAGATATAGAAACGTAGTGCTCATACCTTCGACTGTGAGGTCATATCAAATTGCTGCTTCTGGAAGGTGCTTTGATTGCATCAAACGACATGTCTTATATAGCGTGACAATAAAGGTGACACTTTCGAGTATCCGAAGGAAGCAGTGGAGGCGAGTGATCAAGAGCGGGATTTATCAATCCATATAGCAGGATAGATACTCTGGACCCACTCGGTGAGATTACATCAATGAGCTTGCAAGCATGTGACTAGGTCACGGGGATGTAATATCACAGACGAGTAAAGATAGATTCGTCAAGTGACGAGATCATTCTCGGTAATCGTGATACCGGAGAACGATGCTCGGACAATCTAAGTATCGCCAGGCAAAAGGTTGAGACTGGACGTCTAAAGGTTCGAACGATAAAAGACTTTCGTCGATGCACAGGGACTACCATGGGTGTCCAGACCCCACTGTTAGTCATTGATCAGACAACATGTCTCATTCATGTCTGTGTGATCCCAAACCGTACGGTAACACACTTAAGGGTAGGTGACGATTAGATTGCATATAAGAGAGAAAGAAACCAGAGACTCCGGAAGTGTTCCGGGACTTGTCCGATGTTGATCGGAGGCAATGAAATATGTTTCGGAGCTCAAATGAATTAAATAATATGTATTTAATATTAATAAGTGTTATTAGTAATTAAATATATATTTATTTAAATTAATTTCGAATTTTTAAAGACATTAAACCTAAATGGGCCTTAGAGGCCATAAATGGGCCTTAGAGGCCCATTAGGCAAAAACACCAAAAAGGAAAAAGAAAAAAAGGGAGGGGCAGGCCGGCCGGCCTAGGTGGGCCACATGGGGCCCACCTAGGGCCGGCGCACCACCATGGTGCAGGCCAGCAAAGATGGCTGCCCTCCCTCCCCTTTATATAGTGGTGCCCTTTTGCCTGGAAATACACACCATCCTCTCTCTTTGTTTCATCCGTTTAGACTTGGCTTTGCAAATGGGGCTACGCACGATTGAGAGAGTTCTCTCCACTATACGCACACCGCCGTGCTACTAGATCATATCTTCCACTTCCGCTGCTCTGCTGGATTTGGAGCCCGGAGGTCGTCATCTACACCGTACGTGTGTGGAACTACGAGGTGCTACATGGGTGGCACTGGAAGTTGTCTTCTTCCTCTTCACCACCTTAAGGTCGGCGCCGCCTTCGTCTTCGTCGCGCCAAGTTCTTCATGACCTCGAGGTCGGCTACGTCGTCTACTTCGACAACGCTTGTTGCGGGAGCGTAATCCGCGCTATCGGTCTACAAGGGTATGTACATCGATCCCCTCCGTTACGGTATATGAACATAGTGATAGATTCTGGCTAGTTTATGGTTATCGTTGTTAGGAATTTTTTTGTTTTCTGCGCATGATTCCCTTCAGTATAACCGTATAAGTAAATGTAAAGGGTAAGAACTTGCATGTAATATCCACATATATGAAGTAAGCCATTGGCTCTTTGGTCTTGCCATGTCTTGTAGAAATCTATTTCTTGTGTGCACCATCCTGTCCTTAGGTGTCCTCGCTCGTCCGACCGCAATCGAACGCTCCTCCTTACTATGGATATGACCGACAGTTTATGACAGTGTATAACGCGTGGCCCCTGGTTTCAAACATTGGGATATGCGCCCGGGGAGAGAGGGGTTGCGCTCATCTCTCTCCCAATCCGCGTCCAAATTTCTCCATTTGAGGCGACGTCCGACTGCCGCATCGAGCTGGGAGACAAAGGAGGGGATTGGTCGGGTTTCTGGGCGGGCGGCGAAGCGGCTGATGTGGTCTGGTGGAGGAGGTTCACCCAAAGTCGTGTGTTTTGACGGCAAATCGGAGATGAATTGACTATAAATCGAGCTAGCGAGTACCCCAACCCTAGCCCGAGTCATCAGACAGTTGCGACGCTGCAGCCTGGCCCATCTAGCTTCGTCGGCGTTGTGACCAGGGCGACGCCGCAACCCTCGCCATGGTTGATTCGTAGCCGATATGGTTTTGTTTGTGGTTAATTTTTTTTGTCTATGGCACTAGATATTATTTGAGCATCGGTGCGTTTTCAGGGGCAATCTCATCTACAATTCGAGGTTTAGAGCATATGGTTGTTGTAGTCCATACCTGCTACAATTTGGTGATATGGATGCATGCATGCTTTTGTGTATGATGTATGTGTTTTGTGTTTGTGTTTAGGTACTCTTAACTTGGTTGACACTTTGTTAATTCCTATCGTTCGGTAAACCTTGTTTCTCAACTGGGGCAAATACTTGCTACTGGGCTACATGATCCCTTCTACTTGGGGTTCGAAACAATTTCTCTAGAAGTAACAACCTTCAATATGCAGCGATACCCTCTTTCTCATAGAAAACAATGACTTGCAGATGGACAACTTGAAATTTATGCTGATGTGCATCAAAGACATATCGGGGCTAAAAGTTAATTATCACAAGACCGAGGTGATTGTGATAGGTCAGCCTGCTCATGTGCAGCGTAGGGTCGTCAACATGTTAACTTGTAAGTTGTGGGCTTTTCCTTTCATCTACCTGATCCCAATATCAGACAGAAAGCTCAAGATCGATCAATGAAACTTTCTTACATGTAAGTTAGCGGGAAGAGTGGACCCTTGCGGCGAAATCACTAATAAAAGGGTTCCCTTCGCAAAGGGAACCCGCGTGCGTTGCCGTGTCGACAAGTGGCGGCCTCTCGTTCCACGTGGTACCCCGTGGGAGCTTATTTTTGCGACAAGTGGCAGCACCAGAGAGTTTTGAGGGGATTTTTGCTTCTCACGTCCGGTGGTTGTAGCGGGCATTTATTTCAAGATTCGTTTTTAAAAAATTAAATATCTTTAGAACCGTTTGTCTAAATTAAGAACGGTTTTCATATTTGAGATCCTCGCGTCTTGATCTTCGAAAGTAGATCCCATGTTGATAGGTTTCGAGAAACTTTTTTCTCGTACTTTGTACTACTAGTTATGTATACTTGTACATCCAGTAGCAGCGTGTACATCCAGTAGCAACGTGAGCGTACATCCAGTAGATGTGCGTGGGTGTACATCCAGTAGCATCATGTACAACCAGTAGCATCGTGGATATACATCTAGTAAGATCGTGTATATCCAGTAGCAGCGTGTGTGTACATCCAGTAGTAGTAGTTTGTACATTTAGTAGCAGCGTGTTTTTTGTACTCATGGTTATGCATAGTTGTACAACATGTGTCTGTGTAGTTGTACAACGTGTGTCTGTACAAACTGTGTTTGCGTAGTTGTACAACATGTGTCTATATAGTTGTACAACTTGTGTCTGTACAACTTTGTGCATGTCTAGTTGTACAAGTTGTGTCTGTACAAACTGTGTCTGTGTAGTTGTACAACTTGTGTTATGTAGTTGTACAACCTGTTAGTTGTACAATCTGTATCTTTTTAGTTGTACAACTTGATTTGTTTAGTTGTACAACCTATTAGTTGTATAACCTATACTGTATAGTTGCACATCTCAGAATTTTAGATTTATGTGTAGATCTGTACATCCGTATAGGAGATTCTGTACAACCTATACTGTATAGTCTGGGTGTACAATAGCGGTGGCGTTGTACGCGCGTACATGTACAGGGGAGGGGATCGGCAGGCTCGTGCATGTATAGGGGCGCGTGGAGATGTCATGCGCATACGACCGCAAAAACTGAAAAAGAACAGGAACCAGGAACCAACACGCTCGTAGCAAGTACGTAGAAAAGAAAAGAATGAAGTCATGTGCATGTGCGTGTACGTTAACCTTCCTAGCCTCAACGTACAACAACGGCAGCACCGATGTAAAGCCTGGACATGGGCGCTTCGTGCGTGGGCAAACGCACGGGACACGGGGCTCACGCGTGTACGGGGCTTCGGCGGGTGGTAACCAAATTTGTTTTCGCTTCCTGTGTGCGGTCACCACGTGGCGTCTTGTGGGACTATGATCCTGCAAAAAGTTTCCTTTGAAAAGGGAAACCTTTTTATAATAGAACCCCCCTTGCGGGGATGATTTTGTCTTGGGGGGAAGACTAGTTATCTCTAACTCTTGCTGCGCTAGTCTCGTAGTGTTTGTCATGGGCATGTTTCTTCTCCAGGACGGAGGACACGCCAAGTTCGACACTCATCGCTCTCGCTTCTATTGGGAGGGGGTCGGGGCCCAAATAAGTACCACTTAGTAAACTGCCCGGTAATGTACCGACCAAAAGAGTGCGGTGGTCTAGGAATTCTCAATTACAAAAAGAGAACATTTGCCCGTATCTTGAAGTGGGCCAGGAAACTTTATCAACAAGAAAATTCAATATGGGCCTCATTAGGGCCGAGCATCGTGATACCACTGACACTTTTTAAACTCGGGCCAAGGGGGCTCGTAGTATTTTAAAAGCATCCATAAGATCAAACAATGCTTTAAGTTGGGAGCTAAACATGAGGTTTGCAATGGGCAGCGCACCCTGTTCTAGTTTGATAGGTGGCAAAGGGATGGCCCCCTCGAGGATTGTTTTTCCTCTCTTTTGCGAAACCAAAATGATTTGAGTGGCACAAGTTTGTTCTGGGACGAGCTCAATTTGCTTGCGCCGATCCATAGATCAGGCTGTGGCCGCGCAATAGTTCTGTTTGAAGCAATTATCAACGTCATGGTTCCGTCAGAGTTGTACATAGTTAGTTCCCAAAATTTTGTAAGGGGCGACTGTGGCACACTTCAAAAATGTGTCGGTTATCAAGATACCTCTTAAAACCTGTATTCTCGTGGTAGTTGGTTCTTCATCGTGTCCCTTTTAGCCAAGAGGTGGCCACTCGAAATGGTCGATCTAAGGGCTTCTGCTTATTGTGTGGGTTGGTAAGGATGTCAAAACAATTTATTTATTTTCAGTTGCTCGCTGGCCAAGTTCGATTGGAGTGTTGTGTGCAAGCCTGACTAACTTTACACAATGCTATGACTACATATATACTTACGTACCTGTGAAGGTTTGTTGATATATACATTTACGCTTGGTCTACAGAAAAAACACAAAATCACGTCTATAAAACGGAACAAAAATACTCATTTCTGCTCCTCACATTTGTCTTTTTTTTTATCTTGATCACATTTAAAACGACATGTCAACAAAACGTAGCACGTACATGCGAGGCAACTATGTGTACTCATATAAATTTATTTTGATTTTTTTAGTCTAAAAAATATTAAGTTTTCAAAAATTTCAAATAAAGTCGTGGATTCTCATTGGCTTTAGTAACTTAAAGTCGGAAATAAATTTGCCTTTTAAAAATAAAGGGCTCTTGGAGCCTAGGTTTCAAAAGGACTTATCGCCCAATCACCCTGTTTAAAGTTTACTTAGATGATTCCCCGCGCGTTGCTGCGGAACAACTGGAAATAATTAAGTTTAGATGTGCTTAGAGAAACAGGTGTATTAACTTTTTTTAATTACAGATTATATAAAAATACATGTAAGAATAGAACAGCCACGGCCTAACTCAATCATAAACATGACATGCATGTTTTCTGGAATAAAATGACAGGATGTCCTTTCGATTTTGTTATCTTTGCAGTGGTTACACACTTTACATACCTTTGCAGTGGCCAGTGGTTATATACTCACATACATGAGAAAGAAAAGCAAATAATTGTTATTGCTCTATCTAAAGAACCAATCATCTCTACTTGGAAGCAAGATAGTTGATGTCATGACGATCATACTTTGGAAATTCTGCACTTATGTGCCCTCTGTACTTTTAGAACAAATGCTCCCAAGAAAACTGGCATTGTGTCTATTTGAGCTCCTCTGTAAGGCAACGACATGACTAAGAACAATATTGCACAAATAAGAGCTAAGGATTATTCTTCAGCTCCAAAATTAGTAGGGCTGGGCCGGCATAATCCGGGACCCTGTGCCAAATTTTCAAATGGGGCCCTACTCTCTCTTGCCAAAATCCGTCTACAAGAATACAAGTTCTTGTCGAAGTGTCGATCGGGATTGGGTGATTGTTGATCGGCCGATAGAAAGCGTTGAGGAAGCCACGAAGGAACAAAATGCGAACTAGCACTCGATACTTCTCATCGGCTTTGTCGCGTCGCTAGCATGATCAATCCACGGGAAGATTCGTTCTAGACTCGTACAAGTCGTCAACCAGAGGGCCTTCGAATTTTGCGAATAGTTGGGAACTGTTAATTTTGTTCCCCACTAAGAAATATCGCTACCATTGGATAAAATAAATAAAATTTAATTTAAACGTTTCATAGTATATCAAATAGATAATGTATATGCATGTTTTTGCAAGTCATTGTGCCGTCGTGCGGCGTAGCGGCAAGGTATCAGTCAGCCTGCGTGGTCACTTGATCATTTCTGTTTGGAGACCACATCTTTGGACGCCCTAGGCCTAAGTGAGGACTTTCGAATATTGCGAATAGATTGGCAACTACTAATTTCGTTCCGCAATGAGAAATACGGCTACAATTGGAAAAAATAGATTTGTTATTTAAACGCTTAATTGTAGATTTAATAGATAATGTAAAGCAAGGCATCAATTGTTAGCATTGATCATTTATCGTGGTTAAAATAAAAAAATGGAAAAATACTTAGGGATAGGAGGACTCGAACCCACTACCTACTACACGGGAAGAATTCGTCATTGACCAAAGGGCCGTTGCTCTTTTCACCTATTTAATTGGTACAATCTTTTTTGTCTTTAAATAATATGATAACTAAAAATTCAAAATTTGGGGCCCCTAAAAACTTGGGGCCCTGTGCGGCCGCACGGGTCGCACACCCATGGGCCCGGGCCTGAAAATTAGTATGGCATAATGAATGGACATGAAGTGAATGTGTACACTCGCTGATAGCAAAATTGACCATTAGTCCAAGAACCAATACCTCACAATCTCCAAATTTGAAGCCACAAAAAACATGATTCGTGGAATGGATCAGGTGCTCGAAACCAATAGATAGATGTGAGAATGTCCGACTGAATTCTCACGGTATATTAGTGCTCATCACAATATAAAGATGCAACGTTGCTATCTGATCGTTCCATAGATCTGAAGATGAATTTCTGCAGTCACATCTTTTAAGTTGTAACTATTAATACTTCCTGCAGATATATGAAAAAAAAATGTTCATACTTCCACCATGAAGTAACCCTTTTTTTTTTGGAAAGGTCTCACCATCGACAAATTCAAAATGAGGAAGTTATGTAAAGTAAGATTCAAGGCTAAGATGGCATTGAGTATTAGCCTTTCAAATCTTATATCCAAAATTTAATCTCGTGCGGGGACAGTACAGGAGAGAATGCGCCATCAGTGGTGGGCAGTAGTGAGAACCATGACATAGCCATAAAGATATGTTGAGTTGAATTGAATTGAACCTGACCAGGAACTACACCTCATGCGATCTAACCAAAATGAAGCATTAATTGCATCAGAATTCAGAGGAACCGAATTGTAAAAGCGACATAAATCCGATCTGATTTGCAGAAAAAATCTGGTCTGATTCTAACCAATATAGGCAGTTGTGAGCTCACCTTGTACAGGGATATCTAAGAAAAATGCGATCTAACCAAAATGAACGACCTGCAGCAAAGCTCGCGATGGCGGCGCTGGGATTGGCGCACGCAACTGCGACTCGTGATCCGGCAAAAGCGTGAGGTAAAGAGAAGGTCGATGACGACACATGGAGAAATATAGAGGCAGGGATGGGGAAGATGTCCGCGATGCAACGGAGTTTATATTTTCTTTGAAAAAGGGAGTTTTTATTACTTAAAAAGTTTAAGTATTACACCCAGACTCTGCATAACCAAGATGCACACAACCGCAACAAGTTCGAAGGTTCTAAAAAACTTAAAAGACGAATTACATATGCAGGTGGAGGGCCAAGACGCAAATTATGCTGCCATCCATGTTGGGATAAAAAATCTCTCGCCGTATCCTCCAGTCTTGTACACACCTCCATAAACAGGTCTCGATGCACCACACGTTGCAAGTGAGACCACGAACGGAGCATAGCTGTAGTCCTGTAGATTACTTGTATAAGAGAACAATTTTTATCATTAAAAATCTTGTCATTTCTACATAGCAAGAGCGACCATATAACGGCAAACGCTGCCACCCTAATAAGTTGTTTAAACATATTATCCACCCCATTTAGCCAACTGCCAAAAATATTGGCAATGCTTGTGGGCGGGTAAATAGTAGAACCTATCTGGATGATTGACCATATAGAACTAGCAAATTGACACTCGAAGAATAAGTGTTTGATAGTCTCGTCCTTGTGACAGAAGACACACTGTTTACTTCCATGCCAGTTGCGTTCTGCAAGGTTGTCTTTAGTAAGAATAACCCCTCGACGAAGATACCAATCAAAAACTTTGTTTTTTAGTGGGATCTTCATCTTCTAGATTTTCTTATTATTATCTACCGGCACATCTGGTTGGATTAAGGCTGTATACATGGAGTCCACAGAGACTTTACCATCGGTTTGTAAATTCCACCGAAACACATCGCGACCCTATGTCAAATTGACATTAGCTAGGCGCTGTAGCAGTTCATGCCAAGCGGCCAGCCTAGGTCCAATGAGTTCTTTTCTGAACGTCACATTTGGAGGATTTTCCTCCATCATTTGAGCGAGTATATCGCTTTTGTGACGTCCAAGGACTATACTGTATAAAGCCGGATATTGTTCTCGAAGTGAGGTAGTTCCAAGCCACCTATCCTCCCAAAACCTTATCTCCGAACCATCTTTAATGGAGAATTTACAATGGGGGAAGAAGAGTTTCTTCGTCGCCATTAGGCCGGCCCAAAAGTGTGAATCACCAGGTTTCCAAACAACCTGTGATACCGCATTTGAGCCGATATATTTTCTCCTGAGAAGAATTTGCCATACCCCATCTTCGGTTAGAAGCTTAAACAACCATTACCAAGCAGGGCTCTACTCTTGACTTCAAGGTCATGAATCCCAAGACCACCGTGATCCTTAGGTCGGCACACTACATCCCATTTAGCTAGCCGATATTTCTTTTTTCATTATCCCCTTGCCAAAAAAATCTAGATCGAAAGTAATCCAATCAATGCAAGACTCCTTTGGGTATTTGGAAAAATGATATCATATACAGTACCATGTTTGTGAGTACTGAATTTATGAGCACCAATCTGCCACCTAGGGATAATAGTTTTCCTTTCCAGCTACTCAACCTTTTTTGTAGTCGTTCCTCAACATGTTTCCACTTAGCAATCGTAAGCCTCCTGGAGTGAATCGAGATGCCTAGATAACTTATCGGAAATTGACCTATTCCGCAGCCAAATAACTCAGCGTACTGGGTAGCCTCATCCTGAGCGTCGCCAAAACAAAACAACTGACTTTTATGGAAATTAATTTTTAGACCGAAAAGTTGCTCGAACGCTGATAATATTAATTTCAGGTTATTTGCTTTTTCCATATCATGTTCCATAAAAAGAATCGTGTCGTCAGCGTATTGAAGGATGGATAGTCCACCATAACCAAGATGTGGAGCCACTTCTTCAATTTGCCCATCTACTTTTGCGCGGTTCAATGATTATGGCTAGCATATCAGCAACTATATTAAATAATATAGGTGATAATGGGTCTAGGTGATAATGGGTCGCCTTGTCGTAATCCCTTTTTCGTTTGGAAGTATCTACCAACGTCATCATTGACCTTGATGGCAACACTTCCTCCGGAAAAAAATTATGAATCATAGCACGCCACTCATCAGAAAAACCTTTCATTCTGAGTGTTTGTTGTAGGATTTACCACATGACTTTATCATACGCTTTTTCGAAATCGATCTTTAAGATGACTCCATTTAGCTTCATTCGATGCATCTCATGAACAGTCTCATGCAAGATTACTACCCCATCAAGGATATTGCGACCTTGCATAAAAGCCGTCTGAGTCGGTTTCACAACATGATCAGCCACCGAATTTGGCCTAATAGTAGCGGTTTTAGTAATTTTTTTGAAGCTAACATTTAGAAGACAAATAGGTCTATATTGTTGAATCCTTTCTGCTTCATTAACCTTTGGCAACAAAATTATCTCACCAAAGTTTAGGCGAAATAGTTCGAGTTGTCCAGCATGTAATGCATGAAACATCTCTAGCAGGTCCGACTTGATTATGTCCCAGAAAGTTTGATAAAACTCAGCAGGAAAACCATCCGGACCCGGTGCTTTGTTGTGTTCCATTTGGAAAACCGCCTTCTTTACCTCCTCATGTGAATAAGGGTCTGTAAGGTGGGTATTTTCCTGATCGGAAACTTGTACAATGTCATCCGTTCGGGGTTCATACAGGGAGAAATTATCATCCTCTGGTTCTCCAAACAGATTCTTGTAATACTTCGTGATGTAAGCTTTGAGTTCCTCATGGCCTTCAGTCGTACCCTCATCTTGGTTAAGAGAATAAATGAGTTTCTTCCTACGTCTGCCATTAGCTAGACTGAAAATATCTCGTATTCGAATCTCCCTCCAAAATGAATTGGGCTTTTGATCGTTGGTACCATCTAAGCTCCTCCTCACGAAGAAAACTTGCCATCTCTGCATTAGATCGATTTTTCAATTCAATATCTTGCGTTGACAACGGTCGAACTTCAGCAAAAGCTTCCAAATCATCTATAATAGATGACAAGCGGAGCTTCTCCTTTTTTAACTGGCCTACCATATGTTTAGCCCAACCACACAGGTGTTTGCGCAAAGCGCGTATTTTATTGTTCCACCTTTGGATTGGGCTGAGACCAGGTACCGACCTCTCCCACACCATTTTAACCATGTCGGAAAAACCTTACCTATGTAACCATCCAAGTTCAAATTTGAATTGGCATTTACAATGTGGGTTGGGTGATCCCGTGGTTAGAAGTATGGGAGCATGATCCGATAGTGCCTCGATACATTCTAGGGCCGTACGGAGACCAGTGTGTATTTAACTTCCCAATCCGAGTCCATCAATACACGGTCTAGCTTTTCGTATGTCGGCTCTAGGAGGCTATTAGCCCAAGTGTACTACCTCCCAGCCATTGATACCTCTCTTAGACTTAGGCTGTCGATTATAGCGTTGAAAAAGAGAGGCCAACGATTGTCAAATCTGCCTCTACTTTTCTCATGCGGGAATCTTAATAAATTAAAATCACCACCTATAATTATAGGGTATGGATTGTCTTTTACCAGGTTTACCAATTCGTGGAGAAAAGCAGGCTTATACTCAACCTGGGCTGCTCCATACACAGTGACAAGACTCCATGTGAAATTGTCGGCTTTGTTGCGGATGTGGAACTTAATATGAATTTCCCCCTCCGAACTAGCCAACACATCCATGGTTTCTTTTCTGATGCCTAGTAGTAAGCCCCCAGATCTGCCACGTGGTGGACGCGACTTCCATGTGAATTCTACACCGCCAGATATACGGTTTAGTAGACTTACAGAGAACTCACGTTTACCAGTTTCCGAAATGCCCACAAAATCCAATTTATGTTCCCGAATAGAATCAGCAATACAAACATGTTTAGCCAAGTCCCGAAGACCTCTGCTATTTTTGAATATGCCATTCATTGGGAAACAGTTGGGGGAGTGGACAACTTCGCCTTTTTCTGTGGCATTTTATTCTTTTTACCAGAGTCGGCTTTGGACTTTCGGCCAGACGCTTTCATGTCATATAATGAGCTGAGCATCGCCTCATCTAAGCCCCCCCTCTGATATGTCCCCCACTAGGTGTGAGAGGAGCTGGACATCAATTGTGTCATTTAGCTCCTCCTCCTCCTCCTCCTCCTCCATGTGGGGTGACAACGACTTGCACGAGGCTTTTGGAGTGACTGTTAACCGGTCGTATTCCAAATGCCTCGTTGCTTTAGTCGAAATAGCAACAGTTGTAACATTATTACCCAAAGAAACGCCTACTCTATTCAACTTAGCCGAAATGCTAGAATTTGAAAAAGCAAGAAAAGACTTCGGTGTTTGGTTCATACCAGCGGTGTCGAGATTCTGTTCGGCCTTGTGCCTCATAGCCTTCCCCAGGGAGTCCTCATAGCAGAAGACCCGTCCACCGTCATGCCATGCCTTTCGCTCCTCCTAAGCAAAGTCGACACCAGAAAGGGTTTTTTGTTTGTAGTTTTGAGGTAGCTAATCACGTGTACCACGCGATGACACCAGAAAGGGTTAAGGGTGTAGTAGGACCCTTTCCCGGTGTCAACTCTCCTGGCGAAGCCGAAGGCTCGACGACGACTCCCTCCTGCCGTGCAACGCTCTCCTGCTGCCCAAAGGCAACAGTTGGCTGCACAACCAGAGGCTATACCTCGGAAGCCTGCAGGTCGACTCCCACACTGGATGGCAGCAAGCGGCCCACGGTCGCTGAAGCCACCGTGTCATCTTCCGCTCGCGGCCTCAGTGCCCGGTCCAGCTGCGCCACGCCGGGCTCGCCAACTTCCACCATACATCGCAGGGAAGAGCCCACCACCGTCAGACCGAGCCCAACATCATCCGCCCCGTGCGGCAGCAAGTTAAGCTCTGCCCGCTGCCCTGAGGCTGACCGCGGCGAGCCCAAGCCGCTGGGAGACGCGACGGCCTGGTCGGTGCAGACCGCCCCAGGCGACGTCGAACGGCCCACCACCTGTGGCCGCGAGACATCCGGCCCGGGACAGTTTATCTTCTCCGGCGCGCACGCCACTGTCTTCATCTTTTCTACCGTTGCATGACTGAAATTTCTAGCTGCACCAGCGGGTGTCAAAGATGAAGAAAGTTGTGCCACCAACTCATGACGGAGTTTATATGGGGAGAAATCAACGCGAACTCGTAGTAGACCTCCATCAGTTTCCGTTTCTCGCGAGATTGTGGGGAGAGGAAGAGACAGTGGCGTTGCGGGATTGATGGTGAAGAGGGAAAGCCATGCGTCAATGGTTGTAGGCGGTGGGGAGGTTCGTTCCGTGTCTGTAGATGTCGATGGAGAAGACAAACAATGGTGGGCTAGAGGAGTGGGCTGGATATGGCCTGGAATTAATGGGACAGGCTGTTTCAGTTCGTATTCTCTTGCAAAATAACTTTTGTGATCGCCTAAAAGCTTTGTGATTCGGTGAGGACCAACTACGAACTGAACATGTGACTGATGACATGACACATGTGGTGGGGTGGGTTGCTTGACATGGACTAATTGAATGATTGATGATGTGTATGCCTTGCATGTTGAGAGAAATATAAGTAGTGGGATCTCCTATTTAGATATACTAGAAGATACCCCGCGCGTTGCTGCGGAAAATATGGTTATAAATTATTGGTTCACTTTACATATTTCTGTAATGATTGGTCAATCGCATGTAAAAAAGTAAATATAGAAAAGCCATATGGGTGACATGGTAAAAATACCTAGTGAGCTAACTATTTAGTTGTCAAAAATTGGCAATATACCAAATCGAATGCTAAATTGGTGTGATTGCTGCCTTGTATCATCCATTGTATTTGCAAGAACACTTCAGAAATTGACAAACATTTACTCTTTAAATTTCATTACTCATTAGTGACGATTTAGACTTCTTAGGCCTCCCAGCTGTGCTGCAAATCTGTGACAAAACAACTCGCTTGCACATATTCGAGGTACAATATGTAATATATTGATTGCTTAGGATAATTAGGAAGAGTGACATGTGAGGGATTTTAGCGACAAATCAACATTGCCATTTGTCAGCTCCACTTTTCCTGAAGATCAAGGAGAAATGGAGAACGTGGGTGCTTGATGGAGCGGAAGACCTTGTGGAAGTGAAAATAATTGCTTCGCTCTCCCACGTGATCCAAGTACTTCTAGATCACACCATGTTTACACCGCCTATATATAGATATAAATAGAAAATCATTTTTCTCATTTAAAAATAAATTTTGGGATGGCTTAATATCCAAAAAAGGCAGAAATACGTAAAATCCGAGTTAACGAAACTTTATGATCGATGGTGATAAATATTTTTAATGTAAAGGAAAGAATAATTGATACTATGTAATGTGTAGTTAAATAATCTGCTTAATGTGCGAGCTATGAAAGACTGCAGATTACATTCTTTGAAGGTGTTTTTGTACACAGAACGAAACTCCAAATAAATGATGTTGTCCCACTATTTATGCAGTGAGAAGCTTACGTTGTTGAAATGTAGTATCTTCAGAGAATACAAAACGGAGTGCAGTAAAAGTAGATTGGCCCAACTCAATTAACAAAGGTTGCAAAAGGGCAGGATTACGTGTCACTTAAATGGATGGAATTGGCGTCTTCTAGCTTACATATTTATGACGAAGGAAATAGCCCTTAAGTTGGAGATTATGATGAGGCAAGATCTTGCACAAAGAAATGTACAAACTAAAGTGAGATGCCAAGTTTCAATTGAATCGATACCTGAAACTGTTTTCTCCGTCAGTTGTGATCGTGCCAAGCATAATTTCTAAGAATACCATTCCAACCATGTAGCTAGGTACCACCAGTACACAGTTAGCTTTCTAATGATAACAAAGGTAGTCTTTAGTTCCTTGTACAATCTCCTGGAACATGATTCTTGGTAATGCTATGTTGATGGGAGGAAGATGGCTTCCAATAAAGAGTGTGTCAAAACACACCCGACTGGTAAAAACATTAACAATTTCCACGCAATTTCAAGCTGCAGGAGACTGAGGAGAGAACCGCTTGCAATATCGTAGTGAAAGGGTTTTTTCTCATATTTGTATGGTGATTTCTCAAGAGATAGGATACCGAAAAAAAACATGAAAATAAGTTCAATGTAGCAATCAAAATGGAGAAACCTGAATTACCTGCCAGCCACAGTGCGATTGATGATAGGATTGGCCTTCTGAATGCAATCAGTGAGAGCCAATTAAATCCATCTATATTCAATATCATCTGGGCACAAAGGAATATAAGATTAGCTTCTCAGGTGTTTAGAATCCTAGATCACGATCACTCTCGGCCACAGCTCATGGTCACACCAACGTTTGTGCAAGCTGCTGCTACGGCTGGCTGCAAGTGCTCGTGGTGAGCGCAACGTAAGGTGTGGGAACGGAGGGGGATTAATAGGGAGGAGACATGGAGTGTTGCGGAAGGGAGGTAGAGGAAAAGACCATCAATTCATTACAGGAGGCGAGCAGCCAACCAATGGAGTAAATGCAGGGGAAATAACACATGGAAACTGAAGGCTTGGAAGCTGAACCATTGAAGGAGAATGCGTAGGGAAAATAGCACATGTATTGTCAACGGATCATGTTTTTTTGGGCTGAGGTGGCAAAGTTGAGCAGATGTGGCTGTCTCTAATTGCTTGATGAGGTGGACATCTTGCATGTTGAGAGAATTCCTTGTAGTGGGTCTTTGCTATTTAGATATAGAAGATAAGATGTGTTTAAAAAAGGCAGAGATCAAACATACTTTCGCTGCTCTATATCTTCAGCCACGCTGATGACATTATGCCAATCATTTTAAGGTGGGCATTCCATGTGGGCTAATTTGTCTCTGCGTGCCGAAAGGTATTCTCGATGCCTAAACTAGCTGTACATTATTATGCGTCTCCTTGTGACTTTGCTAGTATTTCCGGTGTCTACGTCGGGACCTTGGGGCCCACCTAGCAGCTGCACGCATTTCCTTCTGCCATGATTGGATCAGAAAGAATTCATGGAAACCTTGCTTTTTGGCATCGATGGATATGCATGATGCCACTTGCCTCGGCATGGACGATGGTGACCCTACCCTAAGCTTGGTGAGCTATATTGCCCTTGCTTGGCTGGTCGGGTTGGATCTTCCGCTTACTTGCTTGGTTGGTTGGATTCTGTCTAGCTCAAACTCGAAGCAAGAAATAAAATAATGTCATCATTTCATTTTATTTGGCAAGTAGAATGATATGGTTAAGGATAGTAATTCGTATAACATATAACAAAAATTTGCTAAAATTCCAAATCAAATGACATGTCCAATTTCATACTCCCTCCATTCCTTTATATAAGGCGCCTAGGCTTTTTGCACGAATATTAACATAGCAGTATAATGTACGTATTGGACTTAATTGGCCCTACGAAAAATGGAAAGGAAGCAGTCCGTATCAGCCAAGAATTGGAAAGAATCCCTCCGATCATATCCCTCCGAAGAAACGATCGCAAGAATTAATTGCGCCCGCTGGCCCCGAACTCCGCGATCTCTTTCTGATCTCTTTCCCCTTGTTTCTCTCTCGGGGGAAACAGTTTGGCACGGAATTTTTCAGCCAAACAAGCGCTCCTAAATCTCTAAAACCCTCCCGCTCGATTCCTCTCACACGGGTACAGCAAGTAGCGAAAATTTGAAAGAGAATTGCTTAGCAGCGTTCGTACTAATGGGCGGCAAGGCAATGGCGGCATTGTTCTCAATTTTGATTTTTCAGCCGCCAAAACCATTCTATAAATCGTTCCCCTCCCCCTCCATGTGTTCTTTCTCCCCATTCACCATTGGCCTCTCTACGCAGCTTCTCTTGCTGTAGATCTCCCCCACCGATACTCTCCCGAACTCCAGTTCATATGGTTCATCACGTGGAAGCACGGCTCAACTGGGATGCAGTCGAAGAAGAGTTCTATGAGGATGAGTCCTATTTAAGCTACGAGAGAGAGAAAAACAAGAATGCTAATTATGGAAGGTGCATGCAATTCTTTGGTAGGTGCATACGATGCATCCTTTACGCGAAGCAATTAACTAAACAATCGCATCTCCCCGATTCCAGGGATCTCATGCGCTTCAGCTGAGGCGTATTTTCCCTTCTGAAGCACCGTAGAATACAAGTGCGCACTATATTTAGGATTTTTTTTCGAAAAGCTTAGGCGCCTTATATAAAGGAACGGAGGGAGTAATAGTTAAACAGGTTGGGTATGGAATCACAAATGAATTCCATTATTCCGGCTCGAAATGATGGCTACCAAACAACCTCTTACAACAAAATGCATGTGAATGACGTCTCCTTGTTGGTTATGTTTATCTCTGACCGCGTGTACTACCAATAATGAATGGTGTTTTCTCAGTGTGATGAGGCCATCCCAGCTATAGACGCAACCACACCAACTACACCATCTCAAATACAAGAACCTATGACTAGAGCTCGTGCACGTCAACTAAATCAAAAGGTACTTCCGTTTCTACAAGCTACTCCTAATATACATGAGAATATGATGCTGCATAAAGTAGATGTGTTTGTTTCTCTTAGGAACGATGGACCTAACATGGATGAGAGGGACAAGCTTTGGAGCATGTACGCGCATGGAGATGGCAGCAGGAGTGCACATGATGATGTTGATGCTACGGATGGAGATTTCGGGACTTTGAAGCCACCGTAATGACGAACGAAGCCTTGGACGAATTATTCAAGATACCGCTCTATTATTTTCGTCCAAAGTCTTCCATAGGTGCTGCACCACTTGGGCCAGGCCCATGTATTTTTTTCATCCCCCTTCATGGGCAGTTTTTAGAGTCCGTATTAATAGGAGAAAATGACTTAGGAAGGTTTTTGGCCCAGCCCACCAAGGCTGGACGAAAATCCCCTCGTTTCTCCTATAAATATAGCCCCTAGGGCATCGTTTAGACTTGGGTTTTGTTTAGTTAAAAGTTAGCCGTCACTGCAACTTCGCCGTACTTCGTCAGTGTCAGATCGACCAGATTAAGACCACTTTCGGAACCCCACTTTCATCTGTATTCATTCATATTTGCAATATTCAGATTGCCAATTCTTAGTTCTTGCTTGTTCTTCGATTGCCTGCAGAAATTAGACCTTAGTTGGTTTGGTCGATTGTGCTTCGGCGCTGTCATAAACCTCCTGGAGTTGGTGTAGCGATTGTCAAAGCGCATCATCCTCGCACGTTTGTTGTCGGATCGTCAACGTCGACGCCACCACAAATCGATAGTTATCATCTCATCGAAAGATCGGACACCTTTGCCTCTATCAAGTGGTATCAGATTTCAGGTTGATCGGTGAGATTTACTGTTTTACTAGATTTGGGTTAGATCATCCTGTCCTAGAACCAATCTAAACCATTGCATTTTCTTTTCAGTGCATTGCATCGTTGAGTCTTCGTCTGCATCGTCGTGTCGAGTTGCTGGTCTTAGAGTCTAGCCCCGTAGGGTTTCGAGTTATGTTCACGCTTGTCATCGCCGCTGCCGCATCACCTTACACGCTCGCAGATTTTCGCTGCCGTCCACCACCACCACCACTTCCGCCGCCACCATCCTCCACCGCCACCACTTCAGCCGCCGCCATAAATTAGGGTTAGGGTTTTGGTTTTTGTGTTTTCTTCCCTTCCAAGTGTTTTCCCTTCTAAAGAAAGCTATATTTCCTTTCCTTACGTTAGTCATTGAACTTAGTATGAGAATCAAGATAGTAAACATTACCATTCACAAGAGAGATTGCCACAAGAATCCAGTGGCCAAAGCTACAAAAATGGTACTTAGTGTTACAAGCCAATCAAGTAGTGTCATCGGAGTTCCCTAATGAACACATTAAATCCTTAATAAAATTAACATTACTTTACCTTGTTGCCTTAAAAGGCCATAGGATTAAATCGTTATCTTCAAAATTCCGCATCATATAGATGATGTAATCCTCGACACCCATCTTGTTCACCTCAATGAGTGACTGCGTAGTCAGAATAGGGTCCAAGAAGATTACCTTTTTGGATTGCTTCTTCGCTTTAATCATATGTCTCCTACATAGCAAGATGAAGTATATGATCAATAACATGTAATAAGTATTACAGTAGCATAGATATGGGAAAGCATTCATTGAGGATAAATATATACTTACAATCTCAAGCATCTCATAAGGCTGTCGGTCATCGATGTGAAATGGGCCAGGTGACGCAACTCCGGCCACGTGCACATGAGCTCGCGGACCTTATTGACAGACTCAGGTCTGTATTTAACGATAATTCCCTTGGGTCGATCCAGAATTTTTCGTTTGCGCTCTTGTAACAAGTTCAACGTCACAAATTCATGCCACTCCTCTTTCTCAATAATCCGATAGAGGGCCAATGGATTTCTGTTCTGCTCCAAGTACTCTGTCACGAGCATGGTCTTCCAATTCTTCCATGCCTTACAAGCAGTAACTAAAGCCGCCTGTTGAATACAAGGAACTAAATCCTCAGCACTACTACAAAACTGAGCATTAGAGTCGGATTAATTACATGGGCCAGCGACCCTCGCTCCATCCGACTCGGAGCAAGAGTTGCTAAATGAAAGAGAAACAAGAAAAAAGAGAGCCTCCCATAATATGTACCCATCATGTACCCCTTAGCCTTTTTTAAAAGAAGAGCCTCCTATAGCATGTACCCCTCAGCCTCTTTTTGAAAAAGGAAACTCCAATAGCTCAGCCGGCTGCACATAAAAACCGGCTCTAATAAAAATATTATAAATTAGCAGAATCATCCCTGTCACACGATAAGGTTACCTCTACCATATTCACACACACACACACAAATGATTCAACAACAATACATTATTAAAAACACAGATTACACAATATTGTTTATGATACAATACATTTCTATTCTATGAATCCACTACAGCAACTAAAAAAATCTATCAACATAATTTTTCAAAGACAATGAAAATTATTCAAAGGATCCACTATGAAAACTAAGGATCTTTGCTTCAGCCCCAACACGAAGAACCCGGCGATGGTCACTTGCTGCAGGTATTGCTTCCCCCCATAATCTGATCATGAACACTGAGGAAAGAATCGGTCAGTGTAAACAAATGTAGAAGAAAATCCAGTAAAACTTGAACCAAGTGCGCTAATGCTACTCCAACTGCTAGCTTTTCAGTAAAACATGAACTAATCATGCTGCTTGCATGACCTACATGCTACACCTTGTGCTGCACATCTAATACATCATATCAGAGAGATACTAGAGGAGAGACATGGAGAAGAAGCTCACCAATAGTGTGGTCGTCGCCCCCTTCAACACCACCATCTTCAGCTCGATTGACCGAGAGAAACCCAGAGACCCAAAACAAATAGCAGGACGACCGCACCCCCACTGCAGCCCAACCCAGATTTACCGGCAATGTAGGCAACCTCACCTAGGAATGGAACGCAGGAGAAGCCGACGGTGCAGAGGTCGCGCCAAGATCCGCCCTTTTCACCGCGCGGCACGGGATCCACAGGACCGGCGCCCAGCTGGAGCAGATCGTCGTCGCGGAAGAGCCCGGATCGAGCCGCACGGAAGCGGATGTCGACGAATCTTGTCGAGGATTATTCCTGAAGGAACCTCTAGTGTAGTGTCGTTTGAACAGTGGGGACTGAAACACGCTCTCAACGAAACCCTCGGCGACCTCGGTGACAGAAACACACACAGAGCAAGGAGACGCAGCGGGTTACCCAGGTTCAGGCCACCATCTTGGTGTAACACCCTACTTCCTACTTGAGATGGATTGCACTGCTCGGAGCGATAACAGTACAAGTGTTGGAGCTAGTGGCGAGGTAGAATGAGATATCCTCTAAGGCCACGGCGAGGCCCTATTTATAGTGCCTCGGTCCTCTCCCCCAAATGTTTAGGTGGGAAGGGTTGCCACATAGCACCAAGAAGGGTACCGACGTACTGCCCTAGCTCAGGTAAAGCCACCGTCCATGGCACAGTCGTAAGGTCTTGTCGGTTACGTTGCCGCTGACGCTCGCTGTGGCGTGTAGTGCCGGTCTGGCCGTCTTGCGCTAAAGAGGAAGGTCTTGGGCTCTGCTTTGCTTGCCGTAGATGGTCGGCTCCCTTTTATCACCAAAGTGGAAAGCTTTGGCCAACGCGCCCTGCGTCGGGGCGCAGGCATGCACGTCACTCTGGGGAGACGTAGCCGCACATGCCTCCTAGCGCGGGATGATACGTCTCAAACGTATCTATAATTTCTGATGTTCCATGTTGATATTATACCAATTGTTATATGTTTTATATTCACTTCATAGCATTTTTATGCATTTTCTGGGACTAACCTATTAACAAGATGCCACAGTGCCAGTTCCTATTTTCTGCTGTTTTTGTATTCCAGACAAGCTAGTCTGGAAATATTCTCGGAATTGGACGAAACTTGGACAGAACCTCCTATTTTTCCAACACGAAGACGGAGTCCAGAGGAGAGACAGACGAAGTCCACGTGGCACCCACACCATGGGGCCGCCCGGCCCCCCTACAGCGTCGTGGGGTGGTGTGGGGCCCTCGTGGCTCCGCAGCCGCCGCCCTTTCGCCTATTTATTCTTCCGACGCGAAAACCCTAAAGACCCGAGCCATTATCCACGAAAAGTTCAGAGACGCCGCCGCCGTCAACCCTAGCTCGGGAGGGTTCAGAAGCTCTTCCCGGCACCCTGCCGGAGAGGGGAATCATCACCGGAGGGCTCTACATCACCATGCCTGCCTCCGGAGTGATGCGTGAGTAGTTCATCCTTGGACTACGGGTCCATGGCAGTAGCTAGATGGTTGTCTCTCCACTTTATGCTATCATGTTTAGATCTTGTGAGCTGCCTATCATGATCAAGATCATCTTATTGTAATGCTACATGTTGTGTTTGCTGGGATCCGATGAATATTGAATACTATGTCAAGTTGATTATCAATCTATCTTATATGTTATTTATGATCTTGCATGCTTTCCGTTACTAGTAGATGCTTTGGCCAAGTAGATGCTTGTAACTCCAAGAGTGAGTATTTATGCTAGATAGTGGGTTCATGCCTCCGGTAATCTGGGAGAGTGACAATAACTTCTAAGATTGTGGATGTGCTGTTGCCACTAGGGATAAAATAACCGATGCTTAGCTTAAGGGTACGCCGTTAGGTCTAATGCATTTGTTTACATTACGCACATTACTTAATGCAATTATCCGTTGCTTGCAACTTAATACCAACGGGGAACTCGGTATGACAACCTGGCGGTGGATTATTAGTCATAGACGCTGTTGGATAACGGTCTATGTATTTTGTCGTAATGCCCACATGAATATCATAGTAATCATCATGTCATATATATGCATTGTCATGCGCTCAATATTTTGTCAATTGCCCAGCTGTAATTTGTTCACCCAGCATGTTAGTTATCTTTTATGGAGAGACACCACTAGTGAACTGTGGACCCCGGTCCATTCTTTTACACTGATAATACAACCAACTGCAAACACTGTTCCTTTTCATTCTCTGCAATTTACTACTGTTTTCCACACCATACGTTTAATCCTTTGTTTTCAGCAAGCCGGTGAGATTGACAACCTCACTGTTTCGTTGGGGCAAAGTAGTTTGATTGTGTTGTGTGCAGATTCCACGTCGGTGCCGGATTCCCTGGTATTGCGCGTGCATATTCGCCACCAACAACCTTCCGAAGTGATTTCTTGCTCCTACTGGTTCGATTAAACCTTGGTTTCATACTGAGGGAAAACTGCTGCTATACTGCATCATACCTTCCTCTTGGGGTCTCCCAACGAACGTGTGATCCACGCAATCAAGCATATTTTCTGGCGCCGTTGCCGGGGAGCAGAAGCACTTCGGTTCAGAAATCTCCTTGCTTCCCTTCCACACGCCATATTTTCTGGCGCCGTTGCAGGGAGCAAGAGGATTTCTGCAAGGGGAGTTTCACGCTTCCAATCTCTTTACTTTGTTATTGTCTTGCTTAGTTTATTTTTATTTAGTCTTGTTTGCTTTATTTATCAAAAACACAAAAAAAAGTTACTTGCATCAGTTTATTTTCTGTTTAGTTTCTGTTATTTCATCATGCTTCTCCCTAAGTATACTTTAAAAGACATATCTGTGGGTAGTGGGTCTATCATTGGAAGAGATAACATTGAGGAATTCTTGGGTCACATTAGTAGGCTTAAAGATTTTGAAGATAGATCCTTGGTAGAACTTGCTCCAAATTATGAAATTGCTACAGCTTCTCTAGTTCACATGTTGGAAGCTAGGTTTGTCAATCTGAATCCTATAATGCAGCATATGTTCCTTAAACTTCATGATATGGAAGATGGTGAAAAGAAAGATTTTGTTCTAGAAACCTTGCTTAAAGAATTTGGTGATGTTGCTAGAGAAGCTAGAAAAGTTTTTATTCGATATAAGATGCTTGGCTATTATATTGATGTTGTCAATACACTTGAGAAACTGGAAAAAGAGAGGCTTAAGTACACTAAAGAAACTAATTATGAGGGGGAAGTTAAGATACCAATACCTTTTAAGTTTGTAGGATGCATGAGGCACTAGAAAAGAATTTTGATTGGATTGTTCCTGAAAATTTATTTGATGAGGATAGTGTGCCTAAAAGTAATGAAAGAGGAGTTTCTGAAACTTATATAGATAAGATACAATGCATTGTTGAGAAAACTTCCAACCTTTCTGTTGATGCTTCATCACTTGGAAACACTTGATTCTTACTTTCTGCGCCTAGCTGAAAGGCGTTAAAGAAAAGCGCTTATGGGAGACAACCCATTATTTTATTTCTGCAATTTTTGAGTCAAGGAGTTGTTTACTTCTGTAACAATTCCTTTGTATCTTTATTTTATCGCATTGTTGTGCCAAGTATTGCCTCTAATAGGAAGATGATGCTAGATTTGGATTTCTGCGCAGGAACAGATTTCTGCTGTTCACCGTTTTAATTCTGTAAAATCACAGAAAAATTATTTAAATCTGCAATTTTTTGTGCGTGATCCTCAGATATGTACGCATCTTTCGTTAGTTTAAAGTTTTTCGATCTGAGCAACGTAAGTGCCTCGAAAAAATTCGTCTTTGCGGACTGTTCTGTTTAGACAGATTCTGTCTTTTATTTTTCGCATTCTCTCTTTTACTAGTGTTGAGTGGAATTTTTTTTAGGGTGAAGAGCTTCACATAACATCAGTGGCAGTAGCTAATGTTAAAAGTAACGGTCATGTTTGTGTCCTTATAGAACATGTGAGTTTTTGATTGTGCACTAACCCTCTAATGAGAATTACTTTGAGTTTGGTGTGGCGGAAGTTTTCAAGGGTCAAGAGAGAAGGATGATATAATGTGATCAAGAAGAGTGAAGAGCTTAAGCTTGGGGATGCTCCCATGGATCACCCCAGCAATTTCAAGAAGACTCAAGCGTCTAAGCTTGGGGATGCCCAAGGCATCCCCTTCTTCATCAGCAACTTATCAGGTCATCTCTAGTGAAACTATATTTTAATTCTTTCACATCATATGTGCTTTACTTGGAGCGTCTGTGTGCTTTTATTTTCAGTATTTTATTTTTCTTATGGTCAACTTGATTGGACCCCAGCATTCTTGATTGGGAGAGAGACACGCTCCGCTTTTTCATATGAATACTCCTATTCTTCACTTATACTTGTTGAGTATTCTTATCTAGCTATTGCTATGCTTTTAGCTCCTGTTTTGCATGCATCTCTTATTCAGAGCTGTTAGTTCTTTTAAAGAAAGTACTCTCTTGCTTCACTTATAATTGTTTGGAGAGTTTATGTTGAAATAAATTGATTGGTGTTTGGTTGGAACAGAAAATGTTGCATGTGGTAGATGGTATAATGGAAAAAGCTTACATATTCTTGTAGATCATTGTATTGGATAATTTGATACTTGTCAATTGTTTTGAGTTATCAAGTAGTTCATGTTTAAGCTTTTGTATCATGTAGTTAAAACCTATTAATGAAGAACTACCGTAAAGCTCGTTGAAATTTGGTTTGCATGATTGGTATCTCTAAGGTCTAGATATTTTCTAGTAAAAGGGTTTGGTTAACAAGGAAGACAGTGTAGAGTCTTATAATGCTTGCAATATGTTTTCATATAAGCCTTGCTGTGTCGGTTGATATCCTGTGTTTGCTTCAAATAACCTTGCTAGCCTAAACTCTGTACTGAGAGGGAATGCTTCTCGTGCATCCAAAACCTTGAGCCAAATCCATGCCATCTGTGTCCACCATAACTACCTATATGTGGTATTTCCTTGCCATTCCAAGTAAATTTTTCATGTGCTACCTTTAAACTATTCAAACTTTATTACTCCTATTTTGTGTCAATGTTTACCAAGCTCATGAGGACGGGGTGGATGTCTTTATGTCAACTGTCAAACAGACTTTACCACCGGACTAGCGGCATATACATCCGCTTATCCATTAATTTTGCAAAAAGAGCTGGCAAATGGGGTGCCCAGTCCCAATTAATTACAACTTTAACCGCTTAATTCTCTTCACATTTTTGCCCTGATTTATCAGTCAAGCAATGACAAACAGTGAAATATCTGCATGTGTAAACAAAAGAGAAAGAGGGATGATCTGCCTTGCTGGTAGAAATAACGTCCTTCATGGGAGCCGCTCTTAAAAGTCTGGTTGGCAGGGGTCATATTGTACTTTCCATTTTCTGATTCGTTGACAATTAACAAACACCTCTCAAAACTTATTTTTACTCTCTATATGATTTCAAAAACTTAAAAAGCTCTAGCACATGATTTAATCCCTGCTTCCCTCTGCGAAGGGCCTTTCTTTTACTTTTATGTTGAGTCAGTTTACCTACTTCTTTCTATCTTAGAAGCAAACACTAGTGTCAACTTTGGTGCAACAATTTTTATATGCTGTATATTGCACTTATTATATGCTTTGTGTTGACAAATATCCATGAGATATATATGTTGAAAGTTGAAAGCAATTGCTGAAACTTAAATCTTCCTTTGTGTTGGTTAAATACCTTTTACTTAGAATCTATTGCTTTATGAGTTAACTCTTATGCAAAACTCTTGATGCTTGTCTCGAAAGTACTATTCATGAAAAGTTTTTGCTTATATGATTCAGTTGTTTGCTCATTATCTACTTGCTAGCAAACTATAGACCATTGACCTGGATCACTTCATTCATAACATGTGCTTTACAATATTATTTGATCAAGATTATGATTGTAGCATGTCACCTCAGAAATTATTTTGTTTTTATCGTTTTACCTACTCGAGGACGAGTAGAACTAAGCTTGGGGATGCTTGATACGTCTCAAACGTATCTATAATTTCTGATGTTCCATGTTGATATTATACCAATTGTTACATGTTTTATATACACTTCATAGCATTTTTATGCATTTTCTGGGACTAACCTATTAACAAGATGCCACAGTGCCAGTTCCTGTTTTCTGCTGTTTTTGTATTCCAGAAAAGCTAGTCTGGAAATATTCTCGGAATTGGACGAAACTTGGACAGAACCTCCTATTTTTCCAACACGAAGACGGAGTCCAGAGGAGAGACGGAGGAGGGCCACGTGGCACCACACCATGGGGCCGCCGGCCCCCCTGCCGCGCCGTGGGGTGGTGTGGGGCCCTCGTGGCTCGCAGCCGCCGCCCTTTCGCCTATTTATTCTCCCGACGCGAAAACCCTAAATACCCGAGCCATTATCCACGAAAAGTTCCAGAGACGCCGCCGCCGTCAACCCTAGCTCGGGAGGGTTCAGAAGCTCTTCCCGGCACCCTGCCGGAGAGGGGAATCATCACCGGAGGGCTCTACATCACCATGCCTGCCTCCGGAGTGATGCGTGAGTAGTTCATCCTTGGACTACGGGTCCATGGCAGTAGCTAGATGGTTGTCTCTCCACTTTATGCTATCATGTTTAGATCTTGTGAGCTGCCTATCATGATCAAGATCATCTTATTGTAATGCTACATGTTGTGTTTGCTGGGATCCGATGAATATTGAATACTATGTCAAGTTGATTATCAATCTATCTTATATGTTATTTATGATCTTGCATGCTTTCCGTTACTAGTAGATGCTTTGGCCAAGTAGATGCTTGTAACTCCAAGAGTGAGTATTTATGCTAGATAGTGGGTTCATGCCTCCGGTAATCTGGGAGAGTGACAATAACTTCTAAGATTGTGGATGTGCTGTTGCCACTAGGGATAAAATAACCGATGCTTAGCTTAAGGGTACGCCGTTAGGTCTAATGCATTTGTTTACATTACGCACATTACTTAATGCAATTATCCGTTGCTTGCAACTTAATACCAACGGGGAACTCGGTATGACAACCTGGCGGTGGATTATTAGTCATAGACGCTGTTGGATAACGGTCTATGTATTTTGTCGTAATGCCCACATGAATATCATAGTAATCATCATGTCATATATATGCATTGTCATGCGCTCAATATTTTGTCAATTGCCCAGCTGTAATTTGTTCACCCAGCATGTTAGTTATCTTTTATGGAGAGACACCACTAGTGAACTGTGGACCCCGGTCCATTCTTTTACACTGATAATACAACCAACTGCAAACACTGTTCCTTTTCATTCTCTGCAATTTACTACTGTTTTCCACACCATACGTTTAATCCTTTGTTTTCAGCAAGCCGGTGAGATTGACAACCTCACTGTTTCGTTGGGGCAAAGTAGTTTGATTGTGTTGTGTGCAGATTCCACGTCGGTGCCGGATTCCCTGGTATTGCGCCGTTCCATATTCCGCCACCAACAACCTTCCGAAGTTATTTCTTGCTCCTACTGGTTTGATTAAACCTTGGTTTCATACTGAGGGAAAACTGCTCCTATACGAACGTGTGATCCACGCAATCACGGGGTCATGGGTGTGCAACATCTTTGTCTTGTACCGCGCGAGGCCTGGTGGTGCTGCTTTCCTCGTGAGGGCAGCCTCGCGAGGCCTTCTCTCGACAGTTGGCGGCGCGTCCTCCCGAGGACACTCGCCTTGGCCATGTGAGTCTTCACGGGGGCCGGTGGAGCGGGCCATGCTCTATTGACTGCTGACTGTCTTGTTCTCCGCGCGTAGACTTCTGGGTACCCTTGTTTCCACTGGTCCGACAGTAGCCCCCCCCCGTGTCGTGCACGCCTTGCGACCGTTGGATGCGAAGCGGCACAGGCCCAAAATGGATGCCAGGCCCAGGAGGTGACGCGTGGTGCGACGGTTCTACGCGCACACGCCCACGATGGCCGCGACGCCTCGGTAACCGCCCGGGTTGGCATAAAACCCTAGCCGTGCGTGGCACGGCCGTCCCATCGTCTTCACTGTCACTTCACTCGAGTGCTTCGCCTCCTTCCTCCTCCTTGAGCCCTCCACGCCACATGGATCTTCCCCATCTTCCAGTTTCCTTCATGGCTGGTCTTCCGACCCGAAAGGGTAAAGAGACTGTCCCCAGCGTGGAGCAACCAGAGTCAGCCATCCTTCCTTCTCGCATTGTCAGCGAAGCGGCGCTGGAGCAAGTCCGCTTGCGGGTCGCTGACGCGATGAACGAGTGGGGCACCACCGTGGTGCGCCCCGGTACATCATCCGCCGCCGAGCTGGGGGACGCCTCTTACCCCGTCTTCTTTGATGCCATTTTGGCTGGCTTGGTTCCCCTCTTTTCGTTCATCTTCTTGGCCGTCCTGGAGCATTACCAGATCCACATCATGCATCTCCATCCCAGTTCCGTGCTCGCCCTCGCCATCTTCGCCTTCCTCTGCGAGGGGTTCTTGGGTGTCTTGCCGTCGGTGGTGTTCTTTAGGGGATTCTTCCGGCTGCGCCTTATCGCCGGCGAGCAGCGCTTAGGCTGCGTCGCTTTCGAGCTTGTAGAGGACATGGCGTCGTTCTTCATCCCCATGGAAGAGACGACGCCCATGTCGAACTTCAGGCAGCGATGTTTGTACTTAGGCGCCTGGAAGGTTAATACCTTCTTTGACATCCCCTCCGGGCCCACCGTGATGCACGCCGGTTGGGCGCATGCGGTGCTCCCCGGAGGGATTGATGCTCTGATGGACCGCCTGAGGATGCTCTGTGAGGCGGGCTTGACCAGCTCCATGGTGGTCAAGGACTTCGTGCATCGCCGCATCGCTCCCCTTCAGCGGCATGGCAGCCCAATCTGGACATACACTGGCTCTCGCGTCCGGATGCGACTCTCCCTCGACACTCCTTCTCAGGAGTCAGTCGCCATGGTGCTTCAGAGGCTGTATGTGGAAGACGGCGCAAATCCCCCCGAGGCAAGTCTTTCGTTGTATCGTCTCAACGCCGTCGAGAGGGACGTCATCGTCACCGGCATGCCTCGCTTTGATGTGGGGCCTGGTTCCCGCTGGCCTGGTGGGGCGGCGGGACAACCCTTTCGTGATCGCGGCACCGGACGTGGCGGATGCGTTGCCGCCCTCGCACCGTCGGAGAGCCCTCTTCGACTCGGATGACGATAGCTTCGAGGGTGAGGCCTCATGGGCCGACGCGCGTGGGCTCGCGCGCCCACATGGAGGGCCTCCAGTGGGGGGCCTGGTTCTCCGAGACCGTCAGAGGACCGCAGGCACTCCTGTCATGGGCGTGGCCAGCGCGCCTTCTCCTTTAGCAGGCCTGAAGAAATGACCCTGGGTCGCGTTGGACGAGTCAGTACTTGAGCTTGGTGTCATGACTTTTGTTGCTTGCCTTGTACTGCCCCTCACGAGCTGAAGGTCTTTGTTCCCGCTGGGGCGCTCCTACGAGGAAGAAGAAGAAACCCAAGGCGTCCCGTAAGGGACGCGAGACGGGTCTGATGTCTACGCACGCTTCTATTCTTGTATACAGTGTTGAGCCTCCAAGTGCAGAGGTTTGTAGAACAGCAGCAAGTTTCCCTTAAGTGAATCAGCCAAGATTTATCGAACTCAGTGAGGTATAGGTCAAAGATATCCCTCTCAAGCAACTCTGCAATTAAGATACAAGAAGTCTCTTGTGTCCTCAACACATAATACACTTGTCAGATGTATAGGTGCACTAGTTCGGCGAAGAGATAGTGAAATGCAAGTAATATGGATGATTGTAAATGGTAATTGCAATCTAAAATAAAAATGGCAGCATGAGACAAAATGAGAGCAAACGGTGTTTCAATGCTTGGAAATAAAGTCTAGGGATCATACTTTCACTAGTAGACACTCCCAATAATCTTATATTTACTAATTGGAGGCACCGTAAGAGGCTCCACGTTAATTCTGAAGTTCAGCAAATTTCATCCATTAGATTAAACTATGATTAATATTCAACCGTAGGATTAATCGATAGACTCCACGCCTCACCTATCCGCACAACTCCTCTCTTAGCCTCCTCATCGATCGCGAGTTCGATTCTGCTCCCATGCCTCAGCTCGACTGCTCCTCCCGTTATTTTCTTCATGCTGTGCAGCTGCCGCGCGTCGCTCCTCCGATTATTCCCATCCTGATACACCAGCGTAAAAGGTGGGCTGGGAACTCTACCTTGGGATTTGCATCTCCCATGTTTTTACTCTGATCCGACAAAAACGAGATCGACAAGCACATGGCGGCCAGCATCAACGGATGCGTCACGTACGTCCTGCCTCCACCTAACTGTTTGGCAACAATAGCGGAAGAAATTGCAACGTCGGGGCGTGGGTCCATCAGCCATGCATCGCTGATGTCAAGGAGCTAGATTAATTACGTTTTCTCGACGATTTTGAGCTTCTTTGCAAGGCTATGCATCGATCTGTCAGGCAGGCAAATAAGCAAACGGGCACTTCATACTAGCGTGCACTTCAAGGTTAAATCAGGTGCTATGGCATGTCAGATCTGAATTAGTTTTCTGGTGTTCTTATTATTTTCAACATTTGATTAGTGCCACAAACGTTAGATCTAAATCATTTTTGGTCATGCCTGCAGAGTTTTTTTGTCGATTACGAACCAGCTGCTATCAATGCACATATATAAGGTGCGCTGGTCTCATTAGTACTTCTACTTCAAGCAATTTTTTTCTTATACATCTGCTTATATAAAGTAGCAATCAAGTATATTAGGATACATATTCCATGTAACTCTTTGCCGATGCATCGGTATTTTTGACGGAAGAATCTGAATCAAGTTTTAACTATGTGCAGACAAATCAAATTATATTAGGATACATATTCCATGTAACTCTTTGCCGATGCATCGGTATTTTTGTTGGAAGAATCTGAATCAAGTTTTAACTATGTGCAGACAAATCAAATTAGTGCAAAAGTTTGTAGGACAGTAACGGGACAGACGAGGATACGAGTACACGCGGACGTCTTGGATTAGCATGCATGGACGAGGTAAAATGCATGAAGCTTGAATTTATCTGTAATCACATTGTTTAATCAATCAGGCCTATGAAAAAAATCGGTGATTGATTTTGTTGCCACCACTTCTGAATTTCATGTACGTGTCTGGACACCAGTGGTCACCAGTTCATATGATCATATACTACTCAGAATGGCATATGAGTTAGTACTAAGAAACTTCGGATTAGACGGTGACCACTATGATTTAAGGGCATGCTTGCAAATTAATTAATATAAGTAAATGTTTTATAATAAAAATAACAGCGCAGTCTGAAAAAATCACTATATTCGCTTGAAGTTAACATAAGTTATTCAGTACAACTAGCCTGCCAAAGTTAATCTTATTTGCACAAGACGTTACAACTAGGATGCCAAAGTTAATCATATTTGCACAAGACATAAAAGTAAGTTTTATTGTGTTTCAGATGACGCCTCATCTATTATATCCCCCTGTGTATCAATGAAACAAACAAAAGTTATCTAAGCTAATTTGATTCATAGGTGAGGACGTATCAAGCATAGTACATAGTAAGTTAAAATTAGGGTTCATATACGTTTTTTTACCTAAGTAGATAGTAGGTTATAATTTGATGTCATGTTTGATTTTCTTCGTTTTGCCTACCAACATGTGGGATCATGAAGATATTGGGTTCTTTGTACATTACGAGTTAATGAAGGTACGTAATGAAACTCTGCGCCCTTGGTCAATGAAGTTGGGCCGGACTTATAAAGTTTCACTTCCCTCTTTTTAAATTATTATATGGTTTGCTTTGATATTCACATTCTATTTTTCTTTGACAAAATTATGATGCACCTGTTGCAGTTGAAACAAATAACTAGAAAGGATATTAACTCTGTATTCTCTTACTCTCACATCAGCAGATTTTTTTGTCCGCCAAGGTTAGCTCTTCAATGCATTTAATATTTCATGTATGCAGATACCTCTCACTATTTTTAACGATATTGGTGCCAACAAAGTTAGAACACTCATATAGCCATCCATAATCAAGTATGTTTGTAACAGCCCGAAGTTTGAGAACCTAAAAACCGGTGTAAATTTTCCACTTTTGTGTTCATTGCATCATGGCATCATGCATCATGTTGTTGTCACTAGGGAATTGTGCTAGGGAAATGTGGGTGTTGCTAGGGAATTGTTGTGGTTTGGCACCACTTCAAACAAAATGCTAAATTTGCTTCAACCAAATTTCAAAACAGCGAAGGCACTCAATCTTGCAAACTAAAATTACTTTGACATCTCATATTTGTCAAGGAAGTTCCAAGAGCTCCAAAACAATATTTTAAACTTGCTCCAAATTGTTAAATGAGCAACATCTTTGAATTTAGCAAAAATGCCAGATCCAACTCTCTAAACAAAGTGATACCAAACTATTTTATTTGGAAGCGCCAATTTTTGTGGAGCTCCCACATTATATAAAAAGGCCACCCAAATTATTTCATAATTTTTGAAAATGTTTCGGTGCCTAAATTAAATCACTGAAGCTACTGATTGTTAAAGGGTTTTAAAAGGAAAAGAGAAATGGACCCATCTATGATGGAAACAGAAGTTCCAGGGGGTTTTCTAAAATTTTGCCATCGTCTCTCTCCTCCCGCTCACTGTCGCCACGCCGTGCTCCCATGCCGCACGCCCCCATCGCCGGGCCCCCCTCTACTGCCTCTCCCCTGCGAGAGCACGCCTCCACGACACCACGAACTCACCTGCTCCCCTCGCTCCTGGCTCAACTGCCCCCGTTTCTCCTCTCTTTCTCCCCCCACGCGCCCGCTGCCGTAGCGCCATGGCCGCGAGCACCGCCGTCGAGTGAGCTCACCTCGAGCAAATCGACGACCAGTAACATCTCTGCCGCGTCGTCTGCTAGCTCTCTGCCGAAGGAATCGGCGCGGGAGGCCGTAAATCGACAGGGCCGCCACTGTCTTCGCCGACCATCGCCGACGCTCCGCCGCCCGAATTCTGCCGCCGTGGTCTGTCCTCTACCTCGACGTCCTCCCTACGCGCTTAGGGTGAGTGGATGAACCTCCCCGTGCCCCCGTTCCTCCCCTAGCTTGCTGTGTCGCCGGAGCACCCCACGCCGCCATGCGTCGCCGTGCATCCTCTTGCGTTCGGATAATCCGGAACCGACGAATTCGGATTTTCCGATTTCGTCCAGTACGCGCGCGAGTTAGGTCCTTAGAAATTTTTCTTCATCTCTTTGTAGCATCGGATAATCCGATCCTTGCAACATTCGGATTTTCCGGTTTATATCAGTACGCGTTTCGTTTCTGTCCTTAGCCGTTTTTTCCAAAACACCAAATCGATCGGATATTCCGATTTCTTAAAATTCAGAAATTCCGAAATTGCCCAGTCCCAAAATATTCCTGTTTAGTTTATTTTTTCTTTTCTTGCTAATTTGGTTAAGTAATCCGAGGGTTGTTTAAAATAACTTATAATCAGGACATATTTAAAGGAGGAATTTAATTGTAACAACCTTTTTATCGGTGCATCAGAAAAAGGTGCTCGGTAAACCAAAATGTCCGGAAATGTGTGAACCAACCGTTTAAATGGTTATCACATTTATTAAATCACCAATACCCTGCCTTGCATCATCGGATCATGACATCTCATATCCAAGTGCAACATAGGGTTTGATCTTCCTTAATCAACAGATAAAGTTCGTTCATGACCTAATTTCACGGGATATCCGGATGCGCCCCTCTAAGCACCCGAACTCCGTTTAATTTGAATAGTTGCATCATCCTCCTCCCGGGGATTTAAATTGTCATGTCATCATGTGTTTGCGCATTGCACCAATGTTATCCGTGGTTTTGATTGTTCCTCTCCGGTATTGTTTGTGCATCGGTAGATCAAGGAGTGGAAGTGCCACCACCGTATCGCGACGATCCCTATTACCAGCACGTTTATCCAGGCAAGCGTAATCCCCCCTCTGAGCATATTTTATCCTATGTTTCCGTAAATATTTTCTCCACTATAATATTGCATGCGGTTCCAAATGTCAATTTCATTGGACTAGAGTATCCTATAGTTGCATTAAGATTCTGATGCCAATACCTGTACCCCTCCCATTATCCATAGGATTGTATTGTTGGCCGAGATACTGACTATGCTATGTTGATGCTTAGCCATGCTTAGTTAATTGCATAGCTATACGATGGATGGTTCATGTGGGAAACAGGTGATGAGATGAGAATGATGGTGGAGGAAATTGTGGTGACGGATAATAAAATGCTTAAAGGTGGGGATGAGAGGCCACTGTGGGTGTGGTGTTTTGTCTCGTTCTCGCCGCCTAGGTGCGAGTTCTATACCTCTTGAACCAAGACTGAGCGTGCAACCATGCGTGAGGCATATGCATTCGCAGTGCAGGAACCCTCATAGACTAAATAACTCGGGCGGGGCTAGCCAGGGTCCTCTAGTTCGGGCTTCCATTTGCGCGTGCGTGATGATGGTGGTATGAACTGGGATGAGGATGGTGGTGTTAGGAAAATGAGTGGCCTCCATTTGCGCGTGCGTGATGATGGTGGTATGAACTGGGATGAGGATGGTGGTGTTAGGAAAATGAGTGGCCGTGGGGCAGGTGTTGCAGGCACTGGCTGCCCTGCCGCCACTGATGATCCTGGAAAGTCCTTAACGAGGGAGAAACCGACACCGCTCCCACCCAGCCGGCTTTCCAAGGAAGAGAGCTAATGATCAGGTAATGGGCCGGACGGTACGCGTGGAAAACATTTGTACACCCCTGCAGGGTTAAATCTTTTCGAAAAGCCGTGTCCGCGGTTATGGACGACTTGGGAAGTGAAGGTAAGATCATAGAATAACTTTAACGGAATGATTAAAAACTGGGTACTAGAGGTACCACTCACAAATGCAAGGTGAGCTTCCTCGAGGGTGATTCGGGGAGGTGCCTTTGATGAACAGGTACAATGGTTGATGATGGTTGATGATGAGTAAGGTGATGAAAGAAAGAGTTACTCCTTACCTCTTTGGAAAATATTCTGATTAGTCGATGCCACTGAGTTATGTTTTTCATAAATAAAATCAGCTTTATGCAAAACAGCCCTATGACTTTGAAAGCTTCATCGAGCTAAAGCTCTATATAATCTTGCGAGTTCGTCGAACTCAACGTCGTTTGTTTTGTTTCAGAGGAGGACTTCACCGACCTCGAAGGTGGGTTCTTTGTGGACGTCGACGAGTAGTCTGGGGTTCCCAGGTGGCAGCTTGGGACATCCTGGAACAGCTGGCGCTGTGATGTTATATGTAGGCCTCTTAGGCCATATGTTGGTTCTTGTTGTTTAGAACAACCTAATTCGCTTCCGCATGTTGTAATGTTGGGTCAGTGACCTCTGGTTGTCTTTTGCTATCTTTCTCTGTTATAAGAGTTGAACTATAATGATTTGTGTCGTAGCGTCTGTGATGTGCCAGTTATTCCGCAAGTCTTGATCTCTCTATTATGCTTTGATAGTGTGTCTGGTGGTGTCGGATAACCGGAGACACAGTATCACTGTATAGTAGTCGGGTCAGGGCGCTACAAGTTGGTATCAGAGCAGTACTGCCTGTAGGAAACCCTTCTACTGGTCGATGTTGAGTCTAGTGTTGGTGAAAATATTTTTAACCTAAAAATGAGTTGTGAAAACCATCTTAGGATTCGTTTTACTCCTTATCTGGTTACCCTCTAATCTCGGAGCAATCTTACCTCGATTTGAGTTTAAAAGGTTTTACTCCCAGTCTGTTACTTCAAAATGATTAGAAACGGGGTTGGGTTCTACCTTTCGTGTTATGTGTCCAGTTGCTCCCGATGCGTTGTAATCCCAATTCAACTCAGATGTCTGAACACTGTTATTCCTACTGAGTCTGATCATTTGATCCTTTCTTCGGGTTCTAACCCAAGGTCTTGAACCGAAGGTCCCGGATTGTACTTTGGTTCTGGTGTGTTGAATTATGTGGGTTGTTGCCCATGTGATCCTCATGCTAATTGTGAATCCCGGTACATGAAGCTGACCTTTAACCCAAGTCCTTTCTGTGGTCTGTGTGGTAAATGGCTGAACCTTAATTTCCCACACCTTGGATGGCTATGTAACTTTAACTCTGCCATAGCTGGAGATTCTGTCTTTGAACCATCTGGGTTTTGACCAGAATTCTCTTAGCGAGTCTCCCAACTACGTTCGTGACTCTGCTGCATCTCTCCTTTTTGGGCATGGTTATCACAATTGAGTAATAACCGGTGCATCCTCAACATCTTAGGATTCTCCTGAGCATGTTTCGTACTCTGATCTGCTCCCCAACCTTTCTCTGTCAGTTGGCAGTAAAGTTTTACCGTGCATCAGGTGTTCCGATGCAAGTCACTCTCTTGATCCGTCAAGACTTTCCCCTTCGTCTTATTTGGAGAAATAACTCTAGTACCTTGTCCATCTCTCGGACCAGGTTAAAGTATTGTAATCCTCAGAATGAGGGCCTTGTTTAGCTTTTGTTCTGCTCCACCTTAGAGTGTCACACTCTTTGATATCTGGGTATCGAGCTAAGTATCATGATCCTCTTGATGAAGTGATGCTCTTACACTTTGTTACTCTCCGATCTCCGAGTGACTTAGTACTCCAGAGTGATGAGACGTGAGTAATAATGTAACTATCGGATATTCTCAGCAGTTCTTACTGCGCAAAAATCCAAGGACATTTATTGTCTTCCTTAGCATGATTGGTTAGCCGATCAGTAAGCTGAGTTTGACAGTGCTACCAAGTCCGCTGGCTCTGATGCACTCCCTCGGTCAAAGAGCTAGGTTCGTGCCGAAGCTCCCAAGACCACCTCGTTGTGCCTTGAAAGGCATAATCCTCTCTTGAACTCAAGATCCACCGGTATGTCGTGATATCCTATATGTGGATCGTGATATTCTGGGGTCTTTCCAGAAATATCGCCAGGTTGTCACCTGATCGTGATGTTGGGCTTATGAGTAAGCTAGTTCTCTGAACAACTCCTTCTCCAAGGAAATCGTGCTGGATGTCCTGAATTATTCGGTTGAGCTTAAACAACTTGGAAGGGTTGAAAGACAAGAGCTCTATCCCGATATAGTTCCTTCTCAATGGGATGTCTAGTCTGTTAGTGTTGAAGAAAGGTGGTATTTCCTTTGTGGATATGCTAACCTCTAAATCTTTTGATTTGAGTTGGGCTATCGTCAAATCAAACTCAGACCTACCTACCTGAATGTGTAGTCTGACCAATACTTATGCCTCGTTCTGGTGAAATATGAGTCTACCGTCTCGGAGTATCTGGATAAGTTTGTTGTTGAGCCCATCAACTACCTTCTTATCTTCTCCTTGTTTGAGGAGATTCATATTGAATATTGGGCGTTAGCATTGGAAATTTGTTGGAACTAACTTTGTGTCGTCACAAGGTATGTGTTCTGGAGTTAGAAGTGACTTTCCCTGGTTCACGTGCAATTACTGAAAGATGTCGCCGTGGATCTGAGTGAATTGTCTGGTTTCCTCGGAATCATCTCAACTCAATCGTGCATGTGTAGAATATTCTCGGAATGGTATGTTGTTACCTCCATCCCTTGAGAATTTCATCTATGCATCCAACCCGCTGATTGAATTGTTCCAGAAAGAGAGAAAGTTTGAGAACTTATTTCGTCTTCGTTGGTGTTTTCCCAACAAGGACTCAAATTGTGTTCCGTGGCAAGTAATCCAAGTAGGGCAGCTGTCTCCTGACAAGTTGCTACTACGTGGGTTCCACAATCTTGTTCCTCCTTTGAAGCTGGACAGTGTAGCCCGACACTTGGGGTCCTAGCAATTGTAACCGTTGGTATGCTTTGCAAAGATTCCCTATTCCTACCGGTGCTGAGTCTGAAGTATCTCTACACCTAACTAGATCTAAATATCAATCAGAAACGATAGTTGGTGATCCTTAAGAAGCTTGTTTCCGACGTCTGGAGAAATCAAGAAGTGTTCCTGATTCTAACGTTCCCGGAGTTTCTAAAGTTCTCTCGGTCCCTCTTCATGATCCTTCTCCCGTGGGTTGAAATGCTCCTCCGTGAGGAAAGTTCTACTCAAGCTGTTTGGTGGAAGTTGCCTCTTCATTCTGTTGGAATCCTGTTTAACCTTCGTCTTCAGAAATCAAAGGCCTTGTGCAAAGTTCATATTCTCAATCCTTTTGAGAAACCGTTATCTACCAACTGGAAACTCCTTGTCAATCTCCCGTCACCAGCATGTGTCTCCTAACTGTCAATTCACGGGATGCTCGAAGTCTCATCCTAAGATTCTACTAGGAGGTACCTGATCGTGGTAGATTCACCAAGATCCATCCTTCCGGTGAGGTTCCCTTCTTTTCCTATGATGTACGTTGATAGTGACCTCGAGTGTAGCCGATGAAGATCTTCAGGATGCCCTCGGTCAACCTCTTTCAAGAAAGAAGCCACCTGAAGTGAGAAGAACGTGTAGTACCTCGTAACCCTTTTCCCTCTTTCCTACTCTAAGAATCTCGGGACGAGATTCTTGTAAGGAGGTAGAATTGTAACAGCCCGAAGTTTGAGAACCTAAAAACCGGTGTAAATTTTCCACTTTTGTGTTCATTGCATCATGGCATCATGCATCATGTTGTTGTCACTAGGGAATTGTGGGTGTTGCTAGGGAATTGTTGTGGTTTGGCACCACTTCAAACAAAATGCTAAATTTGCTTCAACCAAATTTCAAAACAGCGAAGGCACTCAATCTTGCAAACTAAAATTACTTTGACATCTCATATTTGTCAAGGAAGTTCCAATAGCTCCAAAACAATATTTTGAACTTGCTCCAAATTGTTAAAGGAGCAACATCTTTGAATTTAGCAAAAATGCCAAATCCAACTCTCTAAACAAAGTGGTACCAAACTATTTTATTTGGAAGCGCAAATTTTTGTGGAGCTCCCACATTATATAAAAAGGCCACCCAAATTATTTCATAATTTTTGAAAATGTTTCGGTGCCTAAATTAAATCACTGAAGCTACTAATTGTTAAAGGGTTTTAAAAGGAAAGGAGAAATGGACCCATCTGTGATGGAAACAGAAGTTCCAGGGGGTTTTCTAAAATTTTGCCATCGTCTCTCTCCTCCCGCTCACTATCGCCACGCCGTGCTCCCATGCCGCACGCCCCCATCGCCGGGCCCCCCCTCTGCTGCCTCTCCCCTGCGAGAGCACGCCTCCACGACACCACGAACTCACATGCTCCCCTCGCTCCTCGCTCACCTGCCCCGTTTCCCCTCTCTTACTCCCCCCACGCGCCCGCTGCCGTAGCGCCATGGCCGCGAGCACCGCCATCGAGTGAGCTCACCTCGAGCAAATCGACGACCAGCAACATCTCCGCCGCGTCGTCTGCTAGCTCTCTGCCGAAGGAATCGGCGCGGGAGGCCGTAAATGGAAAGGGCCGCCACTGTCTTCGCCAACCATCGCCAACGCTCCGCCGCCCGAATTCCGCCGCCGTGGTCTGTCCTCTACCTCGACGTCCTCCCTACGCGCTCAGGGTGAGTGGATGAACCTCCCCGTGCCCCCATTCCTCCCCTAGCTTGCTGTGTCGCCGGAGCACCCCACGCCACCGTGCGTCGCCGTGCATCCTCTTGCGTTTGGATAATCCGGAACCGACGAATTCGGATTTTCCGATTCCGTCCAGTACGCGCGCGAGTTAGGTCCTTAGAAATTTTTCTTCATCTCTTTGTAGCATCGGATAATCCGATCCTTGCAACATTCGGATTTTCCGGTTTATATCAGTACGCGTTTCGTTTCTGTCCTTAGCCGTTTTTTCCAAAACACCAAATCGATCGGATATTCCGATTTCTTAAAATTCAGAAATTCCGAAATTGCCCAGTCCCAAAATATTCCTGTTTAGTTTATTTTTTCTTTTCTTGCTAATTTGGTTAAGTAATCTGAGGGTTGTTTAAAATAACTTATAATCAGGACATATTTAAAGGAGGAATTTAATTGTAACAACCTTTTTATCGGTGCATCAGAAAAAGGTGCTCGGTAAACCAAAATGTCCGGAAATGTGTGAACCAACCGTTTAAATGGTTATCACATTTATTAAATCACCGATACCCTGCCTTGCATCATCGGATCATGACATCTCATATCCAAGTGCAACATAGGGTTTCATCTTCCTTAATCAACAGATAAAGTTCGTTCATGACCTAATTTCACGGGATATCCGGGATGCGCCCCTCTAAGCACCCGAACTCCGTTTAATTTGAATAGTTGCATCATCCTCCTCCCGGGGATTTAAATTGTCATGTCATCATGTGTTTGCGCATTGCACCAATGTTATCCGTGGTTTTGATTGTTCCTCTCCGGTATTGTTTGTGCATCGGTAGATCAAGGAGTGGAAGTGCCACCACCGTATCGCGACGATCCCTATTACAAGCACATTGATCCAGGCAAGCGTAATCCCCCCTCTGAGCATATCTTATCCTATGTTTCCGCAAATATTTTCTCCACTATAATATTGCATGCGGTTCCAAATGTCAATTTCATTGGACTAGAGTATCCTATAGTTGCATTAAGATTCTGATACCAATACCTGTTCCCCTCCCATTATCCATAGGATTGTATTGTTGGCCGAGATACTAACTATGCTATGTTGATACTTAGCCATGCTTAGTTAATTGCATAGCTATACGATGGATGGTTCATGTGGGAAACAGGTGATGAGATGAGAATGATGGTGGAGGAAATTGTGGTGACGGATAATAAAATGCTTAAAGGTGGGGATGAGAGGCCACTGTGGGTGTGGTGTTTTGTCTCGTTCTCGCTGCCTAGGTGCGAGTTCTATACCTCTTGAACCAAAACTGAGCGTGCAACCATGCGTGAGGCCTATGCATTCGCAGTGCAGGAACCCTCATAGACTAAATAACTCGGGCGGGGCTAGCCAGGGTCCTCTAGTTCGGGCTTCCATTTGCGAGTGCGTGATGATGGTGGTATGAACTAGGATGAGGATGGTGGTGTTAGGAAAATGAGTGGCCGTGGGGCGGGTGTTGCAGGCACTGGCTGCCCTGCCGCCACTGATGATCCTGGAAAGTCCTTAACGAGGGAGAAACCGACACCGCTCCCACCCAGCCGGCTTTCCAAGGAAGAGAGCTAATGATCAGGTAATGGGCCGGACGGTACGCGTGGAAAACATTTGTACACCCCTGCAGGGTTAAATCTTTTCGAAAAGCCGTGTCCGCGGTTATGGACGACTTGGGAAGTGAAGGTAAGATCATAGAATAACTTTAACGGAATGATTAAAAACTGGGTACTAGAGGTACCACTCACAAATGCAAGGTGAGCTTCCTCGAGGGTGATTCGGGGAGGTGCCTTTGATGAACAGGTACAATGGTTGATGATGGTTGATGATGAGTAAGGTGATGAAAGAAAGAGTTACTCCTTACCTCTTTTGAAAAATATTCTGATTAGTCGATGCCACTGAGTTATGTTTTTCATAAATAAAATCAGCTTTATGCAAAACAGCCCTATGACTTTGAAAGCTTCATCGAGCTAAAGCTCTATATATAATCTTGCGAGTTCGTCGAACTCAACGTCGTTTGTTTTGTTTCAGAGGAGGACATCACCGACCTCGAAGGTTGGTTTTTTGTCGTCGTCGACGAGTAGTCTGGGGTTCCCAGGTGGCATCTTGGGACATCCTGGAACAGCTGGCGCTGTGATGTTATCTGTAGACCTCTTAGGCCATATGTTGGTTCTTGTTGTTTAGAACAACCTAATTCGCTTCCGCATGTTGTAATGTTGGGTCAGTGACCTCTGGTTGTCTTTTGCTATCTTTCTCTATTATAAGAGTTGAACTATAATGATTTGTGTCGTAGCGTCTGTGATGTGCCAGTTGTTCCACAAGTCTTGATCTCTCTATTATGCTTTGATAGTGTGTCTGGTGGTGTCGGATAACCGGAGACACAGTATCACTGTATAGCAGTCGGGTCGGGGCGCTACAATGTTAGTTCCTACAAATTATTTCACGATCTGAGTCTCTCAGACGACCTTAGTGCATCCATCACATGCCATATCAATTATTCATATTAATATCAGAATTACCATATTATTCCATATGAAAACATTTGAATGCATTTAAATTATCTACCTGAAGAGAATTCTTAAAGCTTTTACTATTATTTGTGATTGCAACCCGTGCAGATGCATGGGTTCACGACTAGTAATAATATAATTCAATACATAAATATTTCCTCTTCACTATGCTACTCTGAACTATTCTCCCGTTGGATAGAAATACCAATCTACTGCGTAGGGCTACAAGAGCACACCTTAAAGTCTAAGTGAACAAACACCACAATATCATAGAACACCAAGACCATCGTGTAGGGCTACAAAAGCACACCTTAAAGTCTGTCTTCCACATCTAGGGAACCCCAATGTCACTATGAGCGCCCCAAAATAGTACTAAACAAACACCACAATTTTATAGTGACAACCAACAAAAGAACAACTCATGATAAGTATTCCTGTAATCTTTAGCCTAAGAGTCACACACGGTGCACACACTGTCAACTTCGCACCATGGGACAAAGGTGACTCCGGAGATTACATTAATAAAACCACTTGAGTAGCATAATTCATAAGATAATGAAGAGTAACATCTATGGATTCAACTAGATTACAAAACTCATGATCACATAAAGATCACACCATGGGAGAGAGAGATGAACCACATAGCTACCGGTAGAGCACTCAGCCTCGGTGAAAACTACTCACACATGGTCATGGTGAGCACACTTAATGGAGAGGTTGATGAACAGGTGCAGCCCGGAGTGGAGGCGGCGGCCCGCAGCAGCCACGGCGGCGAGCGGCGGCGGCGGTGGCCCTCGGGGCGGCGGCGCTTGGCCCCCCTTCTTCTTTCTTGGTGATGGTGCAGCAATGAAGGAGCTCCTCCCCCTCCTTGGCGGCTGCCAAGAGGAGGAAAATTCGTGGCTTTTGGTGTCTTGCTTGGAAAATAGGGTTTCCCTTCATTATATAGAGGTGGAGATGCAATCTAGGCCATGGGATGGATGCCCCTTTGATCCAAGGGCTCTTGGGCACCTCTAGAAGCTTCCTAGGAACCCTCTCAGCCCTAATGAGGCTCCAATTCGTGTCTTGGCCGAATCCATCAAATTTGGTAAGAGTTGGAGTCAATAAAGTCACAATCTTTCAGATTCTCGTAATCAGATATTTGCCTTCCATAAAACGGCTCTCCAGATCGCGTACGGACTTGGATTGGGCCAAATTTTATGTTTAGAACGTTCCTCGCGAAATTTCCTGCAACTTTCCTTTCGGGGAGACTTCCGTTTGACGCCGTCTTGGGCCCGTAACGTGACCATCTTTGAAATATTTCCAGACAGATTTCTGGAAAGTCCCAATTTGACTCCAATATGGTTTCCTATTGTATTTTTGATAATTTCTACACAACAAATAGGAAAACAAGAAGATTTGCACTTTGGCAACTATTAGTAGGTTAATCCAATAAATGTCATAATATGATATAAAGTGTATATAAAACATGTGCCAATTGACATAAAACATGCATGGAACATCAAAAATTATAGATACGTTTGGACGTATCAAGCATCCCAAGCTTAGTTCCTACTCGTCCTCGAGTAGGTAAACGATAAAACAAAATAATTTTTGAAGTGACATGCTACCATCATAAACTTGATCAAATATTGTAAGGCACATGTTATGAATGAAGTGATGAAGTTATTGCTACATAGAGTCAAATGATTCATTCTTCAAAGGAGTAGCAATATACAAGATAGATTATAAAGTGATATAAAATATTACTGCAAGGATGTTCAATGATAATTCACAAAGTGTAACATAGAAGAAAGTACTATGGACCAAATGTATGCATAATGAAAAGTAAGAACATCCTATAATGGTCATAGAGTATTCATGAAAATCTGAATATAAAAGGTGGACACTTTGGAAAGATATAAATGAGTAGAGGTAAAGCATGAATAAGTTTCATCTAACTTCTGAACTCTTCTACTTAAGTTAATGATTGCAATGTGGTAATCCTTGGTGTCAAGCTCTCATTCCCCTATCATAGCATCTTGAATGATTAAGTTTAAAGTGAAAGCAAATATGAGTAGTGTGCTTGACAAAGTACAGGTTGAAAGTCTCATGCCCCTTGAATACAAGTACCTACTCCATGTGTTACTCATCTTGGGAAACAAAGCAAGTTCAAGTTAAATATCATTGTAAGTAATAATAGTATCATTAAGAGCGTCAACTGGGTACCTCTTGTCCCAGGATATGGAACAAGCCCATATCAAAATGACAAGACAAACAAACACAATGAACAATCTCAACACCCTTTTTATTTACCATTAGATAGCTTTTTATTGTAAGGTGTATCACAGAAGGTTCACCATAGCATGTAAGTAAATTTCCACCATGAATGATGCATGGCTTAGATTAGCGGCCCAGGCGTCTCTCTAACCATTTATACAAACTCATTTAAACTCACTTCATTTCCACATTTATTTCACCCATGGTAAGCATCCATAAACAAAAGTACATGATATCAACTAAATGAAATGAAGTGCATGTTGAAAGCTTGCCATGTGACAGCACATATGAGCTAACTCTCAACCAAAGACATTTGTCAAGCCCACAACATCATAATTTTAATCACAATGGGTCATGTTTTATTATGCAATGAAAGTAAAGTGTGCATCAAGTTCGAGAGAGCTCTATAACCAACTTTTTCCATAACAATCAACAACATAAGCATTTTCATTCAGAGGTATAGATAACACAAATATCATGATAAACATACTCGGAATAGCATAAAGCTAATAGGTAGATATGGTGGACTCACTGGAAAAACTTTGGTTGAAGGTGTTGGAAACAAGTTTTTGCTTGTTGGAATTTTTGGGCTAGCAAGAGGGAGAAAGTTGACCATCTAAATGCATGCATGAGTGTCCATAGAACTAACCAATCCATGTTAAACAAAGTAAAGTAACATTCAGCATCAAAACATGAATAAAAGATAGCTCTTGATAAAATACTTGCAAAATAATATTCATTAAAAGCTCATGAATCATGCAACTATATGTATCTTTTAAAATCAACTCCAACATCCCTTTCCCAATCTTAATAGCATCCAACATAATTCAACCCAAATTTCCAGTAGCTCTCTCATATATAAATGATGTGGTGGTCTCACAAAATAAAAATCAAACCAAAAAAACAAAAAAAGACGCTCCAAGTTTATGCGATAAAGTGTTTCGATCGAAAAACAGAAGTTAGACGTGTGCAAACCGAGAGTGTGTAGGTCCAGTGGGGTTGTCTTCACATCCCCAAGCTTATGGTCTTCACCATCCTTGGATAGCTCTTGGTGCATCTCCTCTAATCCCTGTGAAAAAACTTCAAAACACCGTTTCTCCCATTTCTTTTCTGTGGGGTGCATTAGTAGTGATAAACAAATAGATTTCTTGCTGCATATAATCCTTAACAAAAATTCATATGAATGTCCAGAAAGTGTATAATGTTGTATGCCTACTCATAAACTCAATTGGATAAAAAAGATTCAAGTTAAAAGTTCTAAGCATGCATCAAACAAAATGGGACAGAATCTGTCCAGAAAAACAGCAGCAGCAAAACGTATTTTTCTACCCTACTTAACTTTGTCGAAAAATTCCGAAAAAATTCATGCATACAGAGGATGAAAAGTTGCAACTACAGTTCAAATATGAGCTCATTCGGAGTTACAGAATAAGAATTAAAAATCATACCGTGCACAGATTCGTGCAGGAATAAAATCTCCGAACGCTATAAGCAACTTTTTCAAACCAAAATGAGTAAAACTTGGCACTTTATTAAAAATTCCAGAAACTAAACTAAAAACTAAGTCTCTTGTTACAGCAAGAGGACACAAAGAAAATAAAAACAACCGGGTTGCCTCCCGTAAAGCGCTTTCTTTATAGCCATGTAGCTAGGCTTACTTACTTGTTATCAAGATGGTTGGAGTGAGGTGGCTTGGCATCCCCAAGCTTGAATTCTTGTACTTATTTGATATATGTTGGGTGAGTCTAGGGGTAACATCCCCAAGCTTGAGTGGTTGTCCCTCTTGATCTTTGTTCATCACCCTCAACTCTTCCACTTGAAAAATTCTCTTTACACAAAACTCAACATAAAACTTGATTAGAGGGGTTAGTGTCTCCATAAATTAAATCCTCATAGGTACAGCAAAGACATATCATGAGTTGATTCTAAACATTAGCTACTGTTACTATGGTTGTGCATTGCCCTTTGATCAATAGAACTACACAAAACACAAGTAATGAGAGTAATGCAAAATAAAGACAGAATCTGTCAAAAACTGGACAGCCCGTAAAGAGTGAATTTTCAGAGGCACTTACGTTGCTCAAATCAGAAAATTTTGAACTAATGAAATGTGTATTAATAACTGAAGATTGCTGTCGTAAAATTTCAGGTCAAAATTCCTTTTCTGTGATTTTTAACATTTTTCGCAGTGAAGCTTAGGAATCTGTTTTCTGGACAGCCATGATAGTTTTAATGATGCTCACATAGGAACAAGAATTGAAATGCAAAAGAGAGCATCAAGAGAAAAATGTGAAACACATTTAAGTCTAACCCACTTCCTATGCATTGGGATCTTGTAAGAAAATAAATCAATAAAGCACAAAGTGACTAGCATAGGAAGGCAAAGCAAGTGCAACTTCAAAATTTTCAACAAAAAGAGAGGAGACTTAATATTATTGTGGTATATGAAGTCATGTCTCCCTCTCTCATAAAAACTTTCAGTAGCATCATTGATAAAATCCACAATATAACCATCACATGAAACATTCTTACCATGATCCATATGCATAAAAGTATCAATACTCTCCACATAAGTAAAAACAGTTTCATTAGTAATAGTGGGAGTAAAACTATCACATCCATCATTGTAATCATCATAAATAGGAGGCATATCATAATCAACATAATTATAATCATCATAAATTGGAGGCAAAGTATCATCAAAGAAATTTTTCTCCTCAAAACTTGGGGGACTAAAAATACCATATTCATCAAAACCAGCTTCCCCAAGCTTAGACTTTTCCATAGCATTAGCAATAATGGTGCTCAAAGAATTCATGCTAATAACATTGCTATCACTATTATGCAAACACACATCCATAGATTTTTTAAATTTTCTCTTCAAAAGCATCATGTCCTAATTCAATATAAAGTTCATAAAGATCTCTAATTTTGTTGTTGTTTTCCATTAAGCCTAACTAGTGAAATAAAAACAAGAAACGAAAAGATATAACTGCAGAATCTAAAGGAAATACCTTCAAGCACTCACATGTCAGCAACAGTGCTAGAAATTGCTAAGTAGCTGGAGGATGTGAGTACCTTTTACCTTACCACCCCAGCAACGGCGCTAGAAAATAGCTTGATATCTACGCACGCTTCTATTCTTGTAGACAGTGTTGGGCCTCCAAGTGCAGAGGTTTGTAGAACAGCAGCAAGTTTCCCTTAAGTGAATCAGCCAAGGTTTATCGAACTCAGGGAGGTAGATGTCAAAGATATCCCTCTCAAGCAACTCTACAATTAAGATACAAGAAGTCTCTTGTGTCCCCAACACACCTAATACACTTGTCAGATGTATAGGTGCACTAGTTCGGCGAAGAGATAGTGAAATGCAAGTAATATGGATGATTATAAGTGGTAATTGCAATCTGAAATAAAAATGGCAGCATGAGACAAAATGAGAGCAAACGGTGTTTCAATGCTTGGAAATAAGGCATAGGGATCATACTTTCACTAGTGGACACTCCCAACAATAATAATATAATTGAATACATAAATATTTTCTCTTCACTATGCTACTCTGAATTATTCTCCCGTTGGATAGAAATACCAATCCACTGCGTAGGGCTACAAGAGCACACCTTAAAGTCTGAGTGAACAAACACCACAATATCATAGAACACCAAGACCATCGTGTAGGGCTGCAAAAGCACACCTTAAAGTCTGTCTTCCACATCTAGGGAACCCCAATGTCACTATGAGCGCCCCAAAATAGTACTAAACAAACACCACAATTTTATAGTGACAACCAACAAAAGAACAACTCATGATAAGTATTCCTGTAATCTTTAGCCTAAGAGTCACACACGGTGTGCACACTGTCAACTTCGCACCATGGGACAAAGGTGACTGCGGAGATTACATTAATAAAACCACTTGAGTAGCATAATTCATAAGATAATGAAGAGTAACATCTATGGATTCAACTAGATTACAAAGCTCATGATCACATAAAGATCACACCATGGGAGAGAGAGATGAACCACATAGCTATCGGTAGAGCCCTCAGACTCGGTGAAAACTACTCACACATGGTCATAGTGAGCACACTTGATGGAGAGGTTGATGAAGAGGTGCAGCCCGGAGTGGAGGCGGCGGCCCGCAGCAGCCACGGCGGCGAGCGGCGGCGGCAGCGGCCCTTGGCCCCCCTTCTTCTTCCTTGGTGATGGTGCAGCAATGAAGGAGCTCCTCCCCTCCTTGGCGGCTGCCAAGAGGAGGAAAATTCGTGGCTTTTGGTGTCTTGCTTGGAAAATAGGGTTTCCCTTCATTATATAGAGGTGGAGATGCAATCTAGGCCATGGGATGGATGCCCCTTTGATCCAAGGGCTCTTGGGCACCTCTAGAATCTTCCTAGGAACCCCTCTCAGCCCTAATGAGGCTCCAATTCGTGTCTTGGCCGAATCCATCAAATTTGGTAAGAGTTGGAGTCAATAAAGTCACAATCTTTCAGATTCTCGTAATCAGATATTTGCCTTCCATAAATCGGGTCTCCAGATCGCGTACGGACTCGGATTGGGCCAAATTTTATGTCTAGAACGTTCCTCGCGAAATTTCCTGCAACTTTCCTTTCGAGGAGACTTCCGTTTGACGCTGTCTTGGGCCCGTAACGTGACCATCTTTAAACAACGTTTCCAGACAGATTTCTGGAAAGTCCCAATTTGACTCCAATATGGTTTCCTATTGTATTTTTGATAATTTCTACACAACAAATAGGAAAACAAGAAGATTATGCATTTTGGCAACTATTAGCAGGTTAATCCAATAAATGCCATAATATGATATAAAGTGTATATAAAACATGTGCCATTGACATAAAACATGCATGGAACATCAAAAATTATAGATACGTTTTAGACGTATCAGGGTCAGGCGGCGAAAGCTGCTTCAACCCCGGCAGCTGCGACGTCTGCGGCCCCTGGAGGCCGCCGGGTGCCTGAGGAGGGGCCCTCTGAGTCTCCGGCTTCCCCCGAGCAACCCTCTGAGGCCAGTCCGAAGGCGCCGACGGAGGACAGTCGTGCCAGGCCTTAAGCTCACCCGCCCCAATGTGCGGAGGTGGAGGAGAATGCGTAGCCAGGGTGCTCTGCTTCAGTTCCGCTGGTGATCTGTCCTCTGTCGCCAGGGCAGGCATCTCCGGATCATCGTGGTCTGCCTCCTGTGGATGCTCCTGCCGAAACTGGAGCAGAGGGCTCTCCAAGGCGTCCCGCCCCGGGATCCCCGCGGGCTTCGGAGGAAGGTGACTTCGCCGCCCAGTCCGGCTGGGTTCTGGAGCCGGCCGGCCGCCGCGTTGGCTCTTTCCTCCGGGGGAACTTCCTGCAGGTTAGCCGCCGTAACCTTGAGGCCCTTGAGCGCGAGATCCTGGCCGAGGAGATCAGGCAGGAGCAGGAGCGGAAGCGGCAGGCTCAGGGCTGGTGCATGCTTCGTTCGGCGGTGGAGAACGCTCGTCAGGCGGATGCTGAGGCGCGCCAGCGTCGGGAGCGGGCCCACACGGAGGCGCGGGAGATGCACGAAGGTGCCATCCGTGATGCTGCAGAGACCATGGAGCAGGCCCAGGAGCGACTGGCCACGGTGGAAGCGCGTGAGGACGCCGTTCGTCGAACTGCCGACCTTCAGCTGCAGGATCTCAGAGACCGCGAGGCCACCCTGGTTGCTCGTGAGGAGGCGATGCTTGAGCGGGAAGGTGTTGTCCTTCTTCGTGAGTGGGAGCTAGAGCGTGGTTCCGTGGATCAGAGCGCCAGCGTGCTCGCCTTGAGTCGATGGAGCAGTCGATCGCAGATGCCGAGCGATCCCTGGCGGCCGCCCAATCGAACTACCAGGCGCATGTTGACCGTGTGAAAGCCAAGCTCGCCGCAAAGCAGAAGGAGCTGATGGAAACTGCGGAGGCTCGAGTTGAAACTTGCCGCCGTGCCTACCTCGAGGAGTATCGCAAGTGCCTCGCCGGGCAGGAGGCTCGCTTTACTCGCAAGCGGGAGGAGCTCGGCGAGAGGGTGACCGAGCTCGAGGCGGAACTGCTTGAAGCCTGCGCGGCCCTGGAGTCATCCACCGAGGCGAGGGAGACCGTGGAAGCTGAGCTGCACTCCTTGCAGGCTAAGGTCGGGCCCGCTGCCCATGTTGCCGAGGAGGTCCACGACCGGGCTGCTCTCGCCAGGACGCTCGAAGGCCAGCGCGCGAGGATGTTCAACCACCTGGTCACCCGCGCTCGCTCCATGGTCAGCCGCCTCGGGGCCGAGAGCCAGAATCTTCCTGGGAGCGCCGATACCACCGCCCACATCCATTTCTTTACCGACCTTGTCGAGAAGCTGGAGCAGACGGCGGAAGGTGTGAACGAAGTCATTGAAGAGGAGGGTCGTGAGCTTCTGACAACCGCTGGTTATCGCATCTTCTCCAACCAGTGCCCGCTTCATCCTGACCTTGACCTCCGCCCCACACTGGTGCCTGTGCCGTGAGAGCTCTCTGGCGAGCAAACGAGGGAGGTACGTGACATCGTGGAGGCATTGGTGGTGTTGTATCTTCACCGAGGTGATGATGCTGCTGCTGGTGGGGAGGACATGGACAGCGGTGGGAGCGGTAGCTCTGGCGAGGAAGACTCGAGTGACAGGCCTGCGAGTTCCGAGGGGAGCTCCGTCAGCGGTGGATTGGCTGATTGACCCGCTCATGGAGTATTTGGGTCCTGCTTTCTGACATTTTTAATTTTTGTGCTGTAATAAGTAAGACTTATGTTCCAAATACTATTTCATGTGTTTCTTATATCATGGGGCTTCTGTGCCGCTTTTATCCATTTTGGCGTGTTCTACGTCGGCCAGGGTTCCTGCCCCCGAGCGCGCTGATGCCATCTCGCGGGGTGGCGAGGGCTCTTGAGGCTTGATGGTCGAGAGCTCCCTTTAGACGTTCAAATAGCCCATGGAGCTCAGGGAACAAAAACATGATACTTTTAAGAAAGGAAACTTAGCTTTGGTGGGGTAAAGACCCTGAGGGGTGATTTCGGCCTGTCAAGCCTCTTGAGGTTTGGAGTGAGCGTTAGACTGCGCTCTGTAGGACCTTGTCTTCCTAGGGTTCTGCCCCACGTCTGCACCCTGTTCTACGACAGAAGCAAAGACAACGAGAGTTGTGATGGTGCACGCTTGCAGGTTCACACCTAATGTTGCACGAGGAAGTTTAGCAGCAAGGACCTTGGAAGGTGGCGTGTACGAGGGCGTCCCCCCTGAATCCACACATGGTTTACTTGGATTTTTTGGAGCTGTTGGGACTGACCCGAGCACAGACACCGTGCCCCAGCCCCTGCTCGTGTAATGCTCAGGGGATAAGTTAGCGTGCACCAAAAGTTTTTGCTTACCGAGAGGTAAGGACATACAAGGGTATGCTCAGCGCGAAGCGCTTTAGTTTTTGTTGAATGAATAGGTTCATTACAAAACATGCCGCTGTGGGCAAGGAGACCCTCATGCGGAGGTGTCTCATTGAGGCTGTAGTGGCCACGTGGCACCCTCAAGAAATAAATAGCCGCCGTGCAAGCACGGGGTCACACTCGGAGTGTGTTGGAGTCTTCTTCAGCCCAGGATGAACACTGGGAAAGGTGTCGATGGAGAATGTCTTGGCTGGAAGACACAAAAACCGCTGCGGCCAGCGTGTTGCCACCCGGTGGAGGGTACCATGCCAGTGCTCCTACTGGGGAGGCTGGGCTTTGCCACTTGCGGGGGTAGCCCCTGAACCGCTGGCGGCCAGGCTTACCCTTCTGGCGATGGTCAGCTCCTTAGAAGAGGAGGGCTTCTTCTTTTGCGCAGGCGTGGCCAGTGGCTCCGGAACCAGGGGGCTTTGGAGGAGACCCCCACGGCGGGTGGAGCCTTGGGGTGGGCCTTGGCGGGTTGCGCTTCGGCGGCATAGGACTTGGCTGGGTGAGCCTCTACAGGGCGCTGGGCCGCTGCCTTCTTCGTCGCGGCCTTCTCTTGGGAGGTGAACTGCTTCTTTTTGGTGGGCGCCATGTGATCGAGGGCATCCTCATCAGTAGGGTAAGTGGCAGCCGTGACCTTGTAGACGTCCACGACGGTGCACACCGAGTCTTTCTCATCGCATCGGATGGTGATGGTGTTGCTGCAGCCTGGTCTCTTGACGACGTTGTAGGCGTGATGCGTGACCGCCATGATCTTGGCCAGCGCTGGGTAGCCTAGGATGGCATTGTATGGCAGGTTGATGTGGGCGACATCGAAGTCAATCAGCTCGGTGCGGTAGTTGTCCTGGGTGCCACATGTGACGGGCAGACGCACCTGCCCGAGGGGCACGATGGTGCCTTCCGTCACCCCTGAGAAGGGTCTGGTCGGCATCCGGTGCTCGTATGGTACTTGGAGCAGGTCGAAGGTGTTCACGGAGAGGACGTTCAGGCCCGCTCCCCCGTCGATGAGTGCCTTGGTGACGGCAACGTTGTTGATGGTGGGGGTGCACACCAGCGGAAGGTTGCCCACAGCTACCGTGTTCTTGGGGTGGTCGCTGGAGTCAAAGGAGATCTTGTACTGTGACCACTTGAGGGGCTTTCCCACGCCAACCCTTGGGAGGGCGGCGCTGACTTCCCGAGTGAGCTCCTTGAAGTGGCGGTAGGAGATGGGCGCTTGTGCTCCCCCAAGGATGCATGCAGAAATCCGGCGGGGCTCCTGGTAGCCCCCTGCGTACTCGTCGGCGAGGTTGTTGTTGTTCTCTTCTGGCTACGGCAGGGCGGTGTTGGCCTGCTAGTTCGGCTGGTGGTTAGCTTGCTTAGGGTACTGGCCCTGCTGACGGTACTGTCCCTGCTAGTTGTAGTTGTTGTCACGATCTGGCCAGCGCCCATTGTTGTGATCGCCTCCTCGTCCGCTGCCGCGGCGTTTCTGGCGATTGTTGCGAATCTTCTCGATCTCGAAGCAGTCCTCGGTGTTATGGGTGTTCAGCTTGTGGAAATCACAGTTTGCCGCCTTTCTTGCTGTCTTCTCCTCCCCCGCGCTTGAGCTTCTGCCCATGCTCAGGCTCCGGCTCTGCTGCAAGGACGCCGGGGCCTTCCGCTTTGCCAATTCCTTGACCTTGCTCTTGGTCTTGGCCACGTCAGAGTCCTCCAGCTTCGGGTAGTTGTGGGCGAACAGGCGGCCTTCTTCCGCCTTAGCACATTTGTCGGCCAGGTGAAAGAGTACCACCACAGAGGTGAGGGAGTCGGCGTAGATGCCGAGCTTCTCAAGCATCTTGGTGTCAGTGATGCCGGCGGAGAATGCCCCGATGACTGAAGAGTCGGTGATGCGCGGGATCCTATTGTGGACTTGGCTGAAGCGCTGGATGTACTTACACAGCGTCTCGCCCATGCGCTGCTTAACTGCGCGGAGGTCGTTGAGGGAGAGGGGGCACTCATATGTCCCCTTGAAGTTGGCAACAAACTGTTCGCACAGCTCCCCCCAGGACCTGATGGATGCCTCAGGGAGGTTCATGAGTCACGAGCGGGCCGCGTCCTTGAGGGCCATGGGGAATCAGTTGGCCATGACCCGGTCATCGCCGCCCGCGGCTTGGATTCCCACCGTGTAGAGCAGCAAGAACTCCACAGTGTTGAGTGTGCCGTCGTAACGGGGGGGGGGGGCAGCTCCGGGCAGAACTTAGTAGGCCAGACCACCCGACGCAGCTCCCGTGAGAGGGCGAGGCAACGCTTGTTGTACATGGCGTGACCACCGGCGAGGACGGCGCGGTTTGGGTCGCCGGCCGTGGCGAGGTCGCGGACCGTGCAGTCCTGCCGCTCACGTTGGCGTTCGAGGTTCACGCGGGCATCCTCTGGAGTCCTTGTGATGATCTGGCAGCTTGTGCCGCCAAGGTGCGGAGAGGACGCGTTGTGCGATGGGGCCCTGTCTGAGGCGCGGGCGTCCTGGTACGGCCCATGGGCTCCTCTCGCCCGAGGCGGAGGAGGTGGAGGATGAGAGGGAGGGCCACCGTGCGCCACTCTTCCGTGCGACGCTGGTGGCACCATGGAGTGCGACTGCGCCGGGGCGACTTTCACGGTGTTGACGAGTTCGGTGACTTGCTGGAGCCACGCGTCGTGCCCAGCCTCGGTGGGCCGGTAGCGCAGGAATTTCTGCGCCATGAGCAGCGTAGCCCCCGGCGTCAACGGGGCCTGAGTGGAGGTGGACGCGGTGTGGCCGTCGGATGGCAGAGGCGTGCTCTACCTGGACGGGTGGAGGGAGGAAGCTTCCACCTCCTCTGACCCATGCTCTGCTTCTCCCTCGGAGGCGGCGGGAGCTACGCGGCTACGCGGGTTGTTTATGGCGGGCTCGGAAGCGACCCGCCTGGCCGCCCTGTGGCGGGTGTCGACCATGGCGGTGAGGAAAGTCGAAGAGAGCGCCTCAGCCCCCTACCTGGCGCGCCAAATGTCAAGGATTATTCCCGAAGGAACCTCTAGTGTAGTGTCGTTCGAACACTTGGGACTAAAACACGCTCTCGACGAAACCCTCGGCGACCTCGGTGACGGAAACACACACACCAAGGAGACTCAGCGGGTTACCCAGGTTCAGACCACCATGTTGGTTTAACACCCTACTTCCTGCTTGAGATGGATTGCACTGCTCGGAGCGATTACAATACAAGTGTTGGAGCTAGTAGCGAGGTAGAATGAGATATCCTCTAAGGCCATGGCGAGGCCCTATTTATAGTCCCCCGGTCCTCGCCCCCAAATGTTTAGGTCGGAAGGGTTGCCACATAGCACCAAGAAGGGGTACCGGCATACTACCCTAGCTCAGGTAAAGCCACCGTCCATGGCACAGTCGTAAGGTCTTGTCGGTGACATTGCCGATGACGCTCGCCGTCACGCGTAGTGTCGGTCCGGTCGTCTTGCGCTAAAGAGGAAGGTCTTGGGCTCCGCTTTACTTGCCGTAGATGGTCGGCTCCCTTTTATCACCGAAGTGGAAAGTTTTGGCCGACGCGCCCTGCGTCGGGGCGCAGGCGCGCGCGTCACTCTGGGGAGACGCAGCCGCACATGCCTCCTGGTGCGGGGTCACGGGTGTGCAACATCTTTGTCTTGTACCGCGCGAGGTCTGGTGGCGCTGCTTTCCTCGCGAGGGTAGCCTCGCGAGGCCTTCTCTCGACAGTTGGCGGCGCGTCCTCCGAGGCCATTTGAGTCTTCACGAGGGCCGGTGGAGCGGGCCATGATCTGTTGACTGCTGACTTGTCTAGTTCTCCGCGCGTAGACTTCTGGGTCTAAGGCATACGGGCCGTGGTACCCTGGTTTTCACTGGTCCGACAGATCTGGCGCATGCGGCTGATGTCGACGCGAAGGCCTCGCGGATGTTGACACAAGGAAGAGCCCGAATCTGGCGCCTACGGCTAATATCGACGCAGTGGAGTAGCCACGCGAAGGCCTCATGGCTGATGGCGCAGTGGAGCAGCCACGCTAAGGCCTTGCAGATGTTGACGCGGCGGATGATCTGGCCCGCCCACACGTGACCGTCGAGGAGGTCGAAGACGTCGGCGGCGACGCCGGCGCCACCAGATCGAGCTTCCACGCCACTGGATGGGGAAAAGCAAAATTTAGATCGAATCTGGGAAGGAGGTGAGGCGAGGGGACGGAGAGGAGGAAGGCGCCGGGGCAGTGCATGGTCTTCACGCTGATGGACAGCGGGCCGCCGGTCGCCTCTAGATCGAGATGGGAACGAGGTGGGAGAGAGAAAGTGAAGATGCGAGAGGAGAGAAGAAATGAAGAGATAAGTCGAGGGTGAGGGGGATATATTTGGTCAGAACGCCCGTAGCGTTTTCAGAACCCACGCAATTTTTCGAAACGCACGGAATTTCTTGAAGGATACGTGAAATTTTTCTGTAGAACATTTTTGTGAAGCATTTTTTTAAGTTTTTGTTAAAACTTAAGTTTATTATTTTTCATATTAACTAGTACGCATAAAATAACTCCATGCCAAAGGTTTTCATTTTTTTTAGGATTTCTTCAGTTTTTTTATTTTTTTTTTGAAAAAATGATCAATATGGCCGGCATGTCTATTCATTGAAAGTGTTCGGATTTTTGAAAACTGTCGATGATTCTCTGATGTAATCACTACTTGTGTATTTTAAAATGATTTTTTTGAAAAAATTCAGAGCAAACTATGACACACTTGTATTTGAAATTTGAATTAATTTCGGAAAATTAGCATAATGTCATTTAAATATGCGAAATTAGGTAGAAAACGAGAAAATTCCTGATATATTGGGATTATCCGTCACATATTTACTACTTTGTGGGAAAATTGTATTGGTGCCATTTTGCTCCATATTTTGTGTACTTGCTTAACAAAAATGTCATTTTTGGCACTTAGAAAATAGAAAATGGTATTTCTAACAATAATTTGAAATAACTCACTTTGGCACCATTGTTTCCCATAACAAGATACACCTATGTGCTAAATATGGACACTTTATCACAAACTATGACACGGGTATAATATGGCTATTACTTGATCATTTGGGTTGAAACCTATACATGATAAACTTTTTTGTTGAGCATTTTTTTGAAAAGTTTATCAAAACTCAAGTTTTTTATTTTTCACAGCAACTTGTACACATAAAAGAACTCCATGCCTAAGGTTTTCCTTTTTTGAGGATTTCTTCATTTTCTTTGTTTTTTTTTGCAAAAATGGTTAAAATGGCAAGCATGGCTATTCATTAAAAGGGGCGAATTTTTCAAAACTATCGAAAATTATGTAATTTAATCACTACTTGTGTAGCTTAAAAATGATTTTTTGAAAAAATTCAGAGCAAACTATCACACACTTGTAGTTCAAATTTGAATTACTTTCGAAAAATAGGCATAAACTCATTTAAATATGCAAAATTAGGTAGAAAGCAAAAATTATATTGGTGCCATTTTGGTCCGTATTTTGTGTACTTACTTAACAAAAATGTCATTTTTGGCACTTAGAAAATAGAAAATGATATTTCTAAAAATAATTTGAAATAACCCAGTTTGGCACCATTGTTTCCCATAACAAGATACACCTATGTGCCAAATATGGGCACTTTATCACAAACTACGACACGGGTATACTATGGCATAACTTGGTCAGTTGGCTTGAAACCTATGTGTCAAATGTCATTTTTGTCACTTAGAAAATGAAAAATGACATTTCTAAGAAAAAAAATGTGGCAATCATGTTAAAAAAAAACGCGGCAATCTTTTGTGACGCGCGGGAAATTTGGGTTGCCCCAAAACTATATACCTCAGCCGGGTTAAAATAAAAACCGACTCTGGATATTATTGGAGACACGCGAGAAAATTTGGGTGGCTCTGAAAATATATTATCTCAGCCGGGTCAAAATAACAACCGACTCTGGCTAATATTGGATTCGGTTGTTTTAAAAAACCATCTGAGGGTGTTTTTCGAGATAGTTAAGTCACACATAGGAGCCTCTTATTTTTGTTAATTGCTCAACAGCCTCTAGTAATAGACACTAATACTCATTTTCTACTAGTGCAGGGATGCTCAAGTAATCGAGGATCTCATTTCTAATTTTTAAGCGCAGACCATCTGGCATTTCCTTCCAGCTTGGAAGGAGGAGAGAAACTCGGTCCCATGCTACTACACCACAAACTGTCATGAACTTTCTTCTGGCACTCTCCGGCTCAAACGGAGCTCCGGTCAGCTTATTGACTGAGGTCACGACAGTCTTCACTTTCGGCCGTATGAACATAGTCCTACCCCTGGCTTTGCAGATCTTTTTCGTTGTTGCTAGTGCATGTCTACATGGTTACATTTGCCTACATGGTGAATAAATGTATGATAATCAATCAATAACTTAAAATACACAAAATAAATAAAAACATATATAACTAAAAACGTAATCTACCTAAAATGCCTAACTATCCAATCAGCCGCTTACTTGGTGGATACTAATTACAACTAAAATGTGTAACTACATAAAAACACTCATTAACAAAGTGATCATTTATAACTACAAGTCATAAAGAATGCCCAACAAGACATGATAAATGCAAACTAAGATTCAGAAGACATATGATAATCAAATACTTGTGGGTGTATGGCATGAGGTCGAGCTTGTGGGTGGGAGGCATGGGCAACGGCCTCTATACAGCCATGCCGCAATCGGTGGTTGTGAGACACATGGCATTCCTCTGCTTCGCCAGCCTCTGACGCGGCGGGGGCGATGGCCTCGGCCACGGCGGGTTGGACGGCCTCAGTTGGCCGGAGGGGTTGCCAGAGATATACGCCACGGCTGTGGGTCGTTCAACCCCTTCCGCCTCGTAATGGTGGCAGCCACCGATGGCGAGGGGTGGGCCCGAGGACTGCGCCGCGGCTGCCAGTTCTTCGATCCATCAATCTTGGTCATGGCGGGGAAGATGTCAGCGCCGGCGTGGAGGGGGTAGGAGGTCCTACTCCGGCGAGTAAGATGGAGGGATGGTAAATGGCGGCGGCGTATGTAGATTTAGCTGGGTTCGAAAACTAGGTTGGGGGAAAGTGTGGGCGGGGAGAAGGAAAAAGACGAAATCCCCCGGCCAAAGCGACTCCTGCCGCCCTGACCAAAAAACTTGGAATTTTTTTTAAAACCCACTGAATCTGGAACCAACGGGCTTATCCGGTCCATCTGGATATGATAAAAGGCCAAGCGGTGGGAGATGGAGGAAGTTAGCTAGCCCTAGAAGAACAGAGCATTTCCCCCTCCACCGCATAGTCTAGAAATCCGACGAGCGATTTCTCGATCCACTCCGGCACGAAATGGATCGTGGCATCCTAGGTGGTCGCGGAGGAGGTCTCGGCCTCCGCGAAATGGATTGGGGCGTCGTAGGCGGTCACGGCCGAGGCGCCCTCGGCGAGCGCGTTCTTGGCGGTCTCGGCGGCCGCGGGCATGGTGCGGAGTCGGAGGAGCCGCTACCGGGCGAGATCTTGTACTCCTCCATCGATGAGGAATCCTCCGACTACTCCTCCCCGGATGAGGACTCCACCAACGACGATGCCGACGAGCTCGCCGCTATCGTCGATGACGACGAACTCATGGGGCGCATGCTCGCTAAGTTGTTGTGATCCGAGCTCCACACGGATAAGCATCGTCGTGCTGACGCTTCAATGATCGAGGCGCTGAACGCGGACCAGCTCGAGCGAGGCCTCCGGCAAGACGCTGAGCACACCGCGTGAGCACGGCAGTGGTAGAGGGAGGAGCGCCGCCAGCGCCAAGTCCTGCGTGAACTCCGACACGAAAACAATGACGAGTAGTGCGGCTGCGCGACGGCGGCAGTAGGCCAGGGTGCCTCTTTAGTTAGCTAGGCGGCGGCATGTTTAGATCCATATTATCTTTCGTTTGTAGTGTATGATGATGAACTCTGTTTGTGAACTGCCGCCATGAATGCAAGTTTAACTTTGCCGAACATTTCCGGACCACCCGTTTTTGGCCTACAAATTGAAATTGAACTTTCAAATCAACGTGTATTTTAAGATGCTCGTATTGGCTTGTACAATTAGTATTCATATTGATAGTCTTAATGATAATCCAAGGCAAGTGCACAATATGGGCTCAAAATTATGAACACTTGATACTAATCTTGGATCGGATACTCCAAGCTAGCTAGCTAGTAGCTAGACATGTAACTGTATTTTACGACTATCTAACTGGGTTGTACAATTTAACTTAAGCTTATGTACCTATAATACGATTCCATGCTAAGGGGGGGTTAAGTTTGGCAACTTTACATTTTCTTTATTTCTTCCTTACTAAATACCTACATAAAATTGTAGAGAAAAATTGGTAAAGAAGTAAAAAGATTTTAATTCACATTGTTCAATCTTAATGATAATCGAAGAGCATGTTTACAAGATGAGGTTCAAATTATTAGTTTTTGTTACAAAACTTGGTTTGGTTACTCCAACATATGGAAGGTTTTGCACTGCGAGCCCCCTATTTGTGAATGTCTTACCATTTTAAAATTTGTGCCTTGCCTTGCACAATTTAACTTAAGATTTTATACCCCACAACATGATACCATGCCAATCTTGTACAATAATCAAAGCCATATGCACAAGATTAGCTCGAAATGATGAAAACTCGTTTGTACCTTAATGTCGGACTTATCCGAATAAAAACGGACTAGCCGGGGACAACCAGACCGAACAAGCCCGGACTTGGCTGCTGCCCAACCACTTGGATGACAGGCGGAGAGGTGTTGGTATCATTCGGGTGTAGCATTTAAAATTTGTGCCTCTGGCTTGTCCAATTTAAATTATTCTTAATATATATACTCACAATTTAAAAGCTAGATAACTATATTTTAGGATTATCTAATTGGCTTGTACTCATAATATGAATCCATGCAAAGGGAAATTTAATTTTCGCAAGTTTTACATTTTCTTTATTTCTTCCTTAATGATTCCTACATAAAGTTGTAGAGAAATGTTGTTAATGAAGTAAAAAGCTTTTAATTCACATTGTTCAACCTCAATGATAATCAAAGGCATGTGCACAACATGAGGTCCAAATTACTATTTTTTAAAAAATTGGTTTGGTTTTACTCCAACATGACGGAAGGTTTTGCACACTGTAATTAGTTCTAGAGACTTTTGCAGGCCCTATTCTGGAATGACTTAAAGTTTTAAAAATTGTTCCTTGTCTTGTACAATTTAACTTAAGCTTATGACACCATGCCAAGCTTGTACAACAATCAAAGCCATATGCACAAGATTTGCTCCAAATGATAAAGATTCGTGTATATCTTAATGCCAGACTTAGCCGAGACAACCAGACCTAACAAGGCCGAACTTCGCTGCAGCCCAACCACATCGATGACAGGCGGGGCTAGCGTACTATCGGTCCCGCATGTCACTGAGAAGTGTTGATATCTTTCGTGTATATCATTTCTGCCTCTGGCTTGTACAATTGAAATTATGGTTATATACTCACAATATGATACCATGTCAAGATTGTACAATAATCGAAGGCATGTGCACATGATTAGCTTGAAATGACATAATTTCGTTTCTGTCTCAGTGCCGGACATGCTGAACTAAGCCGAACCACCCGGAAATGACAAAACATAACGGCTTGGCTAAGCACAACCGCATTGATAATAGGTGTGGCCACAACTGCCACGAAATCCTTAGCCAGGAAAATTGGATCTGTGCCACTAGTCAATTACGGTTGTACCATCAACTGTGTTGCCTTGCCTTGTCCCTTTGCATGGAAAATTGGGGCTATGCCACTCGATAGCTCGCCGCAGAGCATAGTTGGCCATCGCGTTGCGTGGGAACTTGGGTCATTGACAGTCAACACACGCCACCTAAGAGCGTCAGTGCCATGTCCCGTCGGATTCACCACCAGAATTTATTCGATCCTTTAATTTTCATTTCCCAAGTTCATGACCCCCTTCCCGTATATGATCCCATCCTCTTCCCCCATCCGCATCTCACCCAAGCACCAACAACATCTCCCCCAAGCACCTCGTCACAAATGGCCTCCTTCAACCTCGGGTGGGCCTCCTTCAACCTCCCGCCCACCTCCGGGGAGCAAGATTACCCGCCGCGCCTGCAAGACCCGACGCTCCGTGTCTTTGCCTGGTCCGTGACACGCTCTCCCCTCGTTGTAGCGTAGGTCGTTGTAGCGTAGGCCTGGCTCAACATAGGCTTCGGCGGTCGCACCCCGACAACCCCATGTATCAATTCCACTTCCTTACGAACATGGTGCTGAGGATCAGCTTCACCAACCCCCTCTACGCCATTCTGCTACAGGACTGCCGCTACCACTGCAGCGGTGAGGGCATCGTGTTCATCCGCGACCACCCCGACATGAACGACAACGACACGTTCCCGAAGTGCAACTTCATGCAACTCATGCACTTCCAAGAGCCAATGACCAATAATCATGATCTGGTGTCGGATCTTGGCGAGGTATGCATGCTAAGATTACTCGGCCTCCCTCATGCCGCCAGGGGGCCGCACTCCATCGAGCGTATCGTCAGCAAGTTCGGCGGCAAGGTGGAGCTGCTTCTGCCACCGGCCGGTGACGCCTCCATCGCCTTAGTCAAGGCGAGGTTCATGGACCCGTTGAAGGTCCCAATGATGTGCGACGTCGAGGTCCCGCCCCACGCGAATTCGAACTTCTTCATCACTGAGGTTTTCCTCGAAGTAGTCCCCGAATCAGGGCCATCGTCTTTGCAAGATGTAGACTAATTAAGAGGGTTGATCTCCAGGTGTAATCTCCAAATTAAACTGTATCGACGCTTTTGGAGTAATGACGACGAAGCGCCCTTTAATTATTATCTACTAGTAATGTAATTATTCATTCTGCAATTTTATTTGTAATCAAATTTTCTGAAGAGGTTTCGTGGTTTTTTTTAATATCGATGTCATTTTTTTGTCGACGGCCCACTTATTAGGCCGTCTGTGGATTGGATATCATTGGAGGCTGCCATTTTCTGGCCCGCCGCACGGAATATCATAGGCGGTCCAATTATTTTGCCCGGTTGCTACCCTTATATTATCGGCGCCGGGCTTTTTCCACGCCCAGCATTTGGGCCGCCCAAGAAACCATACTATAGGAGCCGGCTTTTTCTTTGGAGGCGGTTAATCTGTAATAACCAGCTGAGGTGTAGCGTATGGTAGTCTCTTCTTTTTTTTAATTACTCCAACCGCCGCTAGTAACCGATTGTGGTACTCGTTTTTCTACTAGTGTCACATGGCACAAGTCTTGATAAAGGATATTAATGTTGCCCCTCTTTTTTTTCGAGGTGCAAGGGGCAACACTCTAATGAACAACAACACACTTTTTAATTCTCATAACTCAACAACATAATAAATATCTCATAACATGATGTATAACTAAATGCCTCTACCAGTGTAGAAGGATGTGTGATGATCTAGCGTAACATGGAATAAATGAACTATGGGCATAGCGTCGTAAATTATCATGTCAGTATATGATCACGCAAAACATATGGAAAAGTAAGAACAAAGTAAGTAAACAAGGTTGTAAACAATGTAAAAAGATGGACCGGGAGCCATAGTTTCACTAGTGGTGTCACTCCTTTAATAAAAAACATTGTTGGGTAAACAAATCACCGCTAGGCAATTGATAGAATTATGATCATGGCAATATGACAAAGCGTACAACGCAAATATTCATGTAGGCATCACGCCCATATAGACCACGTATCGACACCGCATCTATACCTAAATACTCCACTTTGAGAGCGCTTCTATGCTTGCCTCTCTAGGAATTAAGTTATAAACAAGAGTATTGCATTAAACTCAATACATGATGAAAGGAACATTTATTTAAAAAAGACATAAACACTGATGTTTTACCCTTAGTACCAACAGCACATCGTCACCTTAGTCGTTTCGTGCCACTTGAGCCGAGGGATAGACGAGACATGAACCCACTATCGAACATATACTATTGGGTTGCGTGTAAAATTTCAAAAATTACCGTAACCTTGCCGCCAAGATCTATTCTATGAAGATATGCCGCACCCCATAATGCTAGATCTAGAAAACTTACTACAACCGTTGCGGAAGATCTTGTTGTAGTCGAAGTAGATGTTGGTGAAGCCAGATGAAGAATCTCACGTCCACGCTGGGAGGTGAGATTGTTGCCGATACCGTCGACGAGGAATCGCTTGCACGACTCGCTCTTCTAGTATCCACACGTACACCACGCCAATCCGTCAGCGCTTTTGCCGCCTAGAGCTACATGCGCTAACAAAGAGAGACTGCCTTTCGACGTAGTTTGGTGGTTGATCTAATCGAACTTGATTAGATCAATATGAGACTAGAGAGATCTAATTCTCAACACATGAGATCTAATTAGAGAGAGAGATTAGAGCTATGTCTAATTGAAAACAATTAGAGCAAAGTCTCATTCACAATATCTCAAGAAGGGAGGAACTTGTGATTTCTTGGATGTCGTCCTTGTGGGAGGGGGTGGAGTATATAAAGTGGAGTAAGGGAGGAGGTGATTGGGGAAGGGGCAAACCCCTCCCCTTGGTGCGCCGGCCCTAGGGAGCCAGCCACACCCCTCCTCCAAATCGGTTGGGGAGACCTTGTCCATCAAGGACTCCTCTCTCTTCATTTTCCCTTTTTGCCTTTTTCCTTTATTCTTTCCTAGTCCAATTAGGACTCCTTTAATTCTCCAATTAGAACAAGGAACAAGAGGGAGAGGTGGTGGTGTGCCAGCCAGGGAGGTGGGGCCTAGCCGGCTGACCCACACCAGGCGCGGTTCGGCCCCCAGGGCTCCCCCTTCCTCCTCCGGCACTCCCCCCCCCCCCCTTATTGGCAAACCTCCAAAACTCTTCCGGAACCTTATATACTCTTTAGATAAAATCATCGACTATATCCACTAATGTCAGAAACACTTCCTGGCATTTCGGAACATCTCATGTTCGCCATATTTCTCTCTCGAGAAATTCTGCCCTATACCTGCATTATTTCCCTCTCATGATAACTTCACCGGAACACCTCTGAATTACTCAGGAGTTATTCCTGTGACATCGGAGGGACTCCGACCACTTCTCATAACCACTAAACTACAACTTTATTCTCTCAATAAAAGATTGACCCGGAAGGTTCGGTAACACTTAGACATGTCCGAGAGCTTACCAGACAATAACCAGCATTGGGACCTAGACGGTCGTCTAGCTCCTATGTCTTCACGAGTGAATGACAGAACCTGTGTGTTTCTCATTACGCTAATTCCCTTACGTACACGATACCAATGATATCACGAGACTGAGACAATGTGCTCTAGTGTGATCAAACCCTTTCATCATAACACATATAATTCTCATACCAATATCATTCTCTTTTCTCATTCCATATTCTCAATGTCCTGTGATAAATCACACTGTGTCTAGCCAGACGATTGGGTGACAATGATAATACTGAGATGGCCTAGAGGATGTATCTCTTTATCGCCTGGAGGAGTAAGTACCATTCTCGAACAATCTCTGTTCCAATACATTATTCTTGTTCACACCCAATAGTCCCCGTTATTATCCCCAGTTACGGCCGGATGTTTGATGACGATCAAAGTGTGACTGTCAAATAAGCGGTCACTAGATATTCTCATGGTATTGGAATATAGCTAAAGAAAACTAAACATATGATCTGTGATAAATCACACTGTGTCTGGCCAGACGATTGGGTGACAATGATAAGACTGAGATGGCCAAGTTGATGTATCTCTCCATCGCCTGGAGGAGTAAGTACCATTCTCGAACAATCTCCATTCCAATACATTATTCTAGTTCACTCCCAAAAGTCACCGTTATTATCCCCAGTTATGGCCGGATGTTTGATGACGATGAAAGTGTGAGTGTCGAATAAGCTGTCACTAGATATTCTCATGGTATAGGTATATAACTAACGAAAACTAAACATATGATCAATTGCTAACTTCATCGTTGACGATTTGTCTTTTAGCAAGATCATACAATGGGTCAGTTCAGTACTGTTGTCATTTCGACAATAAACTCCTATAGTTGTGTGACTTATACAAAGTCCATGATCAGGAAAACACGATCATCTAACAACAAGATATGCCAGTCTCAGAGACAAGACTAGGAACACTTTTACTTTGTTCATATCTCTACACGTGCATTGGAGGTTTTCCTTTTTAATACTTTGTATTTGCTACTCAAGCGCCCAATACAGTTATAGCATAAAGATATAAACATTAATAATAAATTTGGAGATAAATAATAACTAAATTATTATTGTCTCTAGGGCATATCTCCAACATATACTCCCTCTTGGATATTTAAAACAACTACCTGGCCAAGACAATCATATAAATCGGAGAGCATGTAGGAACGTAAATAAAGCAATATCATATTTACTATATCATGCACAATCTAATCATAACATCACAATTCATTATATCTAAACAAACACAACAACTAGCAATTACATCAGATGAATCTCGATCATGTAAGGCAGCTCACGAGACCATTATATTCAAGCACAAGGAGAAGAGATAACCATCTAGCTACTGCTATGCACCCGTAGTCCAAGAATGAACTACTCACGCATCATCATGGAGGCATAAATGGTGCTGTAGATGGCTCTGGCGATGATTTCCCCTTCGGTAGGGTGCTGGAAAAGGACTCCAGGACACCGAAATAGCGTTTCCGCGATGACGGAGAATCGATATGTGTTTCGCAAAATATTTCTCCGTCTCCAATATTTTTAGGGTTAAAGACAATTTATAAGCCACAACAGCGACCGATGCGGTGCCCAAGTGGTCCACGCGGGTCCACCCTGACCCGCGGTTGGGTACCGCGTGGGCCTCTCGTGGCTCCCCTCACGTTGCCTTTTCGCCTCCTATCTTCTTTCGCCCGATAAAAAATCACCGTAAATTATGGGCCTTTTTCAAGGAAATTTCTTTAATAGATTTTCTGAAATATAAAACAGCAGAATACATGAACTAGCACTTGTCATCTTGTTAATAGGTTAGTTCAAGAAAATGCCAAAAATGATTTAAATCATAGTAGAAATATGTAACAATGATATAAAAGTAGAATGAAATAATAAATAGATACGTTTTGGACGTATGAGTGTTCAAGCCGTTGTGATTCAATGTGTCGCAACAGTGGAACATGGGGTTCCCCTAGTACTGCCAAAGTGGGTCCACCCCATGTGGGCCCAAGATGAAGATGGACAAGACCACGACTCAAGTCAAGCTGGCGGGTTCACCGTCAAGACACGCATGGCCTACGTCGACCAAGGGCTCCGGTCCTGGGGACATTCTGGGTCCCCGAATCAAGCAAGAAGGCCAGGAAGGACCCGAGAGCCCGAGTTCCCGACGGGAGGCCAGGCTCCCTCTCGGGTACTTCCCCACGTCCCTGTGGATAAGCACTTTACCTCACCACGGAAGACTTGGGAAGCAAGGCGAAGGCAGCGCGGGCGGGAAGCACGCCCCGTGGTGGTGTCAGCTCCTGTCCATCCCGTGGCGGATGCTCCCACCTAACCCAAAGGAGACGCTAGGCTGAGGAGAGGCCACGTCTCCCCTAAACTAGATGAGGAGGGTCCTTCACCCCGAAGGTCCCTCACGCCCCTCACGTGACCCTGTGGCAACCCCTTAGCCTATAAAAGGAGGACCAAGGCACGGAGGAGGGGGAGGTCGAACCAAGGACGAACACAAGCTAGAACCAGAGCAAGACTAGACTAGGGCTGCGAAGGTAGAGAGGAAGGTGATCTCCTCCGGGTCAGGATCTGTCCTTCTTCTACCTCCAGCCAAAACCCTTCCGGGTACCCTGTCCGGGAGGTTCCATTGTAAGCCACACTATGAAGAACCCATCAATCCAGACATGCAGGAGTAGGGCTTTTAGCCTCCCGGCCTGAACCTGGGTAGCTCCTTGTGTCCCTTTGGTTGCATGCTTTGATCGTGGAGAGGAGAGCTTGATCTAGACTCCGCCCAAGAAGACGATTCTCAGCCTCCTTCGCGCCCCGTGCCGAACCTAAAAGGGGGTATCCTATACTCCCGGTGTCCGTGCAACGAGACACGACATCTGGCGCGCCAGGTAGGGGGCGCAAGTGCTGGATTCATCTTCATCGAGTTCATCGGCAAGTTCTTCGTCAAGCATGCCTCCAAGGAAGAAGGGAGATCCTGCGGCGTCCAAGCCGGTCTCTCCCTCACGCACTCAAGCTTCAGCTGAACGTCGTGCTGCTGGCGCACGGCGGAGCGTCTCTCCGTCCCCGCCTCCCATGGAGAGGGTGGCCGGACGAAGTGGTGGTCACGACAAGGACAACGGCCCTGGCGGAGCGGCGGCTCCAAAGGGCGCCACCATGCCTCCTCCTCGCTCAGGGGAGAAGAGCGTCTGCAACGGCACCGGCAAGGAGCCCACCGCTGGAGGAGGGAACCACGGCGTTCGCCCCAGCGGGGATCCACGAGCATCCAAGAGCAAGACCTCCGCGCACTCGCCTTCGGACGTGCAAGCTCGCCATGATGCTCTAGTCGCTGCCAAGGCCCTGATGCAGTTCCCTCCAAGCAGCGGCGATCCCAAGGTCTACCAAGAATGGAGGACTCGCGTCGAGAGGCTCCTCGACTTCGCCGATGGTGGTCCGTGGGTCGAACCCACTCAAGCCCCCACCGTCGACAATCCCGGAGCAGCACAAGACAAGACACGTGATCCGCGAGGCCAGCCTCGTGGTGAACGTCAAGCCAAGACGGCGCCTCCTCGCACCGCGCCACCGATGGCTGATCGGCTAAACCGCGATCACGGCGAGGCCATCTCCATCGGGTCGTCTACCTCGCGCAACCCAGATCTTCGTGACGAGCTCAACAGCCGTCAGAACGAGGATATGCGCACCCGCATCGAGCGTCGCCGAGAACGTCACCGCCGGGAAGATCGGGGCATCGACCTCGCCGAAGGCTGCCTCGCCCTCGCTCCCGAGTTCCGCCACTTCAACTGGCCCAAGAAATTCAAGATCGACGTTCTCCGCTACGACGGCACCACGAACCCCCGGGACTTTCTGCAGATCTACTCTCTTGCTGCGATGGTTGCCGGGGCCGACGAGGTCATGATGGCCAACTGGTTCCCCTTGGCCCTGAAGGGAGACGCCCAGACTTGGCTTCTCAACCTTCCCAAGTGCTCCATCCGTTCCTGGCGGGCACTGAAGGAGCAGTTTCTGGGGGCTTTCCAAGGCGGGTACGAGCGCCCGGGGGCTCCCAGTGATCTCCACGACTTCAAGCAGTTGCCGGGTGAAACTCTCCGCAAGTTCATCCAGCGCTTCACCCAGAAGATGAACACCATCCCGTGCATCAAGGAGGAGTTGGTGATCCAGTCCTTCCACGCCAACGTCCGCAACCCCAAGATGCGCGAGAAGCTGAGCATCCATCGCGTCGAATCTGCTCGTAAACTCTGGGAGCTTGCAGATCGGTGCGTTCGAGCTGAAGAAGGAGCCAAGTTCCCGGGGAGGATGAACCCGAGGACAAGGTCGCTCCAGCCAAGAACAAGAAGCGGGACCCTGGACCCGACAAGCGGATCTTCGTCACCGAGCCTCTTCCGAAGAAGACCAAGCCCGCGCCGACTTCCGAGGAAGAAGGTGAAGGTGATCCCTGGTGCCACATCCATCCAGAAGGCAACCACTTGCTCAAGGACTGCCGCATGCTCAAGAACCTCGCCATCCGGGAGCAACATCGAGCCGATGGAGTCAGCCAAGACGGTTGCTACAACTGCGGCACTGCCGGGCACATCGCTCGCGACTGTCCCACGGGTCGCCAAGGCGGAGGCGGCCGTGGATGGAACCGAGGCGATGGTCGCGGGGGCCGTGGCGGAGGACGCGACGGCCAAGGTGGTCGCGGGTACCACACTCCGGAGGCCACCCACGGCGGCAACGGGGAAGCTCCGGCTCCCCAAGGAGGCAACGGCGGCAAGTATCAAGAAGTCACGGGAGTTGTCGGGTGCATCCACGGAGGGTCTTCTCTGCCTCCCTCCAACGGCGCCTGCAAGAGACTTGTCCGGGAGCTGAACGCGGTTGCTTCTGCTCCGTCCAAGCCCCTGGACTGGTCTAGCCAAGTCATCACCTTCGACCCAGAAGACCACCCTGCAAACACTGCCGGGGTCAGGACCCTGCCGCTGATCGTGTCGCCCGTCATCCACAACTATAAGGTCACCAAGATGCTGGTCGACGGAGGCTCCAGCCTCAACTTGCTGACGGCTCCAGCCTCAACTTGCTCCCGTCGACAGTGAGACACCTGTGGTGACTTCGTCAATCTCAAGACCCGACCGCCGGCTCCGTCAGAGGTGGGTAGGGTGTGCGTGTGTGCGTTCTTAGGGGTGAGTGTGTGCATAGGTGAGCGTCTGCGTTGTACTATGTTTCGCAAAAAAAATTATAGAATCTATTCTCTCCCGATTATGACTCCCGAGTATAGTAAAATTCAAATCATTCACAAATTTCACATCTCCCAAGCAAAGTATACTCCCGATTATGACGCGCGTTAATTTCGCTCAAGAAAAGCCTGCACGCCACATTATTACGCAAGTAATCAAACCACTCAAATCTCTCCTACTGTTTTATTTCTTGTTCGCTGGGACCTACCTCCTCCTACTGCGCCGAGGCGACCTTTTCTTCTTGGCAACTACACTACACACCGCAGCAAGCATCCACAGAGAGAAAAAAGAATGGAGTAGGATGAGATGGAGGGAGAAAGGGGGCATCTCCCCAGTGCTGCTGCTTCTGCTTCTGAGTGAATCGAGTGAACTCCACCTGGTACGCGTCTTCCTCCCCCTATGGATTCTTCTCTCCGCAAGATTGGATCTTTGATTCTCTCCCAGTCCTTTGATCATTACTCGGTGATTGCTTTCTTTATCCATATTTTATCACTTGGTACGCTTCGCGGATCCATCTCTATGCTTCCCTTTGGATGCCCCGTGACTCGTCTTTGCATAGATTTGGGTTTAGCGGAATTTTTGGTGTTGACGGGTAAGGTGGTTGGTGGTTTCTTGGTTGGTGGGGTGAAGAACAGTTGTTGTCATGGCAATCGCCGCCGCCTCGCCGGAGTGGATCACGTGATTTATTCTAGTTTGGATTGTTCGTTTCATGTGAGATCTGCTTGCAGAGGTGGCTGACGTGTTCTGCTGCTATAGCATCGGGGTTGTTTGTAGTGTGCTAGAATTTGCTCTTGTTGTGGTTTGGTTTTTGAGTTCTGTTTCTTTGTCATTTGGATTCATGATGAAATTGCTATTGATTCTACTGATTGTTGTTCAGTTTGAAAAAAATGTTTTATTTTATAAAAAGAAATGGTAAGGTCGCTAATGGCGTGCTTCCTGTGTATGCACAATTCTTTCCCCTCATCCAATTACTTTTAACACGGTTTCCTTTTTCAATTCCAGTTTTAGCGTTCCGTTTGTCTTCCTGCCCTTTCAACTTATCGAAGAGCTCATTCCTGTAAGTACTACAAACACATCGCATGGAGCTGTGGAATTATATGTTGCTCATTTCTTTATGTAGCATGTTCAGTTTATCTTATTTGTGCCATTCCTGTTTCTAATTAGCAGGTGAAAACAGCCAACAGTTGCACTGGAATTTCCTCACTCTTTTCAAATGCATCAGATAATCTCTTTGGTGTCCCATCCAGAGTAGTGAAGAAATTGAGCCACTTCATAACTTCCAGAATAACATATTGCGTTGTACCGAGGAAGCGAGGTATTGTTGTGTGATCCATCTTGTTTCTCGGCATCAATGGCGACTTCCACTGGTCATGACTCAAGGCAGTATTCATGGCTGTGGGTTAGCCATATCAGCCCCAAGAACTCCAAATGGCTTCAAGAAAATCTCAGTGGTGAGCCTTTTGCTCTGTTTAGCTCATGTCTATACACTCCTTTGTGCCCTATCATGAAGTTATCTTGATTTCCTTGCATATTTTCTGATCAAATTAACAATGTGATGCTATTAGCTTCATACAGTTCCGCATACATTTTCAACTCTCACGATGTGCAGTGTGCATGCATGCTATCTGTAAACTTAAGTAAAATCATTTCAGTGTTTATATTTGATTGTTTTGAAAATATCAGCTATATCTCGAGCTGCCATGAGGCTCATGACTCCTCTAGTAGCGTTTTGATTTTCTCTTGAAGTTTTGGTTTATGAACCTGAATGATCTTCTATGATCGTGTGACTCGTGTCATCTTATTTCTTCTTAAAAGTACGTAATTGCTAGGTTTTGAACTATTGATTGCATATACACCCAGGAAATTCTGCTTTAATATGGAACTGTTGTTTTTTCCTGGACGACTACTTCGTCATACAGGTGATTTGTTTCGTGGAGAAATTTAATCGCTGTCACCAATTAAATTGCATCAAACAAGTTTAGGATGATATAATTTTGACAGTTTCACAGCTTAAGTTTTGTTCAGTAACTACATTTTCACTTGTCATTTAGCAAAGCCATTGTTTGTCTATATCTGTATAACCCTGTGGGTAATTCATAATTATATGTGAAAAAATATTGCAGCGAAAGAAATACACTCCTGTTTCTGTTTATTACTGTGGTTCATAAACTAAAGGAATCTCATTTTGTGCAACAGACATGGACATGAAGGTTAAAGCCATGATCAAGCTCATCAATGAAGATGCTGATTCTTTTGCGCGGAGAGCGGAGATGTACTACAAGAAGCGCCCAGAGTTAATGAAACAGGTAGAAGAGTTTTATCGAGCGTACCGTGCATTAGCCGAAAGGTATGACCAGGCTACCGGAGCACTTAGACAGGCTCACAGAACAATTTCTGAAGTATTCCCAAATCAGATGCCATCAATGGATGAATCGCCCTCTTCATCCAGCCAAGAAGTGGAGCCTCATACGCCAGAGATGTCTATCTCCCGTCCACAATTTGAATCAGGTATTCATACTTCCAAGAGGAATGGTTCACACCCTCAAGAAACAAGGGCATTGTCAAACCGAAGAAGTCTAAAGCATTCCAATGATTTGTCACCAAGTGTGAAAATGCTACTCGTGCTGTTTTTGATGGAACAGCGTGGAAAGGCCTTAGTTTTGAAAGTCCAGAAGTTAAAGGGAGAGAGGATATCAGCAATGGAATGGTAAATATGCAACACGAGATTTCAAGGCTATTAGCTGAGAACGAGAATCTGAAACAACAGATGTTCTCAGCATCCGAGCGAGCAAAGAAAGCTGAAAGTGAGAACCAAGCCCAGAAGGATACCGTCTTTCAATTGAATTCTGAGAAAGATACATCTCTTCTGGAATATGATCAGTCCACTGAGCGTTTGTCTACTTTGGAGTCTGAGCTCTCTAAGGCACAGACTGACCTCAAGAAGCTAACTGATGAAATGGCTTTAGAAGTCCAAAAGGTAAACAGTGCTGAATCACGCAATAGTTTGATACAGTCTGAGCTCGAGGCTTTGGATCAAAAGGCAAAAATACAGCAACAAGAACTTGAACAAAAGCTTAAGGAATTGGAAACTCTCCACTTTAGCTTCCAGGAGGAACATGAAAAGCGCATGCATGCTGAAAGTGTTCTTCTTTCTGAGGAAAAGGAGCGTGCTCAATCTCAGGAAGAAGTTCAACGGTTGACTACAGAGATTAGGATTGCAAATGAAAAGTTGGATGAGGTCATGCAGAGCAAGATGGACCTGGAGAGCGCTGTTTGTGAACTGAAGAAGGAAGTCAAGAGCCTTACTGAACAAAATCACTCTTCCGAGCTGCTTATACAAGAACTCCGTGATGAGATAAATTCGCTGAGGGATTCAAAGAGTGAGCTTCAAAATGAAGTAGAAAGCCTTAGGAGCACTATTTCACAACTGAGCACTGAGAAGGATGGAGCTCTACTTCAACACCAGCAGTCTGTTGAAAGGTTTTCTGTGCTGGAATCTCATCTCTTGAATATACAGTCAGAGCTGGAGGTTAATGAAAATAAGGTGCATATGCTGATGCAAGATCTCGAACAGAAGAGAGAGGAAATTCAAAGCGTTCATGGCCAGCTGCAAGATGAAAGCCATAGGCGGACACAAGCTGAAGCAGCTCTTCTTACGTCAGAGAGTCTGCACTCCAAGTTAGAGGAAGAAGTGAAAAGGCTGACACAAGATCTTGGCATATCAATAAATAAGCTGAGTGAGTTGGAAAATGACAAGTTAGATCTGGAGAATACATCAAAAGAATTAAAGAATGCCATTTCAGATGTGAACTCTGAGATGGATGCAGCACTCCTTCAACAACAGCGGTCTCTGGAGAAAGTATCTGATTTGGAGTTACAACTCTCAGAGGCACAGTTGAAACTGGAGAAGTCTGAACAGAAAGTGCATGTACTGGAGCAAGCAATTGCACCGATGAGTGAAAGTGTCAACAGTCTGGAGTTGGGTTTGAAAGATGAAACCGGGAAGAGGTGCAAGCTGAAACGTCACTCATGTCAATGGAGAACATGTATTCTCTGTCTCAGGAAGAAGTGAGTAGGCTGCATCAAGAGATAGAGAAGCTGAATGGAAAATCAAATGAGTTGGAGAACTTGTCGTTTGAACTAAAGAACACCATCACGGTTCTAAACAGCGAAAAAGATGCTACCCTTCTTAAGAACCAGGAATCCTCGATGAGAGTATCCAATCTGGAATCTCAACTCTCAAAACTGCAAGATGAATTAAATAATGTTGAAGGAAGAGTAGAGGTGCTGGAGCGAGAACTTAAGCATAAGCAAGAAGAACTTTATAACCTCCAAACCACCCTAGAAGATAAAACCCAGCAGTGCATTGAAGGTGAAGCAGCTCTTCTCTCATTGACAGGTCTTCATTCTGAATCTCGGGATGAAGTGAACAAGTTGGCCATGGACATTGAGAAGCTGAGTGGGAAATTAAGTGAGGTGGAGAACAATAAGATGGATCTTGAGAACATTGTAAACAAGCATACAGACGACATCCATATCCTCCATGAACAGAATCTTTCTGCCGAGCGTACAATAAAAGACCTGCATTGTGAATTGGATGCACTGAAGGAGTTGAATGTGAAACTCGAGGCTGAAATGGGGTCTCATATAGGTGAAAAGGAGGCAGTTCAGAGAGACTTTGTCCATCAAAGAGAAGAGAAAGAAAATCTAGAGGGGACATACCATGCTCTGGCTGTTGAGATGGATGCTCTAAAGGGCAGCGCTGCAGCAAACCAGAGTTAATAGAGGATTTGCAGATCGCAAACTTAAAACTGAAGGAGGTGTGCGCAAAGAATTTGATTGAAAAGGCACTTCTCTCGGAAAAGGTTCAAGAGATAGAGAAACTATCCGAAGAATGTTCACTCTTGGAGAACTCAATTGCAGATGCAATGCTGAAATGGAAGGTCTAAGGAGAAGATAAAAGCATTAGAGTCTTCAGAAAGTCTTTGAAGGGTGAGGTTTCCTCCTGTGTTTCTGAAAAGGCTGTTCTTGTAGCAGAGCTAGGTACCCTCGGAAAAAAAATTGCTGACATTTCAGAGAAGAATTCTGTATTAGAGATATCGTTATCTAATATGAAAGCTGAGATTAAAGACTTGAGAGTAAAACTGAAAGATTCCGAAGAAAACCGCCAGGCTCAGCTTGCAGATAACTTGGCTCTTTCGCAGTAAAAGATAACTTGGTTTCTCAGGTAATTTGTTAACAAAATCCGCAAAGTCAAGTTATTGTGTAGTAGAAATTGATATTGTTGCATATCCATGGTAGTCTGATTTGTTATTATCTTATATTCAATAATTGAAATTCTATCCTTGTTTTATCTAACATAGAGTGCATTTACCTTTCAGTTAGAGAACATTACAGTGGTTACGAAAGCCCTGGAAGGTAAGCACGCAGATCTAAAAGATGAGCACACTTCTTTATCAAGAGAGAAGGATCTTGTATATGATCAAGTCAGGAAACTGAAGGGTCTGTTGAGAACAATTAATAAAGAGTATGAAGATTCTGTGAAGTCACATGAAATGCATGTGAGCAGCCTAGAGGAGCAGATTTCTTCTCTGCAAGGGAAATTGCATGATATGGATGAGATGCTTGAAGAGCAAGAACAAAAAAGCATGAGAGCTTCTATCAGTGTAGTGGTCTTGGAGGGCAGTTTAGTTGATGTGAAAGACAAGAATGGGACTCTTTTAGAAAGATGTCAGAAGTATGTGGTGGAAAATCATGCTGCTGAGATTTTAATATCTCAGCTGGAGGATCAAGCCAGATATCACGAAGCACAGAGTAAAGCATTGCTAAAGCATAATGCAAAACTGAGAGAAGGGATTTCACAGCACATGAAGATCCTTAACATCAACAGGGATGTTGGATCTGCTGAGATAGCTCACGACGAAATTCTTTTACAAACTGTTTCAGATGAAACCTCCAACGTTGTGAAACTTAAAGAGGAAAGTGAAGATGTTAATACTCTCATGTACACCGAGCTATCGGTCCTGGCGACAGTCATGTTGCAAGTAGGAATGGAGTTCAGAGATCTGCACTTGCAGAAGTGCGCCCTTGAGAATGAAGTAGAGAATGAAGCAACAGAAATAATCTTTTTGCAAAATGAAAAATGCCGGCTTATGGAATGCAATGAACACCTGCGGCAAGACCTGCAGGAAAACAGTGAAAGGGATCATGTGCAGAAGACTGAAGCATTGGTTTTATATGAGAAGCTATCTTGTTTGACAGAGTCCTACCAGACTTTGAAAGATGAAATTACTGGCATGAGTGACAAAAATGAGTCCTTATCTAAGGAACACAAGTCTTTGATTGAGAAGTACAAGGCATTGCAGGATGAGAACGGTACTGTTCTAGCAGAATGCATGATGCTTGGGCACTTGTCTTTGTTCTTGAGAGGCCATAATAATGAGGTAGCATCTGCATTGGTATCTCTTACTGATGAGATGGCATTGCTCAGTTTGGCTAAGGGCGAACTTGATAGTGAAGTCAAAGTGCTGAGCGGAAGAGCTATGATGCTTGAGTCGGACAACAATAACCTCAAGAAGTACTTAGACCAGGTGATAGAAGTTATGAGGACTCGGCTTGTCCTTTTGGAGTTCGAGTTGAACACCGGGGAAAGTGTCTGCCAGGAGCTGGCCATTGAACTTGAGAGTTGCATGCAAGAAAAAAACCTGGGAATTATGTGGAGTTGTCGGGGCCCTTCAGGTTGCTACTGAAGGTGCTAAAGTGGTGAAAGGAGAACTTGAGAAGAAAATAGTAATCCTGACTGAGGAGGGTACTGCCAAAGATGAGCTCATATCAAAAGAGTTTGAGCAACATCAAAGAGAGTCTGCTCTGCTAGTGGGTGACGCAATAACCTCTTCTGTGAATGCTGCAGTCTACGAAGAAAAGGCACTCAAGTTTATGATGGAAGACAAAGCTATTGATAATAGGACAATGGCCCAAAAGGAGTTGGTTCGGAATAAAATCTCCTCACAAGATGCCCATATTGAGGCTCTGCAGAAAAAGGTATCTGACATGCAGGAAGAAAACGCAAAACTTAGAACAAAAGTCGGTTCACGGATGGAGACGAAGGAAATATATTCTGAGAATGAGAAGCAAAAGGATGTTGAGGAGTCCAAAGGGAAGCAGGTCCAGACGATGAAGGATATTGAACTTGATCAAATATCTACCTGTCCACCATATGGTACTGGAATCTACCCAGTTGGCAACGCTGCAAATGCCGAGCTGGATGATGAGATGCTTCTGCTGTGGGAGACTGCAGAGAGGACCTACAAGAACCAAACAGCCAAGTCATCGTCATCCGAGCACGACATACAGGCGGTTGAGGAGGTGAGAAGCGAGTACCCTTCCTCAGAGCTAGTAAGGGGAAGAGACCTTAGAACCAATAAACTTGAGATGTCTTCGGCATCTTTAGTAGAGCCTCATGAGATATGGGGCAAGAATGTTGTTGACAGGCTCACTTCTGATGCTCAGAGACTGCTGAGCATCCAAGCGAGCATCGAGGAACTGAAGCGGAAGATGGGTGGCCCGTCGAAGGGCAGGTCCCCCATGAATTCGGAATATGATGGCATCGGCACTCAGCTGCATGAGACCGAGGGAGTCGTCTTGGAACAGATCGACCTCAACAGTAAACTGACAATAAGGCTGAGAATTACCCTGCACTGTCAGATAGCATGAACGCTGAGCGGGAAGGTTTACCCAGCAGGAGGAGGATCTCGGAGCAGGTGCAGAAAGGGTCAGATAATGTGGGGAGGCTGGAACTGGAGCTTCAGAAGATACAGTATGTCTTGCTGAAGCTCGAGGAAGAGCACGAGTACAGAAGGCTCAAGGTCTCCGACAAGCGCACTCGGGTGCTCCTGAAGGATTATTTGTATGGGAGGAAGGACCACCGTGGCGGTACGCACAAGAAGAAGGCACCCTTCTGTGGCTGTGTGCCTTCTAAATCGAGAACAGAACCCTAGCCATTTTGTTACCCGGCGGCTAGAAATAAGAAGTGTTTTTTAAATAGAAAAATGATACTTATAGGAGTGTCCCCTGCGTAATTGAGCTAGCATGTTAGTATTCAGAAAAAGGTTATGTATCTATTTTTTTCTCTCCAGGTTTTCCTGTCAAAACGTGCCCATATTCATAGCTAGTTCAATGCGTCAATCCTAGGCATGAGTGGAGGTGTATGTTTTTTCTTCTATTCGTCATCTGGATGACATTTGCAGGCTACAAAAGTAAATAATGTGTTCGTGTCAATCCAGCAGGTGTATTTTGTAGTTTCTGTGCGTAGCAGTTTGTATTGTTTAGCTGTTAGTGTTTTAGCTTATGTCACCTGCTGTGGTCTCATGTCAGACTCTGGGCAAGAAAGAATACTACTAGTTGCAATGAAACTGTAGATATCCCATTTTCCCTCATATTTTCCATACATCACCAATGACCAACACATGGGTTTTTCAGCTAGCAGCTAAAACTTATCTAAACGGAACTGACGAACAATGCCTAACTTCGCCATGCCCATTAAAAAACAGCGCTGCCGATCTTGCGATGACAGTACAAGCACAACGGTAATTGATAGAGATGTTTTACACAGTACGGAGTATAAGCATCTTCTAAACATTTCATTCATAAGAATGGGTTTCAGGCAATGTCGTGTGTAGGTCCGGCACTTACTATCTTACAGTTGAGCAGCACGTAGTTGCACGCCTCGGCGACAGTCTGGAAGATCCAATCGTCGCCGATGAGCATGAGCACGTTGGACTTGTCCAATTTCTTCATGACTTCGCTCCCTGGGTTCGCCAGCGCAATCTGCAGATCACAAGGAAGTGCAGTCAGATGGACAATTCCTGAAAACAGAGAGATCTGAGCGAATTTCCCACATGTTTCCAGTGTGCTTTACTACCTGCATACTCTTCCTCTCTAGGCTCTTCTTGAGATCCTCTATCAGCTTAGTCCCGCTCGTGTCGATGCTGCCGACGGCTGCATAAAACGATGTACATTCTGATTGTAGAAAGAGGATATAGTGTTTCAGACTCGGCGCGGTAGCAACTCACCACCCATGTCCAGGATGACGCATTGCAGGCTCTCCTCACCGGCGGCCTTGATCCGGTCCTCCACTCCTCCTCGTCGATCCACCGCGCGATCCTGAACACAATAACACAAGTTCCTATCAGACACCAAACCAAGCATGTTGTCGTAAGTTAGTAGTTACAGTGGATGCTTGTTGCACCACTCTCGCAGGTAGCTGGCATTGGCGAAGTAAATAGGCGAGTCGACGTGCAGCACGAGCACCCCAGGCACGATCTCCGCCCCATGGCGTACTGGTCCATTCTTCTGAAGATGGTCGAGTTGGGCATGTTCGCGAGCACCGTCGTCCTGGGCCGTGCCACGAAGAGCAGGATCCGGAGAACCGATATCCCAACCTGAAATCACATCTTTCTTTTCTGATTAATTCTCACGAGTGCAGCATCATTTCATTAATTGTGACTATAGCGTGGACGTACTGCGATGGAGAGCCCAATCTCGATGTTGCACAAGACGACGCCCAGGTAGGCGCCGAGGCAGACGCAGAAGTCGAGCTTGTCCACCTTCCAGAGCCGCACGGCGGCCGGGAAGTCGACGACGCCCAGCATCGCCGACACAATGATGGCCGACAGCACCACCAGCGGGGTATAGTGGAAGAGCGGCGTCAGGAAGAGGAGCGTGACGGCCACCGCCACCGCCATGATGGCGTTGGACATGGCCGTCTTGCAGCCGGCGTTGACGTTCACGGTGGAGCGCGAGAAGGGGCCGGCGGTGAGGTAGCAGGAGGTGCCGGACCCGATGATGTTCATCAGCCCGAAGGCGATCATCTCCTTGTTGCCATCTACGTGGTAGTTCTTGGACATGGCGAAGCTCCGCCCCACGGCGATGCCTTCCTGCATGCACACACTACTCTTACTTCTCTTTTTTTTAACTCAAATTATATGGAAGGAGGGCGGCTTACTGCGAGCCCGATGAGGCCGGTGATGATGCCGGTCTTGAGCGCGACCGTCATGTGGGGCGGCGACAGGAGCAGGCTCTTGGCTGACGCCGGGTTTATGCCCTTCTTGAGGTTGCCAATCTGGAGGCACATACAAGGAGAAAAAACATACATAATTGGTATACAGAGGAAATCAGCCACATCAAGGGGATCTTAACTACTCCATGGATAAGCGAGCTTACCACTTGGATGCCATGGTTTTGTCCATGGATGACATACACCAGGACGCTTCCAACGATGACCGATGTTCCAGACCAAATAAAATACACAACTAACCAATCCTAGTTTAACACTAGTAGAAAAAGGCCCTATGGTCCCGGTTCGGTTGGGCTATCATAACCGGGACTGGACAATCGGGACTAATGTTGTATTTAAGGTTTAGGGTTTAGGGTTTATTTGGGCCACTTGGTCTGTTCTGCAGCGCGTGGGAGGAGACTCATTGGTCCCGGTTCGTAATACGAACCGGGACTGATGTTTTGACTTTTGTTTTTTTGAACAATGATTTTGTATTTAGGTTTAGGGTTTATGGTTTATTTGGGCCACTTCTCTTTGTCCCGTCGCCCGCGCCTCCATCCACCCCCTCTCCCTCTCGCCGGTGCCTCCGTCGTCTCCCTCTTCTTCGCATCGCCGACGTGCTCTCCATCTCTCACTCGCCGGCTCATCGAGGCCAAGTTTCGATATTTCTGTGCAGGTACTACTCGCCGGCTCATCTCTCACTCGTCGGCTCTCCATCTCGCACTCAATTCGATGGTACTACATACAGCAATGAAGGAACCACTATTACACATCATCGTCATGAATATATTACACACATCTCATTCGTCGTGCTTGGTCGAACATATTACAAACGGTACATGTACACACGAGTTTCATGCATATATACATCTCTTTTACACTCACCCTTGCATTTCAACCTTCCGATAGTATTCTCCCTTCGGATCTAGGACCTCTGCATCTAAGAATCCCGCAATTTCCTCTTGAATTGCTCATACGCGATCTTGTGGTAGAAGACCGTCCCGCAACCGTTCGATCTAATTTAAAGAAGGGGTCAATATATAAATGAAACTAAACACAATTGATGGCAATAAACTAAAATTGTGAATATTGTTTACGTACTTCAAGTTGTTCTAAGTACCGGCTGCCCGTCTCTTGGGTCGTCTGGCGAATGAACTCGCAAACGTAGTATCCACATAAATTATTCCCATGTTCCTGCCTCAAGCACTTTACGAGAACAGAGTTCAATCAAAATAATAATCAAGCATGATAATGGTATTGAAACTAGAATCAAAGAGATGCGCGGATCTAGCTAGTAGTACTTACATTTACTGGTTCAAATTTTAGCTCCGGCGCCCAAATACCCCTAGCCTTGGCGGTGAACCGTTTCCAAGCCCTGTCCGGCAAAGAAAATGAATAAAGGAGTTATATATTAATTACTTGCTACCAGGGAATGAACGGAAAGTTGCCGATATAGTGCCATAATGATTGAAATTACCCTTGGAGGCATTTCTGCATGTCCGCCCACTCCTCAAGGGGTTTACGTTTCGAGTCCATGACTTGTACTACTCCTTTGTCAGGTTTAATGATTAGCAGAATAAAGTGGAAGCTGCGCACGCATAAGTCATCAATTATACACTTAACATCGAGTAAGCGAAATAGAATGTGTACAAGACAGTAACACTCACCGTAGTTGTAAGGAAATAGTATTTCCCTTTTGGTTTCGGAAAACCTTAACGCCTTTACCAAGTTATTCTCTGTGTCGATGTAATGACCTTGGAGAGTTTTTTGATGAACGAAATATGGGTCAATGAACCCAATGTCATAGATTTGTCCTCTTTTGCATTGGAGAATCTTCATTCTGCATAATTAATATAGTGATGAGTAAGATTATACATGCAATGAACGAGCTGAGCTAGCTAGAGACTTAATTACAGAAATAATACTTACAGACAATAGGCACTGAGGATAGATTTGTCGATGGCGTCTTGTTGGTATAACTGAAATAATTCACTAAATTCAATCATTATCACGCCATCTCCATGCCCGTAATGCTCGTTTTTATATCCCACGTAGATCCAGTTTCCCCTTCCTTTGAGGCTCGCATGTACCACTTATGCAATCTTCGCATTTTTGTTGGTAGACCGTCGACTAGCTCAGGTTTGACGAGAGTATACCCGTGCCGGTATTTGTATGCTACCTCGTGGAACTCTTGTAACTGCTCTAAGTACTGAGGAATAGACATGCCCTGAGCAGAGGCCGCTTCTCCGTACATTGCAACAAACTCAGGATCGACGTCGACTGCACCTCTGCTCGACCCCACCTCGGTATTGGAAAACACTTTGAGCGGGGGGCACGACTGGTTTTTCTGTTCTCCGAGCTGGGGAACTGATTTCCCGCTTGCACTACTACTCTTCAACCGCTGCTTATTTGCCTCAGCCGACTTGCGAATAGAGCGGTCATAGTCTGGTGTCAGCCTTGGCGGGGGTTGTTCAAGGGTCTTCAGCATTTTGAAGACGGCGGCTTTTTCTTCTGGGTGGCGGGGAACTCTGGCGCTTTCGGCTTCTTCCGGTTAGCCCACCACTCTTTATTTTGGGCATTTGCGATCGCGGCATTTTCCTCATCCGTATAGTCGTAAGGTCTCATGGGAAGATTCTTATGAGGTACTTTGGGAGGGGCGACCTTTTACGTTTCGGTGATCGCTTACCCCTCATAGTACCTTTTGGGAGCGGAGACGACTGACGCGGCGGCGGAGACGGCCGCGCTGGAGACTGGTGAGGCGGCGGCGGTGAAGAGGACTGTTGCGCTGGAGACTGGTGAGGGGCGGCGAAGATGGATTGCTACTCTGAGGAGTCGCTGGCCTTGGCTGCCAGTTTGGAAGCACGATGAATTCCTTTGGCCATAGAATGGTCCCTTTTTTGGCTTCTCCAAGTTCAACCACCTCCCCATCTTCACCTGCAGGGTGTTCCAGCTTCAGCTCCTCAAATTCTTTCATCACTTCATCCACCCCGACAACAGCGTAGCCATGTGGAACCGGAGAGAAATGGAAAGTTGGTTTAGGTCCAATTGGTACGGCATAGCCGACCGCCACCTTCATGGTTAAGTTAAAAACTTTCACATGTAGCTCACAAGGTGTGCTCTCCGTGATATCATCCACTGGGTAGCGACGAAGAGGAGCCATCGTCAGTGCATCATCATTACCATCCTGGAGCTCCGTGGAAGCCACGCTGCTTTTCCGATTCGATGGGCCCCGGTACCATCGCATGCAGCTTCTACCATGTGCCGCTGAGATTGGCCGCAAGTACCTTGCTGGCTAAGTGCGTCAATTTGATCCTGCTGCCGCTTTAATTTTTCTTCTATATTACGCAGCCGGTCTGCAGCAGCGCGTGCTTCCATTGCCTCCCTTTCCTTTCTCCTCTGATGGCTTCTATCAGGAAATTTCTTCCTGTCCTCGGGAATCGCAATTTTCTTGGGCTTGGAGCCTGGTACGCCTCGTGTTCGTCCGTCGTGTTCCTTATTCCCAAGGGCGCGTGTGAGCTCGTCATCCTCTCTATCGGGACAGAACCGTCCCTCTTCAACATCCTTTACTGCATTTCTAATGCCTTCGATGGGTAGTAGGGGCTTATCTTTGTGTGTTCTGTTATATATGCACTTCCCTTCTGCGTCCAACGTGCCCCCATGCCCGTAAAACCAATTTCTTGCCCGTTCGATCCATGTGTGTGGCTCTGGAGTGATCCCTTTAGCCAGCAGGTCGGCCTCAAGTTTCTCCCACTTAGGCATGCTAAAGGCGTAGCCACCAGGCCCCATAGTATGGTGGTACTTCTTTTTAGCAGCATTTGCCTTATTTGTTCAGACTTTTTCTGAGCTTCCTCCGATTTCTTGTACGCCACAAATTCTTCCCATTCGTCCCTTATCTTCTCATACCCTTTATCGAAGTCCGGAGTCTTATCTTTGTTGACAAACTCGGTGTGCAATCTTTTCTTCCAGTTCTTGAATAGCTCGGCCATCTTCTTAAAAGCCCACTCCTTGACTTTTTGCTCTATGATTTTTTTTGCTTGGCAATCTTTTCTGCCTCATTTGGATCCTCCTCATCTGGATCCACCTCTGGCGCCGGCAGGGTGAAATTAACCATGAGCTTTTTCCAAAGGTTTTTTTGCCTACGTCGCCGACATATCTTATTCCTCCCGCCCTTGGCTTATTCCATTCTCGAACGGTGATCGGGATGTAGTCCCTAACAATAACTCCGCATTGCTTTACAATTTTTTTTGCAACATCAGGGAGAGCAATCGGTGTGCCGTCTTCAGCGACTTTTTTGATCCTGTACCTTTCATGGTCACCCAACTTTTTGGCTGGGCCTCGTTTCGTCCTTACAGAAGATTTGCTCGATCCGAGGGCTAAAAGAAGAAAGAGCGTTAATATATATATGCACCTCGCCGGAGTTTGCAACATTTAATGTTCCACCGGAGCCGTCGGCTTCTCCCTCGTAGGCTTCTCCCTCATCGAAGCCACCGACTTCTCCCTCGCCCCAGCCGTCAGCTTCTACCTCACCGGAGTCGTCTCTTCGGTTGAGAGATTCATCTCCCTCACAAAACTTTAGTTTATGCAAATTAAGAACAATGCACAAAACTTTAGTTGGGTAACAGTACTAACATTTTATGATACAGACACTTAAATCATTTTCTTTTATTAAAGGCAGAAACAACATTTTTACTAAATATTACACCTAGAGAGTTCTGTTAATCAAACAATCACCACACTACCCAATAATAATCCTAAATCCTACGGAAGGCTACTGGGATACACAAGGCAAAACAATTGGATTCAACTTAATTCAATTAACCATTATTTATATATGATTATTATGGTAGAAACTTGTCACACAAGTTTTAATGCACATCTCAAGTTATGTTTGTCACAAAATTATGCTAATTTAGGGATAACTAACATTGATTGTTTATGATCCAACAAAATTGATCTAGGTCCATTTGGATACTTATTTATTCCACTATAATTATGATACTATAGAAAAGGATACATCACTATTTGATTTTCTATTTTGCCTATGTTGTTCTAATAATTCTACAAAAATAGGGATAGCTAAAATTTCAAATTACTAAGCTAACAAAATTAACCTCAAGTCATTTGGAGTTCTAGAGCATCAGAAACAAACAAGTTTAGAATATAAACCTTCTGTACTATTTGAATTATCACTCACTGTATGATGATCTAAACAATATTAAACCAATATGGTTGGATTAGCAATTTCATAAGCTATTCAGATAATTTTGGTTTGATTTATTTGGACTTATAAATCTCAAGTTATGAATTTTCTAACATGCCTACAGGTTTGAAAGTTTCTGCTAATTTATAAATTCGGAAGAGGAGGGAAAAAAATAAATGGGCTGAGAAGGTTCCCAGCCCACTGGGCCTGGCCCAGTTTTATTTTTTTTCCACGCGTGAAAATGATTAAAACTCTGACGGGTGGGACCCACCCGTCAGCGGCTAACTCTAAACAAAACGGTGCTCCACGGGCACGCGGCAGTTTCCGGCGGCGTCGCCGTGGCTAGAGACGGTGGCGACGGCGCAGTGGCTCACCTAGGGGCCCTGGAGGTGCGGTGGACGGCGGAGGCGAGTGCGGTGGATGGCGGAGCATCGGCGGCGAGTCCCCTGACGTGCACGGGCGCGCGTGGAGGACGGCGTACGTGCGGGCTCCTCTCCCTCTCTGCAGCACGGGCGGCCGGCGTGCGGGCGGCGCGGCGCGGGCGTCGAGGGCGCCGCGGACGTCGACGGCGGCGGCGGGGCGCGGCGTGGGGTGGCGCGGCGTCGGGCAGCCTGACGGCGTGGTTTTTGCTCCGGCGTCCGCGAGAGTCCTTAGTCGATTTTGGGATGGATTGGGGAAGGAGAAGGGCACGCAGTTATAAATGGTTTTTAAATGATAATTAATTTTGACAAATATTTATTGCATAATTTTGAATCTGAAAAGACTTTCAACATAAAAAGTGTTTAAATTCGAATAAATAATCCAAAACCATTTTCTGTTTTCTAAAGAATTATTCTAACTATTAACCATTTTGCTATTTTCAATTAAAAATGCATTAACAAATATTTATTGCATAATTTTGAATCTGAAAAGACTTTCAACATGAAAAGTGTTTAAATTTGAATAAATAATCCAAAACTATTTTCTATTTTCTAAAATATTTATTCTAACTATTAACCATTTTGCTATTTTCAATTAAAAATGCATTAACAAATATTTATTGCGTAATTTTGATCGATTACCTTCTGAGATATTGCATTGAGGAATGCACATAGCTTCACAATGTGTACTTGAACATTTTCCGGTAGAAGCCCCCTCAATGCAACCGAAGCAACTGCGCCATAATCATGTGGCAATCATGAGACTTCAGGTTCTGGAATTTTTTCTCTGCCATATTTATTATTCCTTTTATATTTGCCGAGAAGCCAGCCGGGACCTTGATACTGCTCAGGCATTCAAAAAAGATTTCCTTCTCTGCTTTGGTAAGAGCATAGCTGCTTAAGTATTGACGCTCTTTATCTGTCTGCTTGTTGTATGGGTCTTTCATACGTTGTTGGTCCTCCCGTGCTTCTGGTGTATCTTTTGTCTTTCCATACACGCCAAGGAAGCCTAGCAGGTTCACGCATCACGTCGATTGAAGATCGGACCTCTAGGACTTTCCAATAGGGTAGCCCCCAAAATATAGATTTCTTCTTTCACATGGGCGCGTGTCCGGTAGCGACGTCTTTCGGAACAGATTGACCGCCAGGACCCTTTCCAAAGATTACTTCTATGCCCGTGACCATACCAAAATAGCATCACCATCAGGGAGGTTAGGCTTCTTCCGGCGATCTGCCTCACCGTTGAAATGCTTGCTTTCTTTCTTACGGTATGATTGTTCGGAAGAAATTGACGACACCCCAGGTACACAACCTTCTTACTTTTCCCCAAATATGTACCTTTAGTCTTATCTAAACAGTGCGTGCATGCATTGTATCCCTTGTTTGACTGTCCTGAAATGTTACTAAGAGCAGGACAATCATTGATGGTTACGAACAGCAACGCTCGTAGGTCAAATTCCTGTTGTTTGTGCTCATCCCACACACGTACACCTGGTTCGGCCCACAACTGCAAAAGTTCATCAACTAATAGCCTTAGGTACACATCAATGTCGTTGCCGGGTTGCTTCGGACCTTGGATGAGCACTGGCATCATAATGAACTTCCGCTTCATGCACAACCAAGGAGGAAGGTTGTAGATACATAGAGTCACGGGCCAGGTGCTGTGACTGCAGCTCTGCTCCCCAAAAGGATTCATGCCGTCTGTACTTACACCAAACCATAAGTTCCTTGCGTCACCTGCAAAGTCCGAGAACTCTCTCTCGATTTTTCTCCACTGCGACCCATCGGCGGGGTGTCTCAACTTCCCGTCTTTCTTACGCTCTTCTTTGTGCCATCGCAACAACCTGGCATGCTCTTTGTTTCTGAACCGACGTTTCAACCGTGGTATTATCGGAGCATACCACATAACCTTAGCAGGAACCCTCTTCCTGGGGGGCTCGTCATCGCCTCAATATCACCAGGGTCATCTTGTCTGATCTTGTACCGCAGTGCATTGCATACCGGGCATTTATCCATATTCTCGTACTCCTCACCACGGTACAGGATGCAGTCATTAATGCATGCATGTATCTTCTGCACATCTAATCCTAGAGGGCAGATAGCCTTCTTTGCTTCGTATGTAGTCTCGGCAATTCCGCTTCATTATTTTCAGTAACTTCTCAAATCCATTGTCAGATAAACCAGTCTCTGCCTTCCATTTCAGCAGTTCCAGTGTGGTACCGAGCTTTGTGCTGCCATCTTCGCAATTTGGGTACATCAACTTTTTGTGATCCTCTAGCATGGCCTCCAACTTTAGCTTCTCCTTTTCTGTATCGCATTCTCGCTTTGCATCAGAAATGACCCGACCAAGAGCATCAGCGGCTCATCTGATGCTCGCTGTTCACCTCCTTCTTCTTCATTGTCTTCCATTACAGTATCACCGTATTCCTCAGGGAACATAGGATAGTTGTCATCATCCTCCTCTTCTTCATTGTCTTCCATCTTAACCCCTCTTTCTCCGTGCTTGGTCCATATAGCTGGGCATGAAACCTCTCTGAAGCACGTGGCTTTGAATGGTTTTCGAGTTAGAGTACTCCCTGACATTCCGACAGTCAACACATGGATAAGGCATAAAATTATCCAATTTGTTTGCCTCAGCCACATCGATAAATTTATGCAGGCCTGCAATAAAATCGGAACTGCATCGTTCGCCGTACATCCATCGCATCCGTGCATCCATCTGCATCATATAATTAAGTTTATCAAATACCATTACAATAACATCTTGAATAGTGAAATGACCACCGTACATCGACACATGCAATATTTTTGTATCAATTACAGATGAAAAGGATAAGGTTGCTAACCTCGGTCGAGGATATCATTTTGTGTGAACTTAAGTGTGGCTCAGGCATTTCATCGAACACATCTTGTGCGTAGCAAAGGAAAAAAAAACTAGCACCCACTTCCCACACATCCAAGCAGAAAAAAAAAACAGAGGAGAGAAGCTGGCTGGGAGGGTTACTTATAGGCAGGGGAGGGGTATTAGTCCCGGTTCGAGACACGAACAGGGACTAAAGCTCCACGGCACACCACGTGTCCGGCTCTGGAGCTTTATTCCCAGTTCGTGCCACGAACCAGGACTAATGTCCCCAACCGAACCGGGACCAATGCTCCACGGGCCCCTGGCAGCTCGAACCGGGACCAATGTCAGGCATTGGTCCCGGTTTTTCCCTGAACAGGGATTAAAGCCTGGAGCGGCTCTGGACGAAAGACAGGTTTTCTACAAGTGTAAGCGTGTCCACCCTACAGGTTCGATAACGTGTAGCTATAATTGGATGTTCCCATCCAATCACCGGCCAGGGTCAGATCCCGGGACGATATGAATAACTACTACCATTATGCGAAGACACTCTGTTGAACCTGTTGGTTATTTAATATTTTATTCTCATTACTCGCGATACCAAAACTTCGCCCAAGATATAGATCCATGGATGTCACTATGAATCATTCATTGATTCATTACATCTTTGTCTATCTCGTTAACCGGCAAGTTCCTTTTACTTGTTTCCGTATTATGATATCCCACACGGTGTAACTTCACCATGCATTGTCTACAGAACATATTTGATACCCTTATACTACCGAGAGGGCCCAGGGCGTATCTCTCTAATTACCGAGGAGTAATTTCCCATCTTAGAACATTAGGATATACACACACCTTGGAATCGCCCAGTGACTACCGTTTTACTACCCAGTTACGGCCATAGTGTTGACAGTACCAAAGTAACTCTTCCAGTATGTATAACCCTAATAATCTCATGGTTACAGGACAAGTTATATAATAACCTTACTGTGATAAAGCTAAGGACAAAAAGACATTTTAACGGAATCTCTTAGCATACCAAAACTTGGGTTGCCCGACGAAAATGTTAGAAAAAGCGCGCGCTCCCTGGGCGCTCGCGGCTCGTCGGTTCTGGTGCTTACACGTGCAGCGCTCTCATTCGATCTCCTCTTTCCGTGCGCGACGCCGGTGCGACACGTGGTGAGCGCGGAGTGAGTCGCGCGGTGAGCGGTTTTGTCGATCTGCTGGTGGTTTCGTGGTGGTTGGCGGTTTTCTATTTCGTACACGTCGTTTAGTCGTGACGGTAAGTTGCAGTCAGACTTTTGGTGGTTACAATATATTGTAGTTTATGTTCACTTTTCTTTTCACTTTTGAGCTACTTTTCCCTTGTGTATCTTCTTCGTCGTTACAGTATATTGGAGTTGCCGTGCACTTTTTTTTTCTCTTTTCCTCTAGTGCTCTCTTGTTGCTTCTCTTTTTTTTCCTCTTTACGAGCAATGGAGATTTTATGGGGTATAATGGGAGGGGTCTACTTTGAACTTTGTAGACCAAATACTTTGAACTGCGTGATGGATATATATAGAATAATATTGTTCTGCTTGGTCCTTAACAGGTGCACTGCTTGGAATATAGTATGTTAACGTGATTGAACTGCCTTCTTGATATCAGATGAACTGCGTGGGAGTCATAAAACTGATTTTTGTGCTTGCACTGCCAAGCGTTGACCACATGCACTGCTGGATGTAATGGTAACATATATTTATTTTTATAGTGTTAGGGTATGTGCACTGCCTGAGGTTGACCATGTAAATATATTGTTCTGGTTTGTCCTGAACATGTGCACTGCCTGGTGGTTAAACTTTGAACTGCGTGATGGATATATACAGGATAATATATTCTGCTTGGTCCTTAACAGGTGCACTGCCTGGAATATAGTATGTTAACGTGATTGAACTGCCTTCTTGATATCAGATGAACTGCGTGGGAGTCATAAAACTGATTTCTGTGCTTGCACTGCCAAGCGTTGACCACATGCACTGCTGGATGTAATGGTAACAGATTTTTATTTTTATAGTGTTAGGGTATGTGCACTGCCTGACATTGACCATGTGTACTGCGTGATAGATGGATAAAGAAATATATTGTTCTGCTTTGTCCTGAACATGTGCACTGCCTGGTGGTTAAACTTATGCTGTGTTCCTCATCGATAGTATAATAATAATATGTATGTCTGTTATAAGGCCATAATCTTATATCTTATATTTACCAATTGGAGCCACCGTAAGAGGCTTCACGTTAATTCTGGAGTTCAGCAAATTTCATCCATTAGATTAAACTATGATTAATATTCAACCGTAGGATTAATCGATAGACTCCACGCCTCACCTATCCGCACAACTCCTCTCTTAGCCTCCTCATCGATCGCGAGTTCGATTCTGCTCCCATGCCTCAGCTCGCGGATTGTCTATCCTTTGAGCGCGCGAGCGCTCGCTCGCTTTTCCCGTCCGTGCACACGGCTCGCCTCCTATTCCCTTTCAGTTCACCTGCTCGATGCATCCTGGTCCCCATCGTCCTCTATTCCCTTTGTCGTTTTTCGTATGCGGGCGTGGGGGCGCCATGCACATGGCAACGCAACGCATGCCTGCATATTATTTCTTTTTTGTGCCATGCAGTCCAGGCTTTTTTTTCTTGCCTACGCTGCTACACATCTGTTTCCTCCCGCATGCATACACGACTACAGCTCTTTGCTTTTTTGCCCATGCATGCAAATAATGATTCATAATTTTGCTTTTTTCCAATGCACGCGAATAATGATTCATAATTTTAATAGAGGCATGTATGAGGCGCGAGTCTTTTTTAGCTGCCATGCATGTGCTCACAAAATGCTTATCTATTTTCTCTATTCCTTTTTTTCTTTTTTGTTACCTGAATATGTATTTTTGAGTAGGCCTATTTTATTTTTATAAATAGGTGAAATATAAAGGATCGGTAAAATGAAATGCATTTATCGTACTCATATTTTTATGAATGATGCATTATATACAGAACTTTATTTTTCTTAGGGCAAAATTATTTTAAATTTCCTTTTCGAACGAGTTTCTTAGGGGAAAATAGTGGGGCGGTGATAGGAAAAAAGAACACTTTCTACTAGTATAAACAATTAGAAAGAAAGAACTAACTAGTATGGCATGGGAATATGTATTTGTTTTTTAAAAAATCAGACCTGGTCACCATTCATGTTGAGAGTGAGGGGAAAAACTTTTAATTGTACTTGTGAGGATGATGAACCTCAAGCTTCCTATATGTGTCGATGATGCAGCTACCATGGTGTCGACATATCTATCAAGGTCATGATGATATAGTTATGAAAATGTAATGATGTATATACCAAACAAAAATACGAACGATGTACTATGTTGCAAGTATTCTCACCTAATAAATTATTTGCTATGTGATTGGTAATATATTACTAGTTCTCTCATCGATAATTTGTATGCAAGTGTCTCGGTAATAAAATTAGTACCACACCTGGTAACTTGCTTGATATGTGACGGGTAATATCTTAATTGTTCCCCTCGTCGGTAACTTTTATACTAGAGTATTGATAATTTTTTTTTGTATCCCCACCTGATAATTTGTCTGCTATCTGATTGGTAATATTTAACTAGTTTTTTCTTATCGATAACTTGTATGGTAGTGTATTGAAAATAATGTTTATAGTATCTCCCACCTGATAATTTGTCTGCTATGTGATTGGTAATATTTGACTTGTTTTTTCTTATCGATAACTTGTATGCTAGTGTATTGGTAATAATGCTTATAGTGTCGCTCACCTGATAATTTGTCTGCTATGTGATTGGTAATATTTGACTAGTTTTTTCTTGTCGGTAACTTGTATGCTAGTGTATTGGTAATAATGTTTATAGTATCCCCCACCTGATAATTTGTTTACTATGTGATTGGTATATTTGACTAGTTTTTATCTTATCGATAACTTGTATGTTAGTGTATTGGTAATAATGCTTATAGTTTCCCGCACCTGATAATTTGTCTGCTATGTGATTCGTATTATTTGACTAGTCTTTTTCTTATCGATAACTTGTATGCTAGTGTATTGGTAATAATGTTTATAGTATCCCCATCTGATAATTTGTCTGCTATGTGATTGGTAATATTTGACTATTTTTTTCTTATCGATAACTTGTATGCTAGTGTATTGGTAATAATGCTTATAGTGTCCCTCACCTGATAATTTGTCTGTTATGTGATTGGTAATATTTGACTAGTTTTTTCTTGTCGGTAACTTGTATACTAGTGTATTGGTAACATCTTCGTAGTTTTTTCCCAATGATAACTTTTATGTTAGAGTATTGATAATAAAATTTTAATATCCCCACCTGATAATTTGTCTGCTATGTGATCGGTAATATTTGACTTGTTTTTTTCTTATCGATAACTTATATGCTAGTGTATTGGTAATAATGCTTATAGTGTCGCCCACCTGATAATTTGTCTGCTATGTGATTGGTAATATTTGACTAGTTTTTTCTTGTCGGTAACTTTTATTCTAGTGTATTGGTAATAATGTTTATAGTATCCCCCACTTGATAATTTGTTTACTATGTGATTGGTATATTTGACTAGTTTTATCTTATCGATAACTTGTATGCTAGTGTATTGGTAATAATGCTTATAGTGTCCCCCACCTGATAATTTATCTGCTATGTGATTGGTATTATTTGACTAGTCTTTTTTCTTATCGATAACTTGTATACTAGTGTATTAGTAATAATGTTTATTGCATCCCCACCTGATAATTTGTCTGTTATGTGATTGGTAATATTTGACTATTTTTTTTCTTATCGATAACTTGTATGCTAGTGTATTGGTAATAATGCTTATAGTGTCCCTCACCTGATAATTTGTATGTTATGTGATTGGTAATATTTGACTAGTTTTTTTCTTGTCGGTAACTTGTATGCTAGTGTATTGGCAACATCTTACTAGTTTTTTCCCAATGATAACTTTTATGTTAGAGTATTGATAATAAATTTTTAATATCCCCACCTGATAATTTGTCTGCTATGTGATTGGTAATATTTAACTATTTTTCTTATCGATAACTTGTATGCTAGTGTATTGGTAATAATGCTTATAGTGTCCCTCACCTGATAATTTGTCTGTTATGTGATTGGTAATATTTGACTAGTTTTTTCTTGTCGGTAACTTGTATACTAGTGTATTGGTAACATCTTCGTAGTTTTTTCCCAATGATAACTTTTATGTTAGAGTATTGATAATAAATTTTTAATATCCCCACCTGATAATTTGTCTGCTATGTGATCGGTAATATTTGACTTGTTTTTTTCTTATCGATAACTTATATGCTAGTGTATTGGTAATAATGCTTATAGTGTCGCCCACCTGATAATTTGTCTGCTATGTGATTGGTAATATTTGACTAGTTTTTTCTTGTCGGTAACTTTTATTCTAGTGTATTGGTAATAATGTTTATAGTATCCCCCACTTGATAATTTGTTTACTATGTGATTGGTATATTTGACTAGTTTTATCTTATCGATAACTTGTATGCTAGTGTATTGGTAATAATGCTTATAGTGTCCCCCACCTGATAATTTATCTGCTATGTGATTGGTATTATTTGACTAGTCTTTTTTCTTATCGATAACTTGTATACTAGTGTATTAGTAATAATGTTTATTGCATCCCCACCTGATAATTTGTCTGTTATGTGATTGGTAATATTTGACTATTTTTTTTCTTATCGATAACTTGTATGCTAGTGTATTGGTAATAATGCTTATAGTGTCCCTCACCTGATAATTTGTATGTTATGTGATTGGTAATATTTGACTAGTTTTTTTCTTGTCGGTAACTTGTATGCTAGTGTATTGGCAACATCTTACTAGTTTTTTCCCAATGATAACTTTTATGTTAGAGTATTGATAATAAATTTTTAATATCCCCACCTGATAATTTGTCTGCTATGTGATTGGTAATATTTAACTATTTTTCTTATCGATAACTTGTATGCTAGTGTATTGGTAATAATGCTTATAGTGTCCCTCACCTGATAATTTGTCTGTTATGTGATTGGTAATATTTGACTAGTTTTTTCTTGTCGGTAACTTTTATGCTAGTGTATTGGCAACATCTTACTAGTTTTTTCCCAATGATAACTTTTATTTTAGAGTATTGATAATAATTTTTTTAATATCCCCACCTGATAATTTGTTATCTATGCGACTGGTAGCATCTTAATAGTTATGTTCTCCTTGATAATTTGTATCTTAGTATATTCGTAATAAACTTTAGTATCATGCACCTGATATGTTGTATGTTATGTGACTGGTAATATCTTAATAGCTCCCCGCATCGGTAACTTATATGATAGGGTCTTGATAATAATTTTTAGTATCCACCCACTGGATAACTTGTTTGTTATGCGACTGGTAACATCTTACTAGTTCTTTTCTCATCAATAGCATGTATAAGATAAGTGGCCACCAATAATGCTCCATGCCGCCAAAAGTTTCTTGACGCATGATCCAAACTTGCACACCGAAAGCACCAAAAGTTTCTTAACCGTGCAGTACCATACAAGAACTATGCGTACAAAATGACAGAATCATCAGTCCAGCCTCAGAAAGCAAAGATGGTAACATGTTTTGCACCCTAACGATGAATGAATTCGCAACTTGTTTATTCTTTCTTTAACCAGTATATGATTCATAACTTGTTGATTATCTGAATGTTGGCAGGAATTTGGTGCTACCTTCACTGCAAAGAGCCTGCGAAAGTACATTGAAAAAGATGCAATCGAAATCCCGGTTTATTCCGATACAACCGAGTATGACTACACGGTTACTTTGAAGAAAGGGAAAGGATCAAATAAGGCTATGTTATCTGCTGGATGGGCTGCAGCTGTTAGGGTTTCGATATGTCAGAAGGACAGATCTACATCTTCACGTTCCTCCCATCAACCCTTACTACACTCGAGATCACTGTCTCACTCCTGTGAAGTGCTGATATGAAGACCACTAAGTAGACGCTAAGTGTGTTAAGGAATGTTCATTCCTTGTACGCACTGCTAGAGTATGTTCTACCTTTTTATGAACTGCATGGTGTATGTTAACTGCACTGCTTTTGCTTTGAACTACTTCAGTTCTACTTATAAGTTACTACTTATAAGTTTTATGGACATGCAACGTGTGAACTGTGTGGTGCTACCAAGTAGTCAGGTTGTTAATGATGCTGGTATGTTTTTAACGGTTTATTTTATCAAAATCATTTTGACTTGTTTTTGAGGTTTTTTGTGTGTGGAAATGACAGTAATTCTTATTGTTTTTCTCAGAGAACCTTTTTTGAAATAACAGTTTTGTTGAGCTATCCCATTTTTTTTTCAATCTCACTAAAAAAGGGAATAGGTTGTACCACTGGGAAGTGGAGCTCTTTGTTTGAATAATTTCATTTGTACTAGTTGGAAGTGGAATTTCTTATCCCCTCCCATTATATTTACCCTAAAATATCCTTGCCCAGAAAGGGAATTGATTTTTCGCAACCAGTTTTTCTGCAAATTCAGAATTTTTCGGCGTCCGCCCCGGCCACGAGGAGCAGCCGGACGGCGGCGACGGCGGAGGTCGAGCATTTTTTTTACTGAATTACACTAGTTGGAAGTGGGGAACCTTAATGTGAGCATTTTTTTCAAGGGATATTTAATTCTGTGCCCCCAGCTCCTTAGTTGTACTCACTTTTCCCCACGCTCTAACTTTTTGCTCTCTTTTGTCCACTCCCTTAGCTGAAACTCTCACAAATGCTCACAGCGGACGTGGGCCGTCGTTTGCCGTCGGGTCAATGCATTGACCATTATCTGACTAGTGTGCTGACGAGTGGGACCCCAAGGAGACACGTCGGACCAGCTTGTCTGAATCTTAAACTCAGTGTTACCTTAACATATCGAGACACTCAGGCGCCGCCCGGCCCCCTCCGCTGCCGCCGCCGTCGTGCCGCCTCTGCTGTCGTCGTCCCTTCCACCCTCTAACCCTCTAACCCTATTCTGTTTGCCGGCGACGCCGCGTCTCCGCCAGATCTATCTCATCTCCCCATCTCGGACTACGAAGCGATGTCAGGGGAGGCCGCCGTCAAACCCATCGATCATGGAGAAGATTGGGTCGAATCCAATGGGATAATTCATGGATTCCAGATGGGTAAGCAACGTATACCCTCGAATTGATTAGGAAACTCGTAGATTTGGCTGGTTTTGACCAATACTAGCATGAATCGTTCCAATTTTGCTGATTTCCGTTCTCTAACTGCATCCTTTATTTGACTCGGATAGGATTGATCCCGCGCTTGCTTTTCGGTTGGCTGTTAGAATGGAAATTAGCGAGATCCGCGGTACGAAGGCGCATCACCTAACTGGATTTTACTTCCCGAAGGTGGTAGAAACAATCATTTGTTTCAAAGCTTTTCGCGAAGGTCTCCAGCGTTATACATATGGTTGGAGCGATGCCGACGCTGTTGAACTGCAATATTTCAACACTAGCGAGCAAACATTTCTCCCACTAACTTGCGACGAGCATTTGGGATTGCTATTTACTTTGAATGCTGAGAGCCGTTTCGGTAAAATTCATATCTGTGTGCTTCAGCCACGCAAAGCGCGGGACAATGGGAAGGGTGCATCCTCTGCCACTGCTAATAGCCAGCAACCTGGCACTCCTTGTAGGTCGAGACCAAGCAAAGCCAGTGGTTCTGAAAGCCACAATATGTCTGCTGCGGATTCGGCTACTTCTCCTGTCCCTTCTGCAGCCGCTGTTTATGAAGAGGCAGAAGCTGACGAGGAAGTGCCTGCAAATGATGATGAAGACGAGATGATGTACCCTAAACTGGTAGATATAGCCAGTCAGCAAGCAGTGGATGATGAATATCCGGAGCAGCCCATCTGCCGTGCTAGGTTTGATGACACTGACGATGAAGAGAAGGAGGAGAACATGGACAGCTTAATCGAGGATGAATACGATGGTGAGGACATGCCAACAATTGAGTGGAATAGGGAAGCACCTGAGCTTACTGAAGGCACCATATTTCAATCCATGGTGGACTGTCGGAATGCAGTGACAACATGGTGCATTCTAACTGAAAACACTTATGAGATTAAAAGGAGTGAGCCGTCAAAATAAAAGGGAAGTCATTTGAGAAGGAGTGCTTTAGAAGGGCTTTTGTTTATTTTAAGGCTTGCTGGCAGGGGTTTCTAGATGGTTGCAGGCCCTATTTGGCCGTAGATGCTACACATCTGACTGGAAGATGGAGAGGACAGCTAGTAGCAGCTTCTGCAGTTGATGGACACAACTGGCTATTCCCAGTTGCATTTGGTGTGGTGGAGGCAGAGTCCGAGGAAAGTTGGGTCTGGTTTCTGCAGCAGTTGCGCAACATTATAGGCACACCCCCAGGTTTAGCCATACACACAGATGCTTGCAAGGGCTTAGAGAGTGCAGTAGAAATTGTATTCCCAGGAGTGGAGCATAGGGAATGTATGCGACACCTAGCGCAAAATTTCAAAAAGAAGTTCAAAGGTAAAGTTTTTGATGAGAACTTATGGCCAGCATCATACACATGCAGCAAAAGGAAGTATGAACACCATTTGAGAGTGTTGTATGCTCAAACTCCTCTTGTGAAGGAGTACATGGATGCACATCATGGCAAGGTGTGGTCAAGAAGCCAATTCAACGAAATCTGCAAAGTTGATTATGTGACCAATAACCTTGCAGAATGCTTCAATGCAAAGTTCAAGTCAGTGAAAGGGCTCTTGCTGTGGCAAGCATTCGACAAGATGAGGCAGATGATCATGATAAAGATGGCTCTTCGCAAAAGAATTGCAGAAACAAAATATGTTGGTCATCTTATGCTCCCATCACTGATTAAGGCATTGCATTTGAAGGCAAGAGGACTGAAGATGAGATGCATTCGATCTGATACACTTGAGGGTGAGGTAGCCTATACTGACAGTAAAAATAGGCTATGGAGGTATCCAGTGAACCTAGCAACTAGGGAATGCAGTTGTAGGCAATGGCAGATCCGTGGGAAGCCATGCATACATGCCCTACATCTGATGACTGTCATTGGGGGTGCAGATGGTGAAGTTGATCAATATTGCTCGGACTATTTCTCTGTTGCCAAATTTATGGCTGCTTATGCTGACAATGTGCCTGCACTCTTGGGAAAAGACCAATGGAATATAGTTGATCCAGGGTTCAAACTCTGCTCCCCTGTACTCACTAGACCACCAGGAAGACCAAAGAAAAACAGGTTCAGAACAGGTGAGGAGGGTCGTGTACCAAAAAAGCGTGCTTGCAGAAAATGTGGAGTTCTGGGGCATATTGCCAGGCTTTGTACCAATCCAGTGGAGCCATCATTTGGAGAGGAGGAAAGATGGACAGCAGCCAATGCAGAGGAAAATGCAGCAGCAATGGAGATTGAAAATGCTGAGGAGAATGCAGCTACACTGGAGATTGAAGCAAATGAAGCTGTACCAGCACCTTGGTATGTGTTTGCATTTGTAGAATGCAGCTACCCTTTTGTTTGCATTTGTTCTCTTTTTAACCTATGGCTTCCCTTTTATTTATCAGCTCTAGGGAGAAAAGGCCTAGACATGAAGAAACCGAAGAAACTGAAGTTCAACCATCATCTGATGGCTTAGATTTTGAAGCCATGGCCTTTGATGGTTTTGAAGCTATAAGAGAGGAAGAGGAGGGGGTAATTGTTCCAATTGTTCCTTTAAAGATTGTTGAACCCACAGATGATGACCATCAATTGGTCGTCAAGTGCTCGGCGAGTGGAAGTACTCCATCAGCAACTCCACGGCCAAAACCCCAAGTAAAGAGCAAAAGGATCAAGAGTCTGAATCAGAAGAGCATCTCAACTAGGGAAACCAGGAGCAAGTCGGTGAAGCCAGCTGCGAACACAAGGAGCAAGTCGAAGATTTGAATTTGAACTTGATACATTTGTGTTAAGATGTTTGTGTTGTCAATTCGAGCTACTGTGAAAACTTATCAGGTGTAATAATGTTGCTTGTACTTTGGTATCTTATTTGAGTAAGAATTAAAATTTCCATCAAAATTTGAATTTGAATGAATATTTGAATTTGAGGTTGAACCAAAGTTGAAGTTGAACCAAAGTTAGAGTTGAACCAACATATGAGGTCCATTGCTCTGTGCTATGTATTTGATCGAACATTTTAAGTCCAATATTTGAAGGTGATCAATCCGAATGAGAAATGTGCTAGAAACGAGCTCGAAAGCTAGGGTAAACAGCCCTATTTGTAATCAAGTTTTTTTCGACCTTGTCTAAATGAGGCATAAATTTTTTATTAACACCTGTTCCATATATATAGAGTAAAAACGAAGTCCCACTATTTATTGAACTAATCTTCATATTATTACATTTTTTTTGGAAAAATATGCTATTAACTGAAAATCATGAAATAACACGTTTTAAATATGAAAATGAAAAAGTAATTTCAGAACCTTCATATTCAATCCAAAATGAAGCTTTTGTGATTTTATTGATTTTTTTGAATTTTATCAAAACCTAAACCCTCTCTCACTTTCCTACGAACTCTGAACAGTTTCATACGTGATAGCTCATTTGTGTGAAGCTTTTTTCATGAAAATGTACCAACACCAAGTTTATATTTTTTTCTCGTAACCATGTCACATATTACGGCAATGTGCACTGGTTTTGTTATTTTTTGATTTTTTTTGAATTACTTATGCTCATTTGAATGTGATTTCGATGTCTCACTTCTGAAAATGGTTTTTCATGAAAATGACCCTTAACCCTAAACCCAGGGTTTTTTGGTAACTATGTCTTATAAAACGACGAACTATGCAAGTTTTTTCATTTTTTGATTTTTTTGTAACTATTTGTGGCCATTTGAAGTTCAGGTCAAACCCTAATAACCCCGTTGACTGACTCAAAACCCCGGAGCATCTCTCCAAACCCTAGCGTCGAACGTCCGCCGTCGGATCGGAATCTAGCGCCAAACTCCACCCGTCAGATATGGCCTTCCACGGGCGATCCGCGCGAAGCTGGTTCTGCATCTTGATTGGCCGCAAGGGAGTTTTACCATCTGCCCCACTTTACATCTGAAATTGGATTATTCGCACATGACCACCACATGTCAGTGAGACGAGATGTTGCAAATATTAAAACTGCAAAATACAACGAGGCAAATCGTCAAATCTCCCCCTTCTCCATCTGACAGAGCAGCTCCTTCTCCAGTCTCCACCCACGCACAGAGCAGCTCGTCCTCGCCCACCATTGTCTCCCCTTTCTTCTGCTTCTTCTTCTCCAGCGACGAGAGCAGCGATTCTTCTTCTCCGGCGACGAGATATGTCGGACTCTAGTTCAGCCTCCCGCCCCTCGTGGCCCCAGCATGGTCCAGTGCCCATGGAGCGATGTCCTGACTGCGAACGCATCGCGCCATTGGTACGGTTGACTTGTACGTCGGACAAGAATGGCAACAAAGGGCGAGAGTTCGTGAAATGCGAGAGCAAGCCAGAGGGGCAGGTTAGATCTCATGATTTTGCTCTGATTTCTTTTTCCCTTTGCTCTGAATTCTTTTTCCTTGGATCTGAGATTTAGGGTTCATATTTTTGTTTCAGATCGTGAGCCATTGCGGCCATTTCGAATGGCTGGATAACTACGTTGCCAGGCTTAGAGCTAGATCTCAGAGCTCGATGCCTTTCAATGGTGCCGCAACCCGGCAGCAGAATTTGGTCTCCGACAGTGCTGCTCCGACAGTTGGGGATGCGGATCTGAAGGGGGAACTAAAGAAGATGAACAAGAACTTGAGGCAGCTGACTGAATTGAAGAGGCAGTCGAATCAGCTAGCTTTAGGATTTTACATTTCTGTAATTGCTCTAGGAATTGCTTACTTGCTGGTCGTCAGTCGTTAGAGATGTTACTAGTGTGGATCTGGTGCTCTTATGTTGCTTAAACTGTGTCTGTATCAGTTAGTTCTTGCTTAACATCAGTTTCGTCAGTTAATTCTTGCTTACCATCAGTCTCTGTGTGGATCTGGTGCTCTCTGTATCACCGAATTTTTGTACGTGTTCTTGACACTTTCAGTTTCTTCAGTTTCGTCAGACAACACCTAGCGCAAAAGGAAAAAAACAATATTGAGTTCTTGGGCCCAAACAAGAAACAAAGCTATGTTGGGCCGGTCCATGCCGTTGACTCTGAAAGGCCCGCAAAGATATAAGAGGCCCAGAAATTAGTGCACGCGCTCACTCTGTGTTTTTTTGGCTGTATTTATTTGATTGCACAGAGTGCATGTTGATTCCAAAATTGCCACCAACAATTCAAAAATGGGAAAATTGAGTGCTCGTTTTTCGTTGTTTCAAATTGCACATACACAACAATTGAGTGATCTTTTTTCATACACAACAATTGAGTACTCTTTTTTCATCGTTTCAAATTTTACCTATAGAGATTGAGTGCTCTTCTTTTTTTGCTTTTTCCATGCAATATTGCCACCAACAATTCCAACTACAACTCTTCTTCGTATCTTATTGTTTTTGAACAAATATGACCACCAACAATTACAAATGGGTTACCCTTCGCAAATTACCTTGTTTTACATGCACTACGGCCACCAACGAATTAGCTACTTTCTAATCATATGTTATTAGTTTGTCGTGTTCTCGCGGCCTTGTTGACTTCAAAAGAGGTGTTTGCTGAAGTAAGAACACATAAGCGAAACACCTTTTTTTCCCTTGTCACTTAGCGGTGCATGTCTCAATAAATATTGGGATAAATATTGGGATCCCATAAATATTTGGGACAAGACAAATACAACACAAATGTAACACAACATGAACTACCATAGATATAGTTCTTAAAGTTCATACATATAGCACGGCATACATAGTACGGGCAACAAACCATGAACGCAACAACAACACATAGATAAAGATTCCCTAAAGATAAAGCCCTAGCACACTAGCTATAGGGCAACACACACACGGAAAACACCGTCATGGCCTCCACCGCCGTCTTCACTCCTCCTCCTCCAGACCGTTCTCGCCGAGATAGTACGGGAGGCTGTGCATGCGGTTGGCACTGGGGAAGATGCTCTCAAAGTCAGTGAAGATGTTGTAGGTGGTGAAGGCGATGAACTCGCACCCACACCAAAACACCCTGCCGAGCAGGTAGTAGGCGTCGAATCTGTTGGTGAAGTGGGCGACGAGCCCTATCGGTGGAGCGGTGGGGTGGGAACGCTGTTCCTCGAGGCGGAACATGGGCGGCGAGCCAGCCGGGAGGTGGCGAAAGCCCGCACGAAGAAACCACTCGGCAAGCTCGCGAGGACCCCTCCAGCGTGAGATCGCCCACACGCGGAGCGAGGTCTCGACGACGACGAAGGCGGGGTACCGCCTCTCCGGCACGGTGGGCGGCACGTGGAAAGTCAGCGCGTTGAACTGCATCTCGTCTTCGCGTCGCTGCGTGTTTGCTTTGGCTCTTGGGGAAGAAGAGAAGGGAGGGAGGTGCAGATGGATGTGTAGAGGAAGAGGCAACCGAAGGGCGGTTTAAATAGCCAAGGGAGAGGAAGAGGCAACCGAAGGGCGGTTTATTTCACACTGGATCGAGGGCGTGGTGTCGATCCGTTTGTGTAGCCTAGGTTTTTTTACCGTTTACACACGATGTGTGGGCTCGACGCGTCGAACGACGCAGCAACTGCTTCGACGGTGCATCAGTGGCAGCGGCAACTGAACCGAGCGGCTGGCTTCGACGGTGCATCAGTGGCTGCATGCATGCGTAGGGACTGAATCGACGCATGCGTGCGTGCATAGGGACTGACTGCGTAGACTGAATCGACGCATGCGTGCGTGGCGAAGCGCATGCATGCAACCACGTCGCGCTGCGCTCCTCCCATAGCAGGCTGAATCGATGCCAAAGCCGCGCTCCTCCCATAGCAGGCTGAATCGATGCCGCGCATGCATACATGGTTGCGTGAGTCCATAGCAAGCTTAATTTAATTATCAACACAATGGCCCGGTCTACGACGTACGAAGCCATCCACGGCCCAACGAACAAAGCCACAGAAGCGCACCCTCATCAGGTCCAAAGAGCGAACAGTCAACAGAGTCCCACGCGGCCCCACTCGTCAGAGTTAACGGACCAGACGGCAACGTCCGCTGTGAGCATTTGTAAGAGTTTCAGCTAAGGGAGTGGGGAAAAGTGAGCAAAAGTTTCAAACGTGGGGAAAACTGAGCACAACTAAGGAGTTGGGGGCACAGGAGTAATAATCCCTTTTTTCAACTAGTTGGAAGTGGAAATTTAATTTCTCCCTCCCTTTTTTGCACCCTAAAATATCACTGCCCAAAAAGGGAATTGAGGAAAATGATTTTTCATCCACACAACTAAAAAAAAAATTGGCGCCAAAATGATAAAGTGAATAGAGAAAAGGGAATATATTTTGGTACATGGGATTTTAATAATCGATGCAAGCCCACGAAAAGGGAATAGGAAGCCCATGAAAAGGGAATAGGCCGGGACGACCAACCTGGCACCAGCGCAGGAAAAGGGAATAGGCCGGGGCGCGCACGGAAGAGTCAGCTTTCGGTAATCTGCACACGTACGTAACATTTCCTTAATTAGCTAAAACACCTGGTCGGAAACCGCGCGATGGAATCGATTCCATCGAGCGCGCGCAAGCTAGCCCCACCCCCTCAGCTCGACTGCTCCTCCCGTTATTTTCTTCATGCTGTGCAGCTGCCGCGCGTCGCTCCTCCGATTATTCCCATCCTGATACACCAGCGTAAAAGGCGGGCTGGGAACTCTACCTTGGGATTTGCATCTCCCATGTTTTTACTCTGATCCGACAAAAACGAGATCGACAAGCACATGGCGGCCAGCATCAACGGATGCGTCACGTACGTCCTGCCTCCACCTAACTGTTTGGCAACAATAGCGGAAGAAATTGCAACGTCGGGGCGTGGGTCCATCAGCCATGCATCGCTGATGTCAAGGAGCTAGATTAATTACGTTTTCTCGACGATTTTGAGCTTCTTTGCAAGGCTATGCATCGATCTGTCAGGCAGGCAAATAAGCAAACGGGGCACTTCATACTAGCGTGCACTTCAAGGTTAAATCAGGTGCTATGGCATGTCAGATCTGAATTAGTTTTCTGGTGTTCTTATTATTTTCAACATTTGATTAGTGCCACAAACGTTAGATCTAAATCATTTTTGGTCATGCCTGCAGAGTTTTTTTGTCGATTACGAACCAGCTGCTATCAATGCACATATATAAGGTGCGCTGGTCTCATTAGTACTTCTACTTCAAGCAATTTTTTTCTTATACATCTGCTTATATAAAGTAGCAATCAAGTATATTAGGATACATATTCCATGTAACTCTTTGCCGATGCATCGGTATTTTTGTTGGAAGAATCTGAATCAAGTTTTAACTATGTACAGACAAATCAAATTAGTGCAAAAGTTTGTAGCACAGTAACGGGACAGAAGAGGATACGAGTACACGCGGACGTCTTGGATTAGCATGCATGGACGAGGTAAAATGCATGAAGCTCGAATTTATCTGTAATCACATTGTTTAATCAATCAGGCCTATGAAAAAAATCGGTGATTGATTTTGTTGCCACCACTTCTGAATTTCATGTACGTGTCTGGACACCAGTGGTCACCAGTTCATATGATCATATACTACTCAGAATGGCATATGAGTTAGTACTAAGAAACTTCGAATTAGACGGTGACCACTATGATTTAAGGGCATGCTTGCAAATTAATTAATATAAGTAAATGTTTTATAATAAAAATAACAGCGCAGTCTGAAAAATCACTATATTCGCTTGAAGTTAACATAAGTTATTCAGTACAACTAGCCTGCCAAAGTTAATCTTATTTGCACAAGCCGTTACAACTAGGATGCCAAAGTTAATCTTATTTGCACAAGACATAAAAGTAAGTTTTATTGTGTTTCAGATGACGCCTCATCTATTATATCCCCCAGTGTATCAATTTAACAAACAAAAGTTATCTAAGCTAATTTGATTCATAGGTGAGGACGTATCAAGCATAGTACATAGTAAGGTAAAATTAGGGTTCATATACGTTTTTTTTACCTAAGTACATAGTAGGTTATAATTTGATGTCATGTTTGATTTTCTTCGTTTTGCCTACCAACATGTGGGATCATGAAGATATTGGGTTCTTTGTACATTACGAGTTAATGAAGGTACGTAATGAAACTCTGCGCCCTTGGTCAATGAAGTTGGGCCGGACTTATAAAGTTTCACTTCCCTCGTTTTAAATTATTATATGGTTTGCTTTGATATTCACATTCTATTTTCTTTGACAAAATTATGATGCACCTGTTGCAGTTGAAACAAATAACTAGAAAGGATATTAACTCTGTATTCTCTTACTCTCACATCAGCAGATTTTTTTGTCCGCCAAGGTTAGCTCTTCAATGCATTTAATATTTCATGTATGCAGATACCTCTCACTATTTTTAACGATATTGGTGCCAACAAAGTTAGAACACTCATATAGCCATCCATAATCAAGTATGTTAGTTCCTACAAATTATTTCACGATCTGAGTCTCTCAGACGACCTTAGTGCATCCATCACATGCCATATCAATTATTCATATTAATATCAGAATTACCATATTATTCCATATGAAAACATTTGAATGCATTTAAATTATCTACCTGAAGAGAATTCTTAAAGCTTTTACTATTATTTGTGATTGCAACCCGTGCAGATGCACGGGTTCACGACTAGTAAACCTAATAATAACCGTCGCCGTTTTCATCGTCAGCTCTGATTTCCTCCTCCTGTTGGTCCAGCTCTAGTCGCCGCCGGGCAGCGATCGTATGGGCTTGGTATTCGAGTCACCCCCTGCCGCTTCCTCTTCCAGCGGGAGCGCACCTCCCGCCGCCGGGTCGGGCCTTTCTCCGTGGACTGTCGCCGAACCCATCCCTACCTCTCCACGCATGCATCCCTTCCCCGTGTCTTCTGCACATGTTACCGATGATCCCGCGCAACTCTCGCCCATTTGGAACCATACTGCCGGTGCTCCTGCTTGGTATAGCATCAGACGGCCGGTTTTCTACGGTTCCTTTCCTCCCGCGTAGGGCTGGACCTGAAGCTCGAGGCTCGAGGCTCGGCTCGGACTCGACAAGGCTCGGCTCGTGCTCAGCTCGGCTCAAAGGTGGTGCAAGCCAAGCCTAGACCTTCCAAACAAGGCTCGGGCTCGGCTCGAAGGCTCGATGAAAAAAAATTGACATGACTTTTGCCAAATATGTAACAATTGACAATTATAATCAATAATAGATAGTGTAACAAGTTTCACAAAGCATCAACTAAGCATAACAGAAATAAAAGTTCAAACACAAACACGTGCATAGTTCAACAATAGTCTCATACATCACAAAGTTCAACCACAAACACGTGCATAGTTCAACAATAGTCTCATACATCACAATCCACAAACACGTGCATAGTTCAACAACAACAAATAGAACACAAGTCTTAACAATTTAACATAAAGTTCAACCACAAAAGGACCATTGCGCCACCAGCCCATCATTTCATCTCCTTGTCGTCGCTTGTCACTTGCAAGATGAATCTGAAGTGTACAACAAACGAAATTTCAGCAATATAAAAATTTCCAGCAAGTGACAATCTCGGTGGTGAGTGGTGGCAGCCGGGCAAAGCGGAGAGCTAGGAGCCCGAAAAGCACATACAATTTCCCAATTAAACGCAGCACACTAGTAGAAAAAGGACTTTTCGTCCGGAGTACTGTTTGCCATTAGCCCCGGTTCAGGCAAAAACCGGGACCAGTGCCTGGCACTGGTCCCGGTTCGAGCTGCCAGGGCCCCGTGGGGCATTGGTCCCGGTTCGGTTGGGGGCATTGGTCCCGGTTCTTGCAAGAACCGGGACCAAAGCTCCAGAGCCGGACCACGTGGCATGCCGCGGAGCTTTGGTCCCGGTTCGTGCCAAGAACCGGGACCAATACCCCTCCCCTGCCTATATATTGTTGCCCCCACCCCCCTCTCTCCTCTGTTTTTTTTTCCTGGATTGGTGGGAAGTGGGGGTGCTAGTTTTTTTTCTCTTTGCCACGCACAAGATGTGTTCGATGAAATGCCCGACCCGCACCGAGGTTAGCAACTTTATCCTTTTCGTCTGTAATTGATACAGAAATATTGCACGTGTCGATGTACGGTGGTCATTTCACTATTCAAGATGTTATTGTAATGGTATTTGATAAACTTAATTATATATATGATGCAGATGGATGCACGGATGCGATGGATGTACGGCGAACGACGCAGTTCCGAGTTTATTGCAGGCCTGCATAAATTTCTCGATGTGGCTGAGGCAAACAAAGTGAATAATTTTATGCCTTGTCCATGTGAGAAGTGTCGGAACGTCAGGGAGTACTCTGACCCGAGAACCATTCAAGACCACGTGATTCGGAAAGGTTTCATGCCCAGCTATAATTGTTGGACCAAGCACGGAGAAAGAGGGGTTACGATGGAAGACAATGAAGAAGAGGAGGATGATGACAACTATCCTATGTTCCCTGAGGAATGCGGTGATACTGTTATGGAAGACGTTGAAGAAGAAAGAGGTGAACATCGGGCATCAGATGAGCCCGCTGATGGTCTTGGTGGGGTCATTTCTGATGCAAAGCGAGAATGCGATACAGAAAAGGAGAAGCTAAAGTTGGAGGCCATGCTTGAGGATCACAAAAAGTTGCTGTACCCAAACTGCGAAGATGGCAGCACAAAGCTCGGTACCACACTGGAACTGCTGAAATGGAAGGCAGAGACTGGTTGTTCTGACAAGGGATTTGAGAAGTTACTGAAAATAATGAAGCCGAAGCTTCCAAAGGATAACGAATTGCCCGAGACTACATACGAAGCAAAGAAGGCTATCTGCCCTCTAGGATTAGATGTGCAGAAGATACATGCATGCATTAATGACTGCATCCTGTACCGCGGTGAGTACGAGAACATGGATAAATGCCCGGTATGCAATGCACTGCGGTACAAGATAAGACAAGATGACCCTGGTGATGTTGAGGGCGATGACGAGCCCCCCCGGAAGAGGGTTCCTGCTAAGGTGATGTGGTATGCTCCTATAATACCACGGTTGAAACGTCTGTTCAGAAACAAAGAGCATGCCAGGTTGTTGCGATGGCACAAAGAAGAGCGTAAGAAAGACGGGAAGTTGAGACACCCCGCCGATGGGTCCCAGTGGAGAAAAATCGACAGAGAGTTCCCGACATTTTCAGATGACGCAAGGAACTTAAGATTTGGTCTAAGTACAGATGGCTTTAATCCTTTTGGGGAGCAGAGCTCCAGTCATAGCACTTGGCCCGTGACTCTATGTATCTACAACCTTCCTCCTTGGTTGTGCATGAAGCGGAAGTTCATTATGATGCCAGTGCTCATCCAAGGCCCGAAGCAACCCGGCAACGACATTGATGTGTACCTACGGCCATTAGTTGATGAACTTTTGCAGTTGTGGTCCGAACCAGGTGTACGTGTGTGGGATGAGCACAAACAACAGGAATTTGACCTACGAGCGTTGCTGTTCGTAACCATCAATGATTGGCCTGCTCTTAGTAACATTTCAGGACAGTCAAACAAGGGATACAATGCATGCACGCACTGTTTAGATAAGACTGAAAGTATACATTTGGGAAACAAGAATGTGTACCTGGGGCATCGTCGATTTCTTCCGAACGGTCATGCCGTAAGAAAGCCCGGCAAGCATTTCAACGGTGAGGCAGATCGCCGGAAGAAGCCTAACCTCCCTGATGGTGATGTTATATATGACATGGTCAAGGATTTAGAAGTAATCTTTGGAAAGGGTCCTGGCAGTCTATCTGTTCCGAATGACGCTGACAACCACGTACCCATATGGAAGAAGTGCTCTATATTCTGGGAGCTACCCTATTGGAAAGTCCTAGAGGTCCGGTCTTCAATCGACGTGATGCACGTGACGAAGAATCTTTGCGTGAACCTGCTAGGCTTCCTGGGCGTGTATGGGAAGACAAAAGATACACCGGAAGCACGGGCAGACCAGCAACGTATGAAAGACCCATACAACAAGCAGACGGATAAAGGGCGTCAATACTTAAGCAGATACGCTCTTACCAAAGCAGAGAAGGAAATCTTTTTTGAATGCCTGAGCAGTATCAAGGTCCCGGCTGGCTTCTCGTCAAATATAAAGGGAATAATAAATATGGCAAAGAAAAAATTCCAGAACCTGAAGTCTCATGATTGCCACGTGATTATGACGCAGTTGCTTCCGGTTGCATTGAGGGGGCTTCTACCGGAAAATGTTCGAGTACCCATTGTGAAGCTATGTGCATTCCTCAATGCAATATCTCAGAAGGTCATCGATCCAGTAACTCTACCAAGTTTACAGAAGGCTGTGGTCCAATGTCTTGTCAGCTTCGAGTTGGTGTTCCCCCCATCATTCTTCAATATTATGACGCATCTCCTGGTTCACCTACGCGACGAGATTGCCATTCTCGGTCCTGTATTTCTACACAATATGTTCCCCTTCGAGAGGTTCATGGGAGTCTTGAAGAAATATGTTCATAACCGTGCTAGGCCAGAAGGAAGCATCTCAAGGGGCTATGGAACAGAAGAGGTCATTGAGTTCTGTGTTGACTTTATTCCTGACCTTAAGCCGATTGGTGTTCCTGAATCGCGGCATGAGGGGAGACTGAGTGGAAAAGGCACGCTAGGAAAGAAAGCACTGATATGTAGGGACGGGCATTCTTTAACTCAAGCACACTACACAGTTCTACAAAGTTCCACCTTCGTGGCTCCGTATATCGAGGAACACAAGAATTATGTACGCTCCAAGAACCCGGGGAAGGATGACTCCTGGATTAAAGAAAAACACATGGAGACCTTCGGCAGTTGGTTGCGATTACAGCTCATGAATGACACCACTGTCGGAGAACAGCTCTACTTGTTGGCCGCGTCACCATCTTCGACTGTATTGAATTTCCAAGGGTACGAGATAAATGGGAATACATTTTACACGATCGCCCAAGATAAAAAGAGCACCAACCAGAACAGTGGTGTCCGCTTTGATGCAACAAACGACGATGGGCAAAAGGACACATACTATGGTCGCATAGAGGAGATATGGGAACTTGACTATGGACCTACTTTTAAGGTCCCTTTGTTTCGGTGCAGTTGGGTCAACATGAATGGAGAAGGGATAAAGGTAGACCAGCTGTACGGGATGACAACAGTGGATCTCAAGAATCTTGGTTGTTACAAGAACGAACCATTCGTCCTAGCCAATGATGTGGCTCAGGTTTTCTATGTGAAGGACATGTCCTCCAGACCGAAAAAAAGAAAAAACAAGCAAACGAATACATCAGACGATGAGCCAAAGCGTCACGTAGTTCTTTCAGGGAAAAGAAACATCGTGGGAGTCGAGGACAAGACAGACATGTCAGCAGATTATGATAAGTTTGATGAAATTCCGCCCTTCACAGTGAGAACTGACCCAAGCATCCCGTTAAATAATGAAGATGCTCCATGGTTACGGCTGAAGCGATCATAGGCCAGGGACATACGCGAAGAAGGGTTCATGGCTTTTATGTAAATCAATGTAATGTATTAAACCTTTATGTGATGTGTAGTAATGTATTAAACCTTTATGTGGTGAAACACGCGTGGTAGGTGGTTGTCGGCTCCCACACCTCCCGTGGGAACCTCTCAAACCTCAGCTTCGACCGTCCAAACACAGTTCCCCCTGCATATCAGCGGTAAGACGTCTCTGATGATCTACAACCGTCCGGCAAGACGTCTCTGATGATCTGCAACCGTTTGGAACGGTCGCAGGTCATCAGAGACGTCTTGCCACTGGTTGCCCAAAGATGCCTCTCCGAGTGACGCTGGAATGTTTTGTGTTTGAGCACCACTTCGATCCAAGCAGCGGCAAGACGTCTCTGATGATCTACAACCGTCCGGCAACACATCTCTGATGATCTGCAACCGTTTGGAACGGTCGCAGGTCATCAGAGACGCTTGCCGCTGGTTGCCCAAAGATGCCTCTCCGAGTGACGCTGGAATGTTTTGTGTGAGTGAGTAACTTGTCTGAGGAGGGCGGCTATATATAGGGTACGTGTGCTTCTTTAGTCCCGGTTGGTAACACCAACCGGGTCATGTGGCTCACGAAGTGGTCGTGATACTGCTGATCCAACAGCTCACAATCCCTCAAAAGAAACACACCCCTGATCCAACGTCTCACAAGCGCTTGAAAGAAACACACGATCCGTGTGCTTCTTTAGTCCCGGTTGGTAACACCAACCGGGTCATGTGGCTCACGAAGTGGTCGTGATACTGCTGATCCAACAGCTCACAATCCCTCAAAAGAAACACACCCCTGATCCAACGGCTCACAAGCGATTGAAAGAAACACACGATCTGTGTGCTTCTTTAGTCCCGGTTGGTAACACCAACCGGGACTAAAGACGGGCTTTGCGGTCACGACACGTGTCCTCCCCCAGCGCTTCCCTGGGCACGTGTCCTCCCCCAGCGCTGCCCTGGAGGTCTTTATATATTGTCGCCGACGGGGTAAACCCTAATCCACCATTCCTAGCCACGAACGCATCGTCTCCACGAGATGGATCCGCCACGCCGCCGCAGCGCCTTCTGGACGAGGTCGAGCGTGCTCGGCAGAGCGCGCTTGGGCGCAACCGCGGGAGTCTATCCCGCCGTATGCCCACGAGCCCGGCGTGGAGAGGAATGCCCAGCTACCGGCCTCCTGCTCCACCAGGTGCCGCCGCACCTCCACCTGGCGCCGCTGCACCTCCACCAGGCGCCGCCGCTCCTCCCGGGAGGAGGAGGAGGACGACGACTTCGACTGGAGCGACGACGGGGAAGAAGGTTGTGGGTTGCAGATACAGGAGGCCATGGAAGCCTCCTTCCAGTCTGTCCGCGACTACCCTGTCCAGCGAGCCAAGACTTCCTACCAGCTCAAGGCGAAGGAGGCTTCCGATCTGGATTGGGCGCTGAAAGACTCATCCTCCATGGATCTTGCCCTCCGCCGCAAACGTGCGCGCGAGAACCGGGCGGCCGCCCACGGGGCTGGCTCCTCCCGCCGTTCCCCCTAATCCTACGGCCTTCGAGCCAGCAAGTCCGTTTATGTAGAATAATGTTGGTGATGTTGGATCAGGGGTGTGTTTCTTTCAAGCGCTTGTGAGACGTTGTATCATGTGTAATAATGTATTAAACCTTTTATGTAATGCATTAAGATAAATGAATTAATAATTTTTATCTGCTTTCTTCTGCATTTTACAACACCAAACATTCATCTTACAAATATAGGTTTACTGAAATTGTTCTGCATTTACTTCTGCTTACGGATTATTTGTCGAATTTTGACTTACGGATTTAAAGATATGAATTTATCCATATTAAATTGAAAATGACAATAATAATGTAAAATTGATTTTGGATTATTTATACAAATTCAAACACTTTTCACGTTGAAAGTTTTGTCAATTCAAAATATGCAATAAAGTTAATATATTTTTAATTGAAAATGGCAAAATGGTTAATAGTTTGTATAGTTAGAATAATTATTTCAGAAAACAGAAAATGGTTTTGGATTCTTTATTCAAATTTAAAAACTTTTCATGTTGAAAGTCTTTTCAGATTTAAAACCATTTGAAATTCATATCCAAACACCTAAATAAGGAAAAAAAGGCGGGAACAAAATTTCAGAACTGAAAAGTTCGAAATAATTTTGAAAAAGGACTCTTTGGTCCCGGTTGCTAGAAAGAACCGGGACCAAAGAGTCCATGGATGCGCGCCGCGATCTGGCATTAAATGACCCACTCTTTGGTCCCGGTTTCTGGCAAGAACCGGGACCAAAGGGTCACTGGTCCCGGTTCTTGCCAGAAACCGGGACCAAAGACCCCTGCTACTTAACTTCCCCTGGCCCCTTCTTCTTCCCCGATCCAAAAATTGCCTAAGGACCGGAGACGCGACGCGGAGCGAAACTACGCGGCAGGCTGTCCGACTCCGCGCCGCGCCCTGCCGCCGTACAAGAACTCCTTCTCTGACGCCCTGCCGCCCGTGCCGACGCGCAGCGCCGCCGCTACACGCCCTCCCCAACTCCGGCCGCCGCGTGTCGAGCAAGCTCGCGTCGCCGTTCGGTCTTCCCCGACCTAACCGTCCATCTCATCACTCTCAGGTGAGCTCCTGGTCCTTCCCGACCTTCCCTTTCTCTTCCTCGTGCCCCGTAGCTCGCTATCGCCATGCTCCATCGTCCGCCGCCGCGGGAGGTGCTCGCCGGAGCCCTTCCGGCGGTGAATAGATGGCTGCGCCGCCACCAAATGGTAGCGCGCGTCCGCACAAGTCGAACGCGCCAGCCCGCGCAACCCCGCTCGCTCCCGTCCGTCGAGCCCGTGCTCAACCAGAGAGCAGCAGCCATTGCTGACGTCAGCACGATGTCAGCCTCTCTTTTATTTTCCGTAAATATTTTCTGCAAATGTTAAAACCCTGACAGTGGGTCCCGTTGTTTAGAACAATTTGAAATTAGAAATTAGAAATTAAATGTATGAATTTGTGTATGAATTTGTGTATGAAATTAAATGTATGAATTAGAAATTAAATGTATGAATTTGTGTTAGGGAAAAAAATTACGGGTTTACGATACGAGTTAACGAATTTACGGGTTTACGATACGAGTTTACGGGTTTACGATACGAGTTTACGGGTTTACGATACGAGTTTACGGGTTTACGATACGAGTTTACGGGTTTACGATACGAGTTTACGAGTTTACGGGTTTACGATACGAGTTTACGTGTTTACGATACGAGTTTACGAGTTAACGATTTTACGGGTTTACGATACGAGTTTACGGGTTTACGATACGAGTTTACGGGTTTACGATACGAGTTTACGGTTTACGATATGAGTTTACGGGTTTACGATACGAGTTTACGGGTTTACGATACGAGTTTACGGTTTACGGGTTTACGATACGACTTTACGGGTTTACGGGTTTACGATACGAGTTTACGGGTTTACGATACGAGTTTACAGGTTTACGATACGAGTTTACGGGTTTACGATACGAGTTTACGAGTTTACGGGTTTACGATACGAGTTTACGGGTTTACGATACGAGTTTACGAGTTTACGGGTTTACGATACAAGTTACCCAACTAAAGTTTTGTGCATTGTTCTTAATTTGCAGAAACTATGGAACGAGACGAAGATCAGGAAAATATCCTCCAGGATATAATCCGCGGGCCGGAAGATATTGTCGATGTCACCACGGAGTTTTTGAACAACTCCGGTGAGGGAGATGAGTCTCTCAACCGAAGAGATGGCTCCGGTGAGGTAGAACCCGACGGCCGGGGTGAGGGAGAAGTCAGCGAGGGAGAAGCCGACGAGGGAGAAGCCGAAGGCTCCGGTGGAACATTAAATGTTGCAAACTCCGGCGAGGTGCATATACATATATTAATGAAGCCGAAGATTGTATTAATTAAGCCTCTGCTGTCTATATACATATATTAACGCTCTTTCTTCTTTTAGCCCTCCGGATCGAGCAAATCTTCTGTAAGGACAAAACGAGGCCCAGCCAAAAAGTTGGGCGACCAAGAAAGGTACACGATCGAAAGAGTCGCTGAAGACGGCACACCGACTGCTCCCCCTGGTGTTAAAGATAAAATAGTAAAGCAATGCGGAGTTCTTGTTAGGGACTTCATCCCGATCACCGTTCGAGAATGGCATCGGCCAAAGGAGAAAGGACAGCTATATGTCAGCGATGAGGCAAAGAAAGACTTTGGAGAAAGCTCATGGTTAATTTCACCCTGCTGGCGCCAGAGGTGGATTCAGATGAGGAGGATCCAGATGAGGCAGAAAAGATTGCCCGGAAAATTATGGAGCAAAAAGTCAAGGACTGGGCACTTAAGAAGATGGCCGAGCTATTCAAGAACTGGAAGAAAAGATTGAACAAACTGTTTGTCAAGAAAAATAAGACTCCAGACTTCGATAAAGGGTATGAGAAGATAAAGGACTACTGGGAAGAATTTGTGGCGTACAAGAAATCAGAGGAAGCTCTGGAAAAGTCTGCAAAAAATGCGGCAAATGCTGCTCTAAAGATGTACCACCATACTATGGGGCCTGGTGGCTACGCTGGTAGCATGCCTAAGTGGGAGAAACTTGAGGCGGACCTGCTAGCTAATGGGATCACTCCAGAGCAACTCAAGTGGATCGAACGGGCAAGAAATTGGTTTTACGGGCATGGGGGCACGTTGGACGCAGAAGGGAAGTGCATATATAACAGAAGACACAAAGATAATCCCCTACTACCCATCCAAGAAATTAGAAATGCAGTAAAGGATGTTGAAGAGGGACGGTTCATTCCCGACAGAGAGGATGACGAGCTCACACGCGCCCTTGGGAATAAGGAACACGACGGACGGTTACGAGGCGTACCTGGCTCCAAGCCCAAGACAATTGCGATTCCCGAGCACAGGAAGAAATTTCCTGATAGAAGCCATCAGAGGAGAAAGGAAAGGGAGGCAATGGAAGCACGCGCTGCTGCAGACCGGCTGCGTAATATAGAAGTAGAATTAAAGCTGCAGAAGGAACAAATTGCCGTGCTTAGCCAGCAAGGTGCTAGCGGCCAATCTCAACGGCACATGGTAGAAGCTGCATGCGATGGCACCGGTGGCCCATCGAATCGGAAAAGCAGCGTGGCTTCCACGGAGCTCCAGGATGGTAATGATGATGCAGTGGCTCCACTTCGTCGCTACCCAGTGGATGATATCACGGAGAGCACACCTTGTGAGATGCATGTGAAAGTTTTTAACTTAACCGTGAACGTGGCGGTCGGCTATGTCGTACCAATTGGACCTAATCCAACTTACCATTTCTCTCCGGTTCCAAATGGCTACGCTGTTGTCGCGGTGGATGAAGTGATGAAAGATTATGAGGAGCTGAAGCTGCAACACCCTGCAGGTGAAGATGGGGAGGTGCTTGAACTTGGAGAAGCCAAGAAAGCGACCATTCTATGGCCAAAGGAATTCATCGTGCTTCCGAACTGGCAGCCAAGGCCATCGACTCCTCACCAGTCTCCAGCGCAACAGTCCTCTTCACCGCCTCAGCATTCTCCAGCGCAACAGTCCTCTTCACCGCCTCACCAGTCTCCAGCGCAGCCGTCTCCGCCGCCGCGTCAGCCGTCTCCGCCCACCGCTCGTACTATGAGGGGTAAGCGATCACCGAAACGTAAAAGGTCGCCCCTCCCAACAATACCTCATAAGAATCTTCCCATTAGACCTTATGACAGGACTGTAGCGGAAAACGCCGCGGAGGTGGCTGCCTACAATAAGGCTTTTTTTGCACCAAAAAAGCCCGAGCAAAAGAAGGTATATGATGCAAAAACCAAAAAGTGGGCTAAGTCCTTCCTTGAGCAGCCATCCCAGATATCGATGAATCTGCCATCTGACTATGCTCGTGAACTTACTAAGCTAGCACGTGCCCAGTCTGAGCAGAACAAGGGAAGAAGTGCAAAAAGCGGGAAACAAATTGCCCAGCTCGGACAGCAGAAAAATCAATCGGTCCCCCCGCTCATAGTGTGTTCCGATGTCGACAAGGACTTCAGAGTCGCTATGGATAAAGACCTGGAATTATTGGACCCCAGAGCCATAGCTGCTGCTAAAGAACTTGGTGTCACTGTATCTCAGGCCAAGGAATAGGCTACCGCCTTGGGTATGAGCCTTGGTCAACTTTTAGGCTATGAACATGCGCCAATGTTAGAGATGGCACGGAAATATGTCCAAGGGGAGCCTATGGTCAGTAATGAGGAGATGACGGGTCTATCAACACATATGCGAAATCTGCATACCTGGTACCTGGTTCACACATCAAAGAAGGACGCGAAAGAGTGGTTTCCGCTGGACGTTAGAGTGGAGCATTTCTTCAAACGTTACACTATACAGGTTCAACTGACTGAACTGTTCCAGTTATTCCAAAAGCGCTCCCTCGACAAATCTATCCTCTCTTCCTATTGTCTGTAAGTGATTTATTTTCGTAATATATCGCGAATTCACATACGTTAGTCAATCACCCCAAAGACGTGGAGCATGACCTGACCACCTTTTTAACCATGCAACATTTCTGTACGGAAATATTATTTCCTTACAACTTCAGGTGAGTGTTTCTGTCTTGTACATATTTTTATTTGGCTTTCTCGATGTTAAGTGTAATTGATGAGCTATGCATGTCTGCTTTATGTAAACGTCCGCAGGTTCCACTGGATTCTGCTAAGCATTCAACCTGACAAGTCCACAGTTGAAGTCCACGACTCATTAAGTTGGGACCAAGCGTTGTGGTCCGACATGAAAGAAATGCTCAACAAGTAATTTCAATCATTATCGCATTATATCTCCCTCTTTCGTTCGTTCCCTGATGTCAAGTAATTAATAACTCCTTTGTTCATTTTGTTTGCCAAAGCAGGTGTTGGACAATTTTCAAACAGAAGGTACAAGGTCCATTCAAAGATGAGCTAACTTATAAAACGGTGGAAAGTCCGCAGCAGCCACCGGGGAGTAATTTATGTGGATTCTACGTTTGCGAGTTCATTCGCGAGTTGACCACTGAGCGAGAACAACTGCTTTCAGCAAAATGCGGGAGAAGATCGACCCACAACTGCGCGTAGGAGCAATTCAAGAGGAATTGGCGGGATTTCTGCTTAGGGAGGTCATCGATGAAAGGGGAGAACATTATGCTTCGGACGATGAACTACATATGGCTTGATGGCTTGATCTATCTCCATGTAATTAAATAGTTGTATTCTCGCAAGAGATCGAATATTAATTATATATGCATCAACATGTACTGTGTATATAGTAGAGTGTATAATATGCGTACGGAAACGATGGAGAGCACGTCGGCGATGCGAAGAAGGGGGAGACGACGGAGGCACCGGCGAGAGGGAGAGGGGCACCGGCGAGAGGGAGAGGAGGTACCAGCGAGAAGGGGCACCGGCGAGAGGGAGAGGGGCACCGGCGAGAGGGGGCACCGGCGAGAGGGAGACCCTAAACCCTAAATACAAAAAAAAAAACTCATTGGTCCCGGTTCGTAACAAGAACCGGGACCAATGAGTCTCCCCCCATGCCCAGCCAGAACTGGCCACGTGGCCACGCATTGTTCCCGGTTCGTAACAAGAACCGGGACCAATGAGTCTCCCCCCATGCCCAGCCAGAACTGGCCACGTGGCCACGCATTGGTCCCGGTTCGTGGCCCAACCGGGACTAGCATTAGTCCCGATTGTCCAGTCCCGGTTGAGAAACCGGGACTAATGGCCCAACCGAACTGGGACCATAGGCCCATTTTCTACTAGTGGCAGAATGGATGGAATCCTGAACCGGTTGTTTCAGAGCATACGGAGACAGGTTAATAAAGCCCCTGCATTTCACAAAAATGAAAGACAATGTTGAACAAAGGGATTGAGGAAAGGGAAGAAATTTGTTTGCGGGTATAAATGACATAGCTCTGAATATATGAGAAAATGGGGCCAATGCTATGGAACAGGATAAAATCAGGAAAATAATATAACAGGTAGACATTCACATGCACCTACAGTATTACTTGGAGCAAATGCAACATCAGACTATAGGAAAGGTGCCCCATTCCCAAGAAATACTAGCAAACTAGGAAATGGTATCTTAGCCAGAGCGAGAAACCCACAAGATTCACCACTCACTGTTCTTCCCCATCCCACTAGCCAACGAACCCACAGACATGTTCTCTGCAGTTTGGTACATGAATGAAGCTGTCTGTTCTACTTTCAGCAAAAAGGAACCTTGCTCAAATGAATAGCCACACATATTATGTTAAGAATGATCATTCATTTTGGTGCACGGTTGTTCTGTCTCAGAAGCAGGCTTAAACCTTCAGAAATCCTGGGCGCCGCCGCCACTGGCACCCCACAACCAAATAATTTAACTAACTATACATCATCACACTGGAGTGAGTATTATGTACAGTTCCATCACTTCATTCTCTTCTGTAGTTTGGTGTATGTTTAACAAAAAGGAAAAGCATACAGGTTTTGGTGTTCGCAAACTGTTCAACGGTGTTCGCAGACTTGTTTCGTCGAAACCCTTGTCCTCTTCAGAACTTGCCGTTGATTTCTCCGGTAGCCGACAGAACAAACAAACCTGCCAAGAAGAATAAGTGTGAGTGTTACGATCAGCATGCCGATGCTTTGTGATGGCTAGAGACTAGCACCCACTACTAGGATGAAGCGGGCAAGAGCATGCACCAAATGCAGGATGAATCTTGGAACCAAAGCAACGGAGAACATAACAAGAGGAGCAAGTTGGGAGAAGCAAGAGCTCTAGGTAGAGATCCAATCTTGGAGCAGCGGAAGGAGGGGAAGAACAGTAGCATACCGCAGTGGGCTCTGTCGGAGACGACAGTGACTGGTGGCGACGCAAGCAAGATCGCATCTCACGGTCTCGCCACCACCTCCATAATGTTGACTGGTGAAGAACGAAGACGTCCTTGATCGATGGACGGCGGACCTTGAACGTCTTCACTACTGGTGGGCTGGTGGCGGCCGGTGTCGGCGGCGGGGTAGCCCTAGCGAGCGCGATGGGGAAGGAGAGAGCACGATGGGGATGGGAACGAGTCAACGGGAAAAGGCACTACGGGGTCAGATCGATTCATGTAAAAAAAATGCTGCGGCTCGCGAGCCGGCCGAGCCGAGCCTCGACCTTGTTGGGCCGAGCCTCGAGCCCATTTTCCAGGAACTTTTTAGAGACAAGCCGAGCCTGGCTCGGCTCGAGTTTTCCCGAACCTGACCGAGCCGAGCCTCGAGCCGGCTCGGCTCGGCTCGATTCCAGCCCTACTCCCGCGCCTGTAAGCTGGTATGGCGTCTTTCCTGCTGCTGGTACCGTGTCTAGGGTTTATTCGTTGGGTAAATTTTTTCACATTTTGCACTTGTCGTGTTTTAGTTTGTTTTTACTATTTACTGATTTTGTTTTTTGTTGTTTAGTTTTGAAGAATCATCACATGAAGAAGCAGATGATCCTATTGGTGGATTGTCATGGGAGGAAGCAATGAATTTATATGAACCAATTATAAAGGATTTTATGGAGCAAGAATTGTATCTGGTTGATACGTGACAAGATTTGAATCCCCGAGGAATGCAGATCCTCCTGATGAAGAAACATCTTATGCGATTGCAGTTCAAGATCATGTACGAGCCAGAAATTTCTATGGATGAGCACATTGTGCAACGATAGGAAGCTTGTAAAACTAGTATAGAGAGATGCCAAGTTACTTCTCGCTGGGTGTTGGTTGATGGCCAACCTAGACCACCACTATAATTGTACTAGATTTTCTTAACAAGTAGTTCGATATGTACTACTATGTTTTGGTATTTGGAAAATCGCATAATTATTATAATCATTTGTTGCATTTGTCCTTAGGCATTGTATCACAAGGGTTTCAGGCATTGTATGCCTTCAGTTTCGTATATTGTGTTTAATATGTACTTAAGGACGGTGCAAACCATTAGCTTCAGGCAGTTTAGTGGCTATGTCGTGTGCAGTACAACCTATGATTATCGGGCAGTCCATCCCATTGTTAACATGCAGTGCAATCTATTTGTATGGCACACTGCAACCAAATAAGTTTCCGGGAGTGCAACAACTTCTTCCGGAGAGGTACGTACTTATTAAATTTTGTATTCTGTGTTGTCAACTCGATGGCAGAGCCAAATTTAACACTGGGTTAATTTATTGGTGCAGCCTCGAACGCTCTGCCTCCTTTACCCTATAAGTCACATATTTTATACCTCTTATCTCCTACCTTCCATCATCATCCTCACCCTTCCGAAGAGAAGGCTCATTGTGCCGCTTGTATCAGGATTTTTGTTATACTCCTTGTAAGCAAAACATCCTCTGTTTACTCTGATTTTTGAATCCTATGTTTCACTATCTCTCCTCTTTTTTTGTTATTCTGTTCTATCTATCTGGAAGAGGATTATTTTTAAATCTAAATCTATATCTAAGCATTTGACTACTTGGTTGTAGATCTATGATTTTGATTTCCATTTTGTTAAATCTTCTAGGTTTTTTTCCTCGTGTTTATCTTAATGCATCTATACTTTATCTAAAATGTATTTTCTTCTTATCTTGTTTGGTAAATAGGATTGATTCAGTCTTCGGTAGGTGATCTTTTTCAATGGTGGAGTCAAAAATAGAAAATGGTGTTTGACTTACTCAGATTCATAACTACGCATTATGATTCCACTACTTTTGGCGCATTCTGATTCTGATGTTTGGGTTTCTAGGTGCGTTGCCAAGTTTGTGGAAACACTCAGGGTCCATGTAGACCAAAAGAGAGAAAAAGCTCATTTTTCATGGTATCCATGGGACATGATCATGAAGATGGAGTGGTATGTGTATTGTGTTTATCTTTTATTTATATGCAAACCACACTTACCTGGCATTTGTTCACTACTATGTATTCAACAGTTTATATGTTTTCATATAAAAAATGTCAAACATCTATACCTTGATAATAATATGTACTCATGGTACTTGTTTTTCAGTATGTTCCTTGCTTTGTTAAGAATCAGTTGGATGAAATGACCCCTCGGGGTATTATGACCATCGTGACTAAGGATGGGTATCGTTATGAACTAGACCTATACAAAGTAGGGCATACAACTTTTATAACTGGTGAATCATGGGAAGACCTTGTTGGGAACTATGATATTCGTCGTTACGATCAGGTTTTATTTCATCTGGATTGGGACGAAGACATCTTCAGAACTATTGTGTATGATAAAGACTGTAAGGAAAATGAGCTTATTTGTGAACCAGGTAATTGTTGAGTTCTCCTTATGTTAACAAATTATTATGTGTGTTGTCAGTTATTCAGATATTTAGTTTAGTCTCTCCGTTCCAACATAACTGTCTTTGATTTTTCCAACCATTGTTGATTTTGGACTTTATTCATATCTATACATCCGTATTTTGTCAAATTCAAATATACTTTAATTTTTGGCGGACGGAGTACTAACTATGATGCTCCCCTATACATTGCAGACGACCAGGTCGATGTTAGGGAATATCCACTAGCCATACTAGGAAACTTAATAAACTTTTGAAATATATATTGTGAATTTATTATGCAGCATTTCGATTATTTAAACACATATTCTAAATTGTATATTTTATTTTATTTACTGAATTAAAATTTTATTTTACCATTGTGCCGTAGGCGTGAGGAGATACTTGATTCAGTGGAGGACATGTCTTGAGTGGTATTTTCTGGTAAACAGAACAATGCCATTGTGAAATTTGCCAGAGACCACTACGATCGTATCAGTCCTCCTGTTGTACTTAAGCTTACGAAGAGTAACATTGGTAGAGAAACTCTTGTAAGTATACAAGAGGCAAAATAATGTGATATAACTCGAAAATATAGTTATGTCATCGCTACACTAGACTAATAAAAATCCTTATTCGTATTTGCAGAAGTTTTCAAATTGTTTGTTCCAACGGATAAATATTCCGTCTTCAGGGATGGCAACTCTTTCGATGCTACCAATATATCATGGCTCCGCACAATGGTGGGTTGATGAAGAAGGTAGATATGTAGTGGAGAAAGATTGCTGGAACGAATTTGCTTGTAAAGCTGGGTTTAAGAATGGAACGGTTGTATTTTTGTGCTTTACGATGATGGGCAGCCACATGAGTATTTGGTTTACCACACTGTAAAACAAATACTTGTGTTTAGAACTTCAGTATTTTGTTAACTTTGTTGTATTGTGTAATGAATCATATGTTCTAAAAAATGTTGTTATCAAGTTGTATGTATCAGACTGAACAATTCTCTTCAGTTTGGGGCAGCGCATTGTTTCAGAATTAGGCAGTGCAGCAGGTAAACAGTGCAAACTGTCCGGTAGTTCAAATGTTGCTATGCTGGCAGTGCACACCAAATGTTTTCTGCATGTATATGGGCAGTGCATCATAGATATAGCGCGCAGTGCGGTGCTGTACTCTCAGGCTAGGAAATCAATAAGTAGATTGCTCTGCCTGTGATTTACTAATTACACTGCGTGACATAATATATTTTAGAGGAATTGAAGAAATATCTTTGTACTGCCTATGCATTTATAAATACACTGTCTTATCTGAATCAAGTGCTCTTCGTATTAGTGTACTGGAGAAAGATTGCTGGAACGAATTTTGTTCTAAATCAGGATTTAAGAATGGAACGGTTGTACTTTTGTGCTTTACTGGGCAACCACGTGAGTATTTTTGGTTTATGACACTGTAAAACAAATACTTGTGTTTAGAACTTCAATATTTTGTTAACTTTTCTGTATTGTGTAATGAATCATATGTTCTAAACAATGTTATGGTCAAGTTGTATGTATCAGAAAGAGCAATTCTTTTCAGTTGGGGGGCAGTGCATTGTTTCAGAATTAGGCAGTGCAGCAGGAAAAACAGTGCAAACTGACCGCAGTTCAAATGTTGCTATGCGGGCAGTGCACACCAAAAGTTTTTCTGGGCAGTGAAACATAGAGAAAGCGCGCAGTGCGGCGGTTGACTCTCGGGCTGGGAAATCAATAACTAGTTTGCTCTGAATTTCAAAAAAAAAAACTAGTTTGCTCTGCCTGTGATTTACTAATTACACTGCCTGACATAATATATTTTAGAGGAATTAAAGAAATATCTTTGTACTGCCTGCGCATTATTAATTGCACTGTCTCGTAGGAATCAAGTGCTCTTCATATTAATGTTGTCGCAGCAGTGGAACATGGGGTTCCCCTGATGCTGCCAAAGTGGGTCCTCCACTGGGGCCCACCAAGAAGATGGACAAGGCAAGGAGTCAAGTACAGCAGATGGGTTAGCCCATCTGCCTCAAGGATACCCGACAAGTTCGACAGCAGGGCTCTGCGGCTAAGGACCAGGCGACCTTCCGAGTCACCCCCTCGCCCGGAGATCAAGGCGGGATGCCGCTGGTCTATGCGCCCGGCAGGAGGTCAGGCGCGCACCCCGGGTCCTCCATCCGTACCACCGAGAGGATAAGATCGCCAGCTCACCGGAATCTGGTAGAAGACTTGGGCGCCAAGATGAAGGCCGCGCCCTGGTGACGTTGCCACGAGCGCAGTTGGTGGGGCGGATAGGCTTTGTCCGTCCCACCTTTTCCAAGGGCAGACGACCACGCCGCACTCTAGAGAATGCTCGGAGGAGAGGACGCCACGTCTCCTCCAAGGACCGCCGAGGGGTTTTCCGCCAAGACCCTTCATGCCTCTCGCGTGCCCATGTCAGATCCCCTTAGCCTATAAAAGGAGGACCATGGCACCGAGGTCGAGGAGAGGAGAACAGAAGCAAGCTAGAGCTCAGGCAAGACTAGACTAGGGTTCGGGAGGTAGAGAGAGAGGTGATCTCCCCAGGGCAGGATCTGCTCTCTTCGTCTACCTCCGGCCGAAACTCTGCCGGGTTCACCCCAGAAACCCTTTTACACCACACCATGATGAACCTCTCAATCCAGACATGCAGGAGTAGGGCTTTTAGCCTCCGGGCGGCCTGAACCTGGGTAACTCTATGTGTCTTTCTGTGTTGCTTGCCCTCTCCCATCAACGAAGAACTTGGCAACCTCGCTCCCGGGTAAGGCGTCTTCCAGCCTCCTTCGCGTCCCGTGTCGAACCTAAAAAGGAGGTATCATCTACTTCCGGTGTCCGTCACCCGAGACACGACATCTGGCGTGCCAGGTAGGTGGTGCAAGCGCTGGATTCATCTTCTTCTTCATCAACGTCAAGTTCTTCGTCAAGCATGCCGCCGAAGAGGAAGATCGACGCCGCCACCTCCAAGGACGCATCTCCATCGCGCACTCAGGCTTCCGCCGAGCGTCGTGCTACGGATGCGCGTCAGCCTGCTCCTCCATAGGCGCCACCTACGGAGAAGGTGGCGTCGGAGAGGGCCAACACCAACAAGAACGTTAACCCCGACGATCCGGCGGCTCCCGGACTGTCCACCGAGCCACCCCCACGCTCTGGAGAGAAAAGCGTCGGGAACGGCGCGGGCAGGGGTCACGACGCCAGGGAGAGGCGAGATCACGTCCGCGCCAGCGGAGGTCCCCGAAGCTCCAAAAGCAACTCCTCTACGCACTTGCCCCGGAAGCGCAAGCTCGGCACGACGCTCTTGTCGCTGCCAAGGCTTTGATGCAGTTCCCTCCGAGCTCCGGTGATCCCAAGGTCTACGAAGAATGGAGAGCCCGTGTGGAGGCACTCCTCGACTTCGCCGACGGTGGCCCTGAGCCCGACATTACTCGAGCTCCCACCGTCAACGGCCCTGAGGCTGGAGGGCACAAGGCGGTGAACCGCGGGGTCAGCCCCGTGGCGAGCGCCGAGGCGAGACGGAGCCTCCTCGTACCGCTCCACCGATGGCAAACCGGCTAACCGCGACCGCGGCAAGGCCATCTCCGTCGGGTCATCTACCACACGCAACCATGATCTTCGCCACGACCTCAACAACCGTCTAACCGAGGATATGCGCACCCGCATCGAACGGCATCGCGAGCGCCATCGCCAGGAGGATCGGGACGACGACATCGCTGAAGGGTGCCTCGCCCTTGTCCCTGAGTTCCGCCAGGTCACCTGCCCTAAGAAATTCAAGATCGACGTCCTCCGCTACGACGGCACCAGGAACCCCCGGGACTTCCTGCAGCTCTACTCCTTAGCTGCGGCAGTCGCCGGGGCCGACGAAATGATGATGACCAGCTGGTTCCCGCTGGCCCTGAAGGGAGATGCCCAGACATGGCTTCTTAAACTTCCCAAGTGCTCCATCCATTCCTGGAGGCGACCTCGGACGTTCCGCAAGATGTACAGGAAGCTGATGTCGGTGCATTCTCTGGGGACGGAGGGTACCCAGAGGCTCGACATCAACCTCCTTCAACAAGGCGTCATTTCATGAAGATCCCAAATGACCAAGAAAGTGGCGTTGACCAGTGACGGGAGTCGCTCCATCACCATCGGCGCCCGCCTCACCGACAAATAGGAAAGCGCGCTCGTCTCCTTCCTTCGGGAAAACTCTGACGTCTTCGCATGGGAAGCGTCAGGGCTACCCGGTACCAAGGGAGGTGATCGAGCACAAACTGGCGGTTAGCGAGGACGCTCGCCCGATAAAACAAGTTCTACGCAAGCAAAGCAAGGAAAAACTGGAGTTCATCTGTCCGAGGTCGACAAACTGGAAGAAGCTGGCGTCATCAGGATGGTGCCGCACCCAACTTGGGTGGCCAACCCTGTGGTGGTGCCAAAGCCCATGACCTCAAGTGGCGGCTCTGCATCGACTTCACCGACTTGAACAAGGCCTGCCCCAAGGATCCTTTCCCACTACCCCGGATTGATCTCATCGTGGATTCAACCGCCGGGTGCGAGCTCCTGTGCTTCCTGGATGCTTTCTCGGGTACCACCAGATCATGATGGCAGTGGAGGATCAGGAGAAGACGGCCTTCATCACACCCAAGGGCTGCTACTGCTACACCCGGATGCCTTTCGGTCTCCGGAACGCCGGCGCAACCTTTCAGCGCGCCATGCAAGCATGTCTTGGGTCCCAGCTGGGCCGCAACGTGGAGGCATACATCGACGACATCGTGGTCAAGACTCGGTACAAGGACTCCCTCATTCAAGATCTGCACGAGACCTTCAACAACCTTCGTCGGGTCAACTTCAAGCTTAACCCCGACAAGTGCGTGTTTGGGGTCCCGTCCGGCAAGCTACTGGGGTTCTTAATCTCCCACCGGGGGATTGAGGCCAATCCCGACAAGATCAAGGCCATCGAGCGCATGGAGGCGCCACGGCGAGTCAAGGACGTACAACGCCTCAACGGGTGCATCACCGCACTCGGGCGCTTCATCTCAAGACTTGGAGAACGAGCCCTGCCCTTCTTCAAGTTACTCAAGAAGACGGGTCCCGTGAAATGGACCCCGAGGCTGAAGAAGCTCTTCAGTCCCTCAAGTGCTACCTCGCCTCGCCTCCCATCCTTGTGGCACCAACAGAAAAGGAGCCCCTACTACTGTACATCGCTGCCACCAATCAGGTGATCAGCGCAGTTCTTGTGGTAGAGCGTGACGCTCCTCCGGACAAGGTCGGCGGCAAGCGTCCCGGAACATCCTCCCGGGGCAACCAAGCAAGAAGAGGCAGCCAGGTGACAAAGGGCCGGAAGGCCCTGAGCCTGGCATGCCCACCGACGCCGCCATCGACGTCGCAGAAGAAGCATCACTGGGGGCTGACGCGCTCCCTCTCGAAGCAGCTGAGCCCGCCAAGGACTCGGTACCCGCAAGATACAGCACCCGGTCTACTTCATCAGTTCGGTGCTGCGCGACGCCCGGGAGCGGTACCCCATGATGCAGAAGCTGTTGCTGGCGATCCTCATCGCCTCTCGCAAGATGAGGCCCTACTTCGAAAGCCACCCATCACCGTGGTTTCCAAGTACCCCTTGAGGAGTCCGCTGGAGAACCCTCTCGCCACCGGACGAGTCTCTTGGTGGGCCATGGAGCTTCAAGGTTTCGGCCTCAAGTTCGAGCACACGAACAACATCAAGAGTCAAGCGCTGGCTGATTTCACGGGAGTGGACTGAGACAGCGTTCGACGACCCGGTGGAGGAATCCAGCCTTCCCGGGAAAGAAGATCCCGACGCTGGACCATGAACTTCGACGGCTCCTACACCAAGGGCCAGGGAGGCGCTGGAGTCGTTTTGATCTCCCCCACAGGAGATCGTCTGAAGTACGTCGTCCAGATGCAGTACAAGGAGAATATCTCGAACAACACGACGGAGTACGAGGGCCTGCTTGCGGGACTTCGTGCTGCCGTTGGCCTCGGTATCACCAAGCTCATCGTCAAGGGTGACTCTCAGCTAGTCATCAAACAAGTGAACAAGGAGTACGCTTGCCCGCAGATGGCACCGTACGTCGAGGAGGTGTGGAAGCTTCAGCGACGCTTCGACAGCTTCCGGGCCGTGTACGTCCCTAGGGATGACAACACGTCCGCGGACGAGCTGTCACAGATGGCTTCCAAGCGAGAACCAGTACCTCCCGGGATCTACATTGAGGTGCTCCGGCAACCCTCTGTGTCTCCCGAGAGGCTCAAGACAAGGTCTACATCGACACTGGGGGCTGGTGACCCGTCTACTTCGACAACCCGGGAAACCAGCCCAGAAGGCGCACAAGACCCGGCAGGACCTGGACCAAGGGAAGCCATGCTTCTCCTTGGTCAAATGGTGTTGCCGGTGGAAGAACCCACCCACCCTGGGCCCTGGACATCGTCAAGTACATGACGGAGCATGCTCTGCCGGAGGATGATCACGAGGCCGAGCGGGTGGCTCGTCAAGCCAAGCTCTACGTCCTGATCGACGGCGAGCTCTACCGGCGACGCGACAACGGAGTCAGGCTCCGCTGCATACCACAAGAACAAGGCCAAGTACTTCTACGAGACATCCACGAGGGCACGTTCAAGTCATGTTGCATCAAGATCATTGGCGGGGAAGGTTTTCCGCCAGGGTTTCTACTGGCCAACAGTCCTGCACGACGCCGAGCAAATGGTCAAGACCTGCGAAGCTTGCCAATACTACGCGAAGAACATCAATCAGCCAGCTCAAGCACTGCAACCAATCCCAATATCCTGGCCGTTTGCAGTCTGGGGGCTAGACATCGTCGGCAAGTTGCCAAAGTCAGTTGGCGGACATGAATACCTCTTTGTGGCTGTCGACAAGTTCACGAAGTGGGTTGAAGTAATGCCAGTACCACGCCAGACGGCCCAGGCCGCCATCAAGTTCATCGAGGGGATTGTCTACCGCTTCGGAGTACCCAACAGAATCATCACGGATAATGGCACTCAGTTCACAAGTCGAGCCTTCCTCAACTTCTGTGAAGAATTGGGCATCAAGGTGTGCTTTGCATCAGTGTCCTATCCAAGATGCAACGGTCAAGTGGAGCGAGCCAATGCGGAGGTCCTAAGAGGTCTGAAAACCAAAGCATTTGACAAGCTGGAGAACAAGGGGAGAATTGGATTGATCACCTACCCAGTGTACTGTGGTCCATCAGAACAACTCCAAGCCGAGCCACCAAAGAAACACCTTTCTTCCTTGTCTATGGAGCTGAAGCTGTCCTGCCAACAGAGCTAAGGCACGGATCCCCCGGGTACTCGCATATGATGAAGATGCCCAAGCTGAGCAAAGGATTGATGACATAACATCCTGGAGGAAATGCGCTGTCGGGCGTCATTGCGGTCTGCTCGATACCAGCAAGGGCTGCGCCGGTATCACAGCCGTCATGTTCGATCCCGGGAATTACAGCAGGGAGACCTGGTTCTCCGCAAGATGCAAAATCTCGAGGGCTTGAACAAGATGTCAAGCAAGTGGGAAGGACCCTACCGGGTTACTCATACACTGAGACCCGGAGCAGTCTATCTGGAAGACGAGAAAGGCAGGCCGGAAGGCAACGCCTGGAACATCGAGAATCTCCGCAAGTTCTACCCCTAATTACGAACATGAATCGCCAAACGTCGAATCCGCTAAGCACGCCCAAGGGGCTAGTGTTCTGTAATAGGGTGTAAGAAGTCATCGCCAAGAAATAAAAGATAAGTGTTTCAATTCCGTGAGCCTCAATTTATGTCGAGATGTGTGTTATCCGTAACAACCCCCAAGCAGGGGGCTGACATGGTGCCGGTGGCTGACGGGTCGAGCGCGAGTGGCCTATCAGTAGGCACTGCCACCCGATCGTGCCGTACTGCCGCGGAAAGGAGTGAACGGGCAGTGCTGTGTTTTAACGAACCTAAACACAGAAATGCACATTCAACTTTGCTTGCGGGTTGCTCCGGATGAAACACTATCTCGACATGAAAAGAGGGTCCATTCTTTCCTACTGAAAGTTTGTTGTGTGCAGCGCCTTCCCGGGACAGGAACTGACGGTGGAAAGCGGTTAAGGAGTTGGATACCCGGGAGGGACAGGATGGATCGAGGACACGGCAGAAAAACAGCTAAGTCCTTGCATCAGCATCCTGCACTTAGGCATAACATCTCGCTCGGAGTCAATATACCATCGACCTGCGCATGCTTGATAGTTGATGAGAGCCTTTGCGGGGGTAATGCTACCACCCCAGCGAACGGTCCGTTTCCCTCTGGCCAAGTACCTGTGGACAGTGGAGTCAGGCACCCGGAAGGTATAGCGCTCTTAGGGGTACTACTACTGTGTGCAGACAGTCAGGGTATCTGGCACCTAAGGGACCTCCTCTGAAACTTGACAGCGCGTTAGTGCAAAGGAAGATTTGGGACATGACCCCGGGAGTTGAGGCTAGGTTGCATTCATCTGAATTTAAATTCTGAATTACATTCAGTTGTGCAACTTCTTGATTACATAATAAGCCTATGCTACTAAGGCCAGTCCAGGGTCACTGGCTGTGCAGACTTGTCTTCTGCTTGTTTTCTTTGCCGGGTGAGCTCTTGATTCCCGGGGACGCCTGGGGAAAGAGAGTGCACCCGCGCAGGACTTTTTCAGGCGTCTCATGGGTCGAGAGCCCTGGCAGCCCACCCGGGCACTCCCCGACCAAAGACCCGGAAGATCCCGTCCGCCAGCTCACCCATGGACTGACTCTCAGCCTGAAGCAGGAGCAGGCCAAGTCAAGCTCAAGTTTGATTAACAGAAAAGACGAAAAGTTAGAGTGGTCACCTGCTCTATGGCCTCGAGTTCAGCCACGAGTTGGGACAACTCCGGGATCCCAGCTGTCCTCTCTCTCAGAACGGACCACAGGTATGCCCTGCGGATCGCCCTAACCCTAGCTTCCTCTTGAGCAGCAGGACCGGAGACGGCCGCTAGGCGGGCGAGATTCTGAGCAACGGTAGGACGAGAGCAACTTCGCCTTCTCGGCGGCTCGGGCCCCAGCTCCATTGGGAGCCTCCGCCGCGCTACGGAAGGCCGATTCCGCCGTCGACACGTCGGACAGGACATCTCCTCCTCTCCAGACATTGCTCTGCGATCTATGGGGGGAAGAGAAAGGAGCAAGGCGAGAAGATGTGTCAAGGGAGTTGGAGTTTGGAGGGCCTTTTATAGGCCTCCCACGCTCCACCTACCCCTTGGCGCTACGGCTGCCGCGTTAATGGGGCGCGTTTGGCGAAAAACCGCTCCCATTCACATCAAGTACGACACGAAGGCCAAGAGACAAAAAGGAGAACAAGTTCTTCTTCATTTCAAGATCTACAGCGGGGCTAATTTTTACAAACAAAAAGATTGGCTCCCGCAAGCGAGGAGCACCACCGTACAATGGAAGACGCTACTTCCAGAAGTACGTCGACGAGGCGGCCAAGAAGGAGGTCAAGGACATCTTCAGGACCGCCGTCTTGAAGCTCCTCGCCCTCAGGAAAGCGAGCTCTCCTCGGCCTTGACGCTAGATGAGTTTTCCTCATCTTCATCCTCGTCGAAGGAGCCGGAGCTGCTGCTCTCACTCTCGGCGCAGCATTCCACGCGCCCTCCTGCAGCACGGAAGATCTTCACGGCGAGTGTGGCGTCTCCGTCATACTTGCAGGCAAGATATTGCCCCCGAGTCAGGCGGCGGGAGCGGCGAATGACTTCCACCCCTGACCAAGGAGCATGGAGTCGTCGACGGTGTACTCCACCGAGATCCAGGAGGGGCCATTGGGACAGCCTTCCACCTGCAGCCACAAGCCCGGAGGCTTGTTGCTCTCCATCGCCATCGCAAAGGAGTCCGGAAGGACAATCCGGCTGCGGATCTTGCGGCGCAGATCCAGGATGAACTCGAAGGGGCGAAGCTCGTGTGGATTGCAGCCCGTGGGGGCGGAGAAGGAGTTCTTCCGCACCTCACGGTTCCCCTACCTCCACCGCCTCGCTTCGCTCGCCCTCTTGAGGCGATGCTTCCGCGGCCACCGGAGCTTCTCTCCGTCGGGGCCGAAGCACGAGGACGTCCCACTCCTCTCTTTCCTCTCGCCATTGGAGCTGTTGGCCTGGGAAGGGAGAGATGGATCAAGGAAGAAGAAGATGGGGACTTGCGAGGCGTTCGCCTGCTTTTATAGCGCGCGGATCTTTTCTTTTTCCTGCCGTCTTCACAGCTTCCCGCAGCGGGTATCGAGGAGGCAAACATAGTTATTCCCCGAGCGGAATAACTCCAAGACCATCACGACGGCTGATGGACCGAAGCAAGGAAGGCAAGGCGCCAGGTACCCACTTTGGCCAACTCCTTGGCCATAGCCCCGGCAGCAGCTGAAGCAAGAGCCGCCGGGACCATGCCCGGGGGCTACTGTTGCAGCAGTGGAACATGGGGTTCCCCTGATGCTGCCAAAGTGGGTCCTCCACTGGGGCCCACCAAGAAGATGGACAAGGCAAGAAGTCAAGTACAACAGATGGGTTAGACCATCTGCCTCAAGGATACCCGACAAGTTCGACAGCAAGGCTCTGCGGCTAAGGACCAGGCGACCTTCCGGGTCACCCCCTTGCCCGGAGATCAAGGTGGGATGCCCGTGGGTCTGTGCGCCCAGCAGGAGGTCAGGCACACCCCCGGGTCCTCCATCCGTACCACGAGAGGATAAGATCACCAGCTCACCGGAAGCTGGTAGAAGACTTGGGCGCCAAGATGAAGGCCACGCCCTGGTGACATTGCCACGAGCGCAGTTGGTGGGGCGGACAGGCTTTGTCAGTCCCACCTTTTCCAAGGGCGGATGACCACGCCGCCCTCCAGAGAATGCTTGGAGGAGAGGACGCCACGTCTCCTTGAATGACCGCCAAGGGGTTTTCCCGCCAAGACCCTTCATGCCTCTCGCGCGCCCATGTCGGATCCCCTTAGCCTATAAAAGCAGGACCATGGCACCGAGGTGGAGGAGAGGAGAACTGAAGCAAGCTAGAGGTCAGGCAAGACTAGACTAGGGTTCGGGAGGTAGAGAGAGGTGATCTCCGTAGGGCAGGATCTGCTCTTCGTCTACCTCCGGCCGAAACTCTGTCGGGTTCACCCCGGAACACCCTTGTAAACCTCACCATGATGAACCTCTCAATCCAGACATGCAGGAGTAGGGCTTTTAGCCTCCGGGCGGCCTGAACCTGGGTAACTCTGTGTGTCTTTCTGTGTTGCTTGCCCTCTCCCATCGACGAAGAATTTGGCAACCTTGCTCCGGGTAAGGCGTCTTCCAGCCTCCTTCGCGCCCCGTGCCGAACCTAAAAAGGGGGTATCATCTACTCCCGGTGCCCATCACCCGAGACACGACAAATGTGGACGCAGATTAATTCATTCAGGGATTGCAACTTATGACTTCCCTGCGGTACAATATATGAATAGAGGTTTGCTTGAATAAGAATCAAATATATGAACAGAAGGTTGCTTGATTTAAGTCATGCAGAAACGATGTCTCACTAGTATTTGCGATGTTAGTGGGATCCCAAACCGATTATCTTCCTCGTCTGTTACTGATAATTTAAATGTCTTGTACTAATCATTTTATATAGGATTCTGGGCAGTGGAATTTTATGCTCAGAAATCATTAACAATTTTGCTCTACCTGGGATTTACTATCTAAACTGTCTGACATAATATATTGAAGAGGAATTGATGAAATATCTTTGTACTGCCTGTGTGTTAGTAATTGCACTGCCACGATGGAATCAAATGCTTTTCATATTAGTGTGGATGTAGTTTAATTTATTCAGGCGGTGCAAGTTCTGACCTCGGGGCTGTACAATGTATGAATAGAGGTTGCCTGAATAAGAATCAACTGTATGAAATGTGTTGTTTTGATGGCATCCATTCATTAATTTAGTCATCAATCCATACGATCTCCTTTGGCTTCTTCAAACCTTTTGAAGCAAATTGCATCAGTTCTTCTTGAAAATCTTTCAATGCTTCGTTTGATTCGTGGAATATCTCCGTGTAAACAAATTCTTCTCTAAGAACTCGGCTTGTTGCCTGTGTGAGAGAACAGTGTGATATCAGTGCTACGCGAGGTAAATATATGTATTTTTCTTAAATACATTTATCTATTTCTTACGCTTCTTTTATCGCCAAGTAGTTCTTCACTGTTATACCATTTCATGAAATACAACGCAAAGATACCGCATGCGTCATCTTGTTGTGCCGCAGTTCATACAAACTTTGCTTTATCGTACAATGAACCCCAATCTGGCAGGTCGTTTTCTGGATAGATGTGGTTGAGTTGTTGTTGGAACCTACGCAGCTTGAAGTGGAAACATGTGTGTCAGTCATGGTAGCATAAAATTAAATGTAGAGAGATATATTTGCTGTATTTATTCGTGGATAATGTATTGTAAAGAAGTTTTTGTAGGATCCTTACCAATGTTTTACCAAAGGAATTGTGATACTGTTTCTTACTACTGCTTTTTAAGGAGTCAAGAATATCAACCCTCCCTCCTTCCACATACCGGTTTAGAGCATATACAGTGACATGATTACCGTACCAAACTGGCAGTGTTATCTGTAATAGACACATGAAGATTAGCATTCTTGTATTTGTTTTGCTGAAATAACTATATATGGGATTTTTTTAATAAGAACTCACCAAGTAAGCTTCAGTTAGGTCTATGTTGCCGATGATTGATAACATAGCCGAAGCTTGTTTTTCCACGTCGAATTTGAGATCATCTTCCTCTGTGTAATTACAAACTGTTGTGATATCTGTAGGTAGTTCTACCTTTCTCCCTCCCTGCAATAAATATATGTATTCTGTGTATCTATTCCACCTGCTGATGACTGAGTCGATAAATTCACCGTCTATCCATTCGTTTTTTGAAAGGTAGTCTGACATCTCTTTCACAGTCCATGACACTGGTTTTTCTGTTGTGCTGTGTTCTTTTATCTTCTTCAGACTAACTTTACTGTCGAATTCGAACAACAGTGTTAGTATGTTATGCTATAATTGAAGTCTTGATAATAATAATGAGAATTTGAATGATTTGTAGTATGCAGGAGTTCATATTACTTACTTTCCATGTGTTTTGTGAAATGTGATCTTCTTTAGTTTATTGGCAGCTTCTTTTGCCTTTTTCTTCTCTTTGAACTCTGGAAGTTTTTTTCCAGGTATTTTAGGAGGCTTCTTGATGGCTTCTTTTTGTTCTGGACTCATTCTGTCTTCGTTTCTCATTTGATTCCACCTTTTTTCCTGTACCATGACCTCGCATTTTGTAGCTGTGTAGCTCCTGTTATTTCGATTGAAACCTTTGCTTCCAGCAGTTCCATTCTTTCTTTAATGCCCAAAAGCATATCAGCCTTGCAGTCTTCTATCTTCTCATTTGGTAGCAGGGTGATATATTCTGCTTCTCCGAGACCTGCATTGTTATATTTTAAAGAACAATACTATGATTAGTAATTGGTGTAGATACACACTGAAAAATAGTGTATATAGTTGTGTGATATATACGGCTTATTTACCCAATGCTCTGTCATCTAAGTTCTTGATGTGTATGTTGAAGATGCTTGATGTCAACATCCTCATCTGGAGCAACTCTTTGTAAGACTGTATGTCTTTTGGCTAAAGTCTTTTACGTAGTCTCCATTACAATTCTCTAGCATATAAAGCATAAAGAATCCGCAATCATACCTGCCATTATAACTTGTATTAGAGACAAAATAAATCTTGAATTATGACTTTTTTGTTATGATAGTGTACTCACCCGTTTGTTTGCCTTGGCATATCAACATATTCTATTGTAAATTCGTCGAGAGATTGTACGTCTGTGGTGCAACCATCGAAACCTTTGTTCCACAGACTTCTTATTTTTCTAATAATTGGCTGGCACAGTAGCTCTAGTTCTTCGTTTCCTGATCCTCTCAATGAATCATATATCCTGAATTTTTTAAAATTGATATCGATCGACATTGTGAACCAATGGCCAGTATATTGAGGATCTTCACTGGCTTGTAAAAATGGTAACATTATCTACAAAACAAAAAGAATAGAAATTTTTATAAAATTGTTCAATATAGATTCAAATCATAGTTCATTAAATGTATAAAAACTGTAAAATTGTTTTTGCTTACGTGATCAAGATCATCTAGGTTGTCTGGATTCTTCGCTGAGAACGTGAACTCTAGTATTTTGGATTTTTGTTTCCATTTGTCTCCTTTACAAATGTCAAACAACTTATGCTGCGAAAAAATAAATTAAAATTGTATGAACTTTTTGAATTCATCAATGGGTAGGTGCAATTATTTGTATCATATTACTACTGTAGTATCGTTTCTTTTTGTTAATACTCATATGAAATTTTTATCTCTACTTATGAATCTAGTGTTCATCTCTCGGTTTTTGTACTTACAGCAAGTCTGTAGTTGATGATCTTTTTTTTATTAGTATCCTTCATGTGGTGGTTAAGATAATTTATTGCTTGTTCAGCAACCGAGTCCTCCAGCAATCCTCCTGGTTTGAAAGAACTGGATACGTAATATAATGGGGTTTTTACTAGGTCGTTAGCCTCCAGCTCTATGAGAGTAGTTTAGCTGTAGACAGATGATTGGTTGAAGTTAGGGCACATGGTATTACACTTTGAACTGTTTGTAACCAGATTGTAAAAGCATGAATACTACTTACTTCCATTGCTCTTGCATGTCTTCATTTATTTTCTCGTTGCTGAATTTTGAAACTAGGCTGTACAATTTGTTCCATGCTGGATTATCTGTTTCCCTATGCTCAATCTGTACTTCCGCAACTTCTGCATAGTACGCACACTGTTATGTTAGAGTAGAACAAAGGCAGTGCAAAACTGTACTAAACAAAAGTTTAAAATATAGGCAGTGCATTGTACTAGATGGTGCCATTTATAATCAAGGTGTTCAGGCAGTGCAATATATCAAGAGTCATGTGCATATCCTTCAGTGATTTTCTGGGCAGTGCATACCAATCGTGTACCCAATTTCATTGGACGTATTACGTAAGCTTTCAATTGCTAATAGTGTCATGTGCCCGTAGGGTCACAAGAAGTTGCGTTGCTTTGCTGCCCACAGGGTCATGTGCATTACACTGGGGAGAGTTATATTTTTACTACACATGTATTGTTTTTATAAAATAAATAAATTAAATAGACTTGTCTAGGACAATTGACCTGGTGGCAAGACACTTCTTATTGCTGTCTGTTCACTCTGATCTGTGTTCTTGTTGCTGTTATTTTCTTCCCTTGAGCTGGTACTGGAGTACATCTGTTCTTTATTATCAACATTTTAATGTACTGCTTGGAGTTCATTGTGTTGTCGCGCTGGTTGACCGTTGGGTTGTGTATGCTTCTCTACCATGTACTTGTCCTTTACAGTTTGTTGTTTATTCCCCACGTGTATTGCGCTTCTTTTGTTTGATGTCCCCGTGAGTTTTTGTGTTCCTGAGGTCTTCTCGGTGGCGGTTGAGCACGTGATAAAGCTTTGTTGGACAGCAGATGCCACATGATCTTTATCTTGACTTGCAACATTATCGTTAGATGTTATGGTGTACACAACTTCGTTTAGTGTGCCTACTGTTTTTAAGCAGTTCAGAGATTACCGTTATTGTTGTTGTTGTTGTTGTTGTTGTTGTTGTTGTTGTTGTTGTTGTTGTTGTTGTTGTTGTTGTTGTTGTTGTGGTGGATATCAACATTCTGCAAACAAGAATTTAAATTATTTGTCAGAATAAATTAATATCAGTGGTTTAATAATCATAAAATAAGCATTGTTTTATTTTGAAAAAAACAATATTCATGTACATGTACATGTTCTGATGTAATAGCATGCGTGCTTGTAATACCAGTGCTGTTATCTTGTTCTTCAATGTTTTGGTGCATGGATGTTATCTCTGACTGTTGTTCATGGTCTTGTTGGTTTTCCATTGTTTTTAGCTGCTCGATTTCTTGTTGTCCAATTTCTATGGAATGATAGCCTGCCTGATATTGGATACATGGGTTTACATCCTTGGCCTTCGTCTTCTCGGCCTCGGACTCGTCCTTGGCCTGCTCATCAGCCTTATTCTCCTCCTTTGCCGTCTCCACAAGTGCGGTCTCGGCAACGACCTCAACCTTGGGATCCTCTGCAACTGCGGCCTCGGCATTAGGCTCAGCGTCGGCCTGCCCCATTTGTTTATCTCCATCCGCTGACAAATTAACATTGTCATCTCCAGTATTTACCTTGACACAAGTTTTTACATTATGTTAGGCGTTTGACTTAATGGTAGTGGTTGAAAACCTATTATTTTCCTAATTACAGTTTTACCTTTGTTATTTCTGTTGTTGCAACTTCTTGACTTGTAACGTTGGTGTCATCTTGTTGGCTCCGATTGGCAGCTTGCGCTTGCGCTAAACTCTTCTCAGGGTCTATTGAGTTTTCTTCACTTGGTACTATCATAGTTTCAGTTTGCTGGTCTTCAAATATTATTTGTTCAGGACTATTTTCTAGCTGGGTTGCTGAAATGGCCTACAAGACATAAAATTTAGTTGTGTCATCAAGAGTTATTGATATGTGGTATGTTTGAATGTTGTGTTTAAGTTGAATTTGTACCTTCGGTTCCCCTGTGTTGTCTTCTTTCTCTACTCCAATCAAGTTTGAATTCTCTGAACTGACAACATCCATAACGCTTCTTTGAACTGTTATTCTTTCTGATTGTTGGACTTGAACTGCATCTTGCACAACAAAATTTCCCCGAGGAGTTGGTGTATTATCTTGCAAGGCATAAATGTCAATAGTGGTAACAGTGATTTAGTTATGTGATGCAGAGTTTTGTGTTGCAGAGTAATTTTCAACCTTCAGCTCCTCTTCTTTGGTTTGTTCTCTGTCTGCCTCTCGGATTGTTGAATCTTCTGGATTACTTGAGTCCTTGAGAACAACCGTCCCTGTTGCTGTGTGTGTTAGCTGAACTGGTTCAAAAGGTGCCTGGTGTTGGCAGTTTTGCTGCTCATAATCTCTCTCCGCTACACCTATTTGCGTAGCAATGAAATCTTTCTTTATTAACCCTGCAGCTACAAATATTTCTGCAGCCTGATGAATTGGTTCTTTGAAAGTTTTGTTGAGAGCCTCTTCATTGTCTGCATACAGACTGGGTGGATTCTGACACGTTTTGATAAGATCGTCCAGTTGTCTCTGTAGTTTCTTCTCGTATTCCTTTGCCTCTTTAATCTTTTCAATTTGTTCACACTCTTTCGCAGCATCAGGACCTTGTTCTGCATTGGCAACTTCTATTGCCTTCTTTTCCTTCGGAACATCCTTCTTATGACACTTTGGCTCTTTGAAGTTTTCGATGCCTTTTTCTGCTTTACGCTTCGGTCTTTTAGTATAGTGCTTCAGCTCGTCCCCACTCTTGAACTGCAAAATGTGAATAAGCATGATGTTTCAACATTGTTAATTCAATTTCTTCATAATATAGTAATTATAAAACAATGGTACTTTGGACGCTCACAACATTCAATTTTCCGAATATGGGGTTGCCATCTTTGTCTTTATCATCATGTGTGTCTGCTCTCATTATTGAATCCAAAATTTCCGTAGTTAGGTGTTGTAGCCTTGGTGTTTTGTTTGTCATGTTGGAGACTGGACATTTGACGGAGTCTAGGTATAAGATGAGGGGAAAACTGCGCATCCCTGAGCTGTTTTTGGGTTCTTTTTTGCATGATATTCCGATACTGCCCTCTTTAGCTCGTCAACTACTACTCTACAAAAATCCATGTTGCGAGCATTCTTGTAGTCAAAATGTTGAACCATTCCAGCCTCATTGCTGACTCTGGAATGCTGTGTGCAGCACACTAGCTTCATGAAAATCACAAGGAAAATGCATTTCATACTGAACTCGTCTTTACCTTTTTTATCTATATGGATTCGCAGATCTTCGATTTTAATCTCCTTCTTGGAATCAGCAGGTATACCAAGTCCCTCTTTCAACCATTTGAGGGCACCTGTGTCACCTTTGTCTGATGGCCTAGGGGCGGGTTCTTTACCCTGTGGGAAGCCAAAAACAGCTTCAACAGCATCTGGGTTGATATCAATCGTTCTGCCAGCTCCTAGGTCCATCTTCAGTGTAATTCTATCAATAAACTTGAATAACCAGATTATCATTGGTCTTGAGATGTTTGACTTGACTTTGTAGTCAAACAAGAACCCCCATCCAACATCTATTAACTCTTGTTTCTGATCGTCTCCCAAACTGTCTAGCATGTCAACCACTTCTTTTAGTGAGCATCTGACATTGAAGTTTGAGCCTGTGTCTTTCCGTTTCTTTTTTCCTGAATTGTTCAGCCTAGGAATCTTATCTTTCTTCAAAACTCCCTTACCTTCCATTTTTTTATTTCTTCCTTCATGCTTGCCCTCTCCTTCAGTGTCTTCTTGCTCACACTTGTACTCTTCATCAGCATCATCATCAATGCAGTCCTCTTCTGACTCTGGATTTTCTTCCACAACTTGTTTCTTTCTTTTCCCTATTTCACGATTACTTCTACGCTTGTCTTGTTGGGATTCTGGTTGTTTCGATGCTGATCCTGTTTTTCTCTTGTTTGCTTGGGATGGGGCAGCTGTCTGTGAAGATAACGGGGAACTGCTGATGGGTAATTCAACTGCCAGTGGAGATGGCTGATCATCGTAATTTTCTTCTGGACTATATGTAAGAGAAAGATCCTTTTTACTTGGTCCACTGCCTTATCTTTCTTCTTTTTAAGTTTCTTCTGATTTTTCTTCTCTTGTTCCTCAGCCAACTGACCTTCTACCATCCACATTTGGGTTGGGACCTCGTCACTTTCTACGGACTGTGACGCTTGTGTGAACTTCGCTGTCAGTCTCTCTTTGCATTGCTGCGTCCTCCATGACGGCGGTGGCATCCAGGTTCTCTGCAATTTGGCCACCATCCAACTGTGTCGCTGTTGTTTCTTCATCCATGTCATCTTTTGTGGTTTTGTTGTCATCTGTCCAAACAGCTTTATCTTCACACTGAGACAGGTTGTTGATGTCTTGCTTATGAGGCTCCTGCATATAGCATTGTAAATTAATCGATGATCATATACCAATATGTTTTATTCGTCAAATATCATCTCCATTGATTCTTTCTTATACCTTTGCAGGGTCCAGTGCATGATTGTCAGTTCTTTTACCTTCCATGCCACCTATACAAATAATTTAAGCCAGCAGTTATCTTCTTGGTAATTAGGCAGGGCCTTATGCGGTTTCTGTTGAAATGGTCAAGAGTGTTCACAGAAAAAAGTTACAGTACGAAACATTATGCATTACTCCCCTTTACTATTCTAAGTGGTGCAGTAGAATTTACTGTATGGTTGGTGAATACATTTCCAGGTTTATAGACATTTTTCTTGAATGAAATCATGGAGTTCTTAAGAGACTAACTGAAACAAGGGTTTGAATAATTTGTGCATCGCATCTTGTAAATTCACATGTATTATGTTTATTAATTTGTGCTTCTAAGACAATTTGTGGATCTAGGGTTAAAGGAGTATGGGGACAAATTCAAAATTGAAGACTCAGTGATCTTTCTCTTTCGGTCGACGCTGATGTTGTTGTTCCTCCCCTCCTGCCGCCTGTATATCTCGCCGGCCCGCCGGAGCACGGGCCTTCGTTCCGACGCTGTGAATCCGCCGCCGGATTTTCGAGCTCGCTCGCGGGTCTTTCCAACTTTTTTTGGGTGTCGGGATCTGGCGTCTCTCGGGCGGTTTTGGTGATAGAGTTGTGGTGCAGTTGCTGGCGCTCTGTGCTTTCTGCCGGTGTGGTATGCTACGGTGCGTGATGCTGAAACTGCTCGGCGATGGCGGTGGTCCTGTTCTTCGGGGCACGGGGGCGGGGAAAACTGATTGTAAGATATGGCCTGTTTTCGGGAGTTTGCGACTACTCTAGGCAGTGCAAAATCTTATCCAGACAGTGCATTGGTCCAGGAAGGTATCAAACCGTTTTTAAATCAGTTGCCCTTCGTACTATATATGTGTACTATCGTACCCCGTATTTTATTGGATATTCTCATCAAGGTTCTTGTCATCACCGCTGAAGCCCATTTCATCTGTCATTCTTGAATTTCAAATCATAGACGACAGTCGAGGACATCTATTACTCTTTTGCACATATCAAAGATGGTGCCCTAAAATTGATCCCATGACTTCGTCGTTCCCCTTTCTGTAGTCACCTTCATGTAACATTTCAAAACAAGACTCTTATCAAATATCCGAATCCACGGTTGCATCAGGCTCATCGAGCTAGTCGAAATTGACTACTCATTTGGCCAAAACGGAGTCCGGATGCATCCTAAATAGATTATCTCACTTCACTAGCCATATGACTATTTTGTACTTCGAAAATATTTTTATGTAACTGTTTTTCCCCTAGTTTGGATAACCTCCAACTCTCCCACAGCCGTGGCCTCATCTCATTTTGCTTCTTCCTTCACGTGAGGGCTTCATCCCCAGCCTCCTCACTTTCTCTTCCTCCTCCTCCCCATACCACTCCTAGCAAATGTCTACATAAAACAAATATATGAGAAGGAAATAGATAGTATATTGACATCTGCCTACTCAGCCCATAGTTCTCTTGGCACAAAAGCCCACTAAACCATCGACTTCCATCTGCCATGACCTAGACTTCCAAGTTCCAACCAAATATTTGATTTTTTTAGGCCTTTGTGCACCCATCGGACTGCAGTTAATCAGGAGATTCCCGATTAATCGGCTTGTCAGACCGATTAACGGGCCTGGCCAGTTAATCCACCGAATATGTTGAATTCGTTTCGGTGACCCACTGAATAGCGATTACTCGGCCAGTTAATCGGTGATTCGACCGAATTTTAGAACAATGCTTCTAGCTGCACCACGTCCTCCCCAACCTCCTAGTGCAGCATGGATCTGAGGTTGAGGGAAAAGAAGGGGAGACAGGAATAGGAGCAAGATGAGAAGAACAAGAGAAGACCTTCCTCTCCGGCGTTTCCTTCACCATCTTGTGCTCCCACCACCAATATGCTCAAGCACGCCGTGCTCGCCCTGTCCTCGCTGGAGAGAACTATGGCACGTCAGCGCTCGCGGATGAACTGGCTGAAGGAGGGCGATGCGAATTCGAAGCTTTTTCATACGGTGGCAAACGGAAGGCGAACAAAGAACTATATCCCGGCAATCAACGTGAACGGGGAGGTGATCACTGATCAACAGAGGAAGGAGGAGGTGTTTCATGAGGCTTATCAAAACCTCCTTGGTGCAATTCAGACAAGGGAGCATACCATAAACCTAGACCAGCTTGAGATGCCGCGACTAGAATTGCAGGATCTGGAAAGAATGATTACTGAAGAGGAAGTTTGGGGGATTATCAAGGATCTGCCTTCGGATAGAGCACCTGGGCCGGACGGTTTCATTGGGCTGTTCTATCAGCGGGCGTGGCCGGTTATCAAGCACGATGTGATGGCAGTTTTCCTAAAACTGCAGGTGGGAGACGGCAGAGGCTTTGCCAAACTGAATAAGGCGCTCATTACCCTAATTCCCAAGAAACAGGAGGCTACTCAGATTGGAGATTACAGGCCGATCAGTTTTGTACACAGCGTGTCCAAATTGTTTGCGAAATTGCTTGCGAATAGGATCAGGCCGAGGCTGGGAGAATTGGTAAGTGCGAACCAGTCCGCATTTGTGAAGGGGAGGACCTTGCACGATAATTTCTTGCTGGTGTGCCAAGTGGCAAGGAAAATCAATGGTCAGCGGAATCCAGGTGTGTTGCTCAAGCTGGATGTGTCTCACGCCTTTGATTCGCTGTCCTGGGTGTTTTTTTTGAAGTCCTCGAGCGCCTTGGTTTTGGCGCAATTTTTCTGCGCTGGGTGGCTATTATCTTGCAGACAGCGAGCACGAAGGTGTTGGTGAATGGCGTTCCAGGGAGGAAGATCACGCACGCGCAAGGATTGAGGCAGGGGGACCCGGTTTCGCCTACCCTGTTCGTATTGGGCATGGAGGTGCTGACGGCGGTGGTGGCCATGGCGGTAGAAGATCAGCTGTTTCAGCCTATACCTGGCATCAGACCACTGCACCGGATTTCGGTGTACGCGGACGACGTCGTTCTGTTTGTGCGGCCTCTGCAATCTGATCTGATAGCGACGAGGGAAATTTTCGGTTTGTACGGGGAAGCATCTGGCCTGCGAATCAATTATACAAAATCGACAGCCACGATGATCAAGGGGAGAGGCACAGATGGTGAGCGGGTTCAGTCCACGCTTGGATGCAGACTGGTGCCTTTCCCGATCGTGTACCTTGGCCTACCGCTGGCGCTTCGGCCTCTGACGAAGGATGAATGGCAACCGCTCATTGACAAAACGGTGAACTGCGTGTCGGCTTGGCAGAGGGGCCTCTTGGACAGGACTGGCCGGCTCCTTCTCATCAACTCAGTTGTCTCTGCACGGCCAATTCATCACCTGTTGGTCTTCGATGTGCCGGTTTGGCTGTTAGAAGAGATCGTGAAGTGGTTGCGGTCGTTTTTCTGGGCAGGAAAGGAACAGGCCAATGGCGGCAAGTGCCTCGTGGCCTGGGAGAAGATCTGCACGCAGCGGAAGTATGGAGGGCTCGGTGTTAAAGATCTCCAGTTGCACGGCCTGGCGCTGCGGATCAGGTGGGAGTGGTTGAGACGTACTGACCCGAACAGGCCGTGGCAAGGGCTCCCGGCGTTGAAGGATACAGATGCATATGAGGCCTTTCAGAGTTTGGTCAGGATCCAGGTTGGGGACGGCCGTGCTGTCTTGTTTTGGAAAGACAAATGGCTTAGGGGAAGAACTGTGCGTGAAATCGCACCCGAGGTGGTGGATTTGGTCAGTACTCGAGCTAAGAATAGGCGAACTGTGGCGGATGCCGTTCTGAACAACAGGTGGATGGAGGACTTGGGGAGGATCCGGTTGGGAATGTGGCTCTGCAGATCATCCAGCTCTGGATCCATCTTGCATACTTCCAATGTATTGAGGGGGAAGCTGACACCTTCAGCTGGCCGTGGTCGCAGACAGGGAGGTACACGGCCAAGTCCACTTACGATGCGCTCTGTCAGGGACAACTGCGGAGTGCTACTGCTGGCTGTACGTGGGAGACCTTTGCGCCACTGAAATGCAAACTGTTCATCTGGCTGGCATTGCAACATAGGGTTTGGACTTCGGATAGGAGAGTCAGACACGGGCTGCAAGCGCAAACGTCGAGCTGCTTTAGCTGCTTGCAAGAGGAGGACACCGTCGAACATTTCTTGATTCAGTGTGTCTATGCACGGGAGACGTGGTACAATTGCTTCCAGAAACTGAATGTGAGTGCGCGAGTGCCTGATCAGATGGAGACGCTTCAGCATTGGTGGCTTCGGGAGAGAAGAAGATACCATGGAAAGGATAGGAAGAATTTTGACACGGCGGTCACGCTGGCTTGCTGGTCAATTTGGAAGCAACGCAATGCTAGGGTGTTCAACAATGTCGATCAGCAGTGTACAGCGCAGGTGTTGGCGTGTAGGATCACTGACGAGCTGAGGCTTTGGTTCAGTGTCCGCACGGGAGCGGCCGGGAGGACAAACATGATGCGAGAGTAGGCTTAGGTGTGGAGGTGTAGTGTGTGGATGTTTGCTGAACCCTGTTTCGACAGGGGTTTGGCTTTCCTGTAATTGTTTTCTACCTTCTATAAAACTAAGGTGCGCTTTTGGCGCACTCTTTTATAAAATCTACACCCCTCCTACCTGTACCAAGGTTCTGTAGGCGTGGGATTTATGGTGAATAGGGCAGGGGACTAGCAGATCATGGAGGTTTAGTGCTCAAATCATTTCTGTTGCTGTCCCTGTGTCTGCACAGTAACATAAATCTGCAATTTCGATGGACCAGATGGCCAAACTAGAAGAAGTTGCTGTTAGATGAAATATAGGTTGTATTCTCACGATCGTTTTGAGTGTTCATTTGCTCAATTTGGCCCAACCGTTTGTCCTGTGCGGCAGAAACAACTTTCTGTCCTGTTGTTGCAAAAACAGTATGGTTAGGGTTTTTGTCTACAGCTTTTCATGCCCTTGTAGTGCTGTTAAAATTGGGAAATAAAATGGTATAGCTACCTGGGAGCTTCAAGTTTCTTTATCATTCTGGTTTTCTCAGTTTCCATGAGTATTTTGTCCATAATGAATTTCGTAACAGGACTAATTGTTATACTGAATTCTAGAACAGCAGATCAGTGTTATCTTGATTTGACCTAGTTAACTCCAATATCAGAGTTCGGATAGTTTGAATTATTTCTGGATAATTTTCTAATGAATCCAGAAACATATCGTTTGCTTGATTTGGAGCATCCTAGCTCGAGGAGTTGTGGATTTATTAGTAAGGGGCAGCAAAGGTTGCTATTCTGAGAATGCGATTCGGAATACCTACGTGTGTGCGCTTTAGATGTTATTATTTGGTGTTTCGTTGTATTGTGATGCATGGCATGTATTGAGACTTGTATGTGTACCTGGTTGCTTACAGGTATTGAGGTTTGACTCCATTCAACTCCTTCCCCCTTGGTAAAGGCAAGTGCATGACGAACCTCACCTCTTTATACTCGGTTGTGCTGTTTGTTGTGCTTCCAATGTGCTTGGTTCTTACTTGATGTATCTTCGATTCTATATTCTTCTTCTAAACTCCACGGGTTGCAGTTTGGTAAATTCCGAGCCAATACTGCGGCAGGTCGGTAAATTCCGAGTCGACACGTTGGTAAATTCCGAGCCAACACTGCCTTCACATGATGATTAATTCCCTGTCACATGTGCTCCCGCAGTGCAGTTTTCATTAGAATTGTGTGATTCCGAGTGAAGTTCCAATGATGTTCATGGTCAAATGTCTTTATTGTTCCATATTGTACTTGCTGAGTATTTTTATACTCATTCTTGTGTTTCATTTGGTTTCAGGAACTAATAAGCGACATGTATGGGATATGGGCGTAGCACCTCTACATCTTTGAGCACATCACATAACTTCACAAAATGCTTAATTGATCATCCTTTGTGTATTAGCTTTTTGTTCTGCATTGTTGAGCTGAGACATTTTACTTTATATCTGGAGACTTGATAAGATTTGGTGAACTGCGTGGATGTTTCTTTCTAGCTATAACATCACTAGTTATCATTTTTGTACCTATTACTTGTCCAAACAAGGGAAACTTTGTCCAGTTTTCGAATACGTTCTATACTTAGTAGATCTAGTTGTAGTGTGGTAGCATCTCAGCTAGGTTTTCTACCTGGGGTGTTACATGTACTTATTCAATTATGACAATATTTGGTATAATAGTGTCCACTCTTGCGGATTTTTCACACATCCATCCAATAAAACACGTAAAACTACTTGTGTGTAAGTAGACGCATTCATTTTGCACTGCCTTTAAACTGAGAATTGTCATACCTGCAGTGCACGGATTACTTGCACCTTGCGTGCTGTGGTTTAGTGTACTGCCTTCAAAATGGCATTTGTACTGCGACAAATACTTTAAAAAGTTTCTTGTAAATCCATCCTAGCATGTAAAACTATAGTTGTATAATGAGTAGGTTCACTCGTTGTGTACTGCCTTCAGATGAACTTTTTCCCTGCCTGCAGTGCAGGCAATACTTGCAACATGGGGGCTGTGCCATATTGTACTGCCTTGATCATCGCATTTGTACCGCAATAATACTTTAAAAAGTTTTTAAAAATCTAGTATAGAGAGATGTCAAGATACGTTGTTCATTTCAATTGTTTTTTCTATTTCGTGTAGTTCGGTGGCAACAGTTTTTTGTAAATACATTATAAGTGTAAGGATGTCATCAACTTTAACTAATTTTGCTTCTTTTGTTGCACATGCTAACTTGCTATTTCGAAAGCTTTTCTATCCGGCGGCCAATGCGAAGTCATGTCAACTCATGCGTGTAGAAGCAGTGCATTCTAACATACTTGAGCAGTGGTAATTGTTCTGCTCAATCCATGACAGTTTAACTGCCTGTATAACCACAATAAATTTTAAAAAACCGAGCTTTATTGATATAATGAAGCTGTTTCGTTTGAACTCGCAAATGGCATTTTACTACCTTACGTTGAACAAACTCATTTTCAGGATGCCAAGCATAGCATAGTTCATGCAGGTCAAGCATAATATAGTTCTGTTGCTTTCTATGCATGACATCTTAGTGAATAACATAGTTCATGCAGGTCAAGCATAATATAGTTCTGTTGCTGTCTCTGCATGATATATTAGTGCATAACATAGTTTATGCAGGTCATGCAGTTCAGACAAAACATAGTTGCAAAAGGTCTAACCGCTACCTTCAGCAGTCTCACAGAGAGAAATGCCGAAGAAGCTTGCATACATACAGATGACATTCTTACATTTTAGTAGATTCTACTGCCTCTCGACTTTGGCCTCTACTGGTGCATGTCCCTTGGCTCAGAGCTCCTCTACTTCTTTCTTCAGGTTACGGATTACAATGCTTGATGATGCAATGTCATCCTTGACCTTTTTCAGTTCTCCCTGAGCCATCAGTTTAGCCTCTTGTGCGGCGATGGCCGATTTGAGTTCATCACGGCGCTCCTCAATCATCTTGAATTTCTGACGCTGAAGTTCTTCATACTGCATCTGGAGGTTCTTGTCTTCGACGATCTCCTTGATGAGGCTAATCGCCTTGTTCTTCGTTTCAAAGCTCATATGGTTTAGCCTGTTCAAGTTGCATACATCATTCTGTAGTTTGTTGCGCTCCGCGCAAAGATTGGCTGCTTCATTCGCAACCTTTTGAGACGCCTTCCTTTGCTGCTCTAAATCGTCACGGAGGCGTGCACACTCTGTTTTCAACACGTTGTTCTTCAGAAGCGTGGAGCACCAGTCATTTGTCTTGGCCTCCTTTGCTTCGATCATAGCCCTAGCTTCCTGCAGGAAGTTATTTATTAATTTGTAGTTAGATTATTCCATATGTGATGAAGAAAACGAAAAAGTGGGATAGTTGAATGAGACCTCGCTTTGTCGGAGAGCGTGGACAACATCTGCGTATGACTGTTTGCCATCTACTAGCGCGTTCGAGCTTTGTTCATGGACTGGATTGCCGATGTTGGAGCCGCTTGCTCTGAATTATGTACAAGCGACTGTTTACGGCTGGTTATCCAGAAATACCAATAAATTATACTGCATGTATATGTAAACGTACCCGGCATCTTCTTGGATTGTATGGACGCGTTTCTGATTTGGGACCAAACGCGAGGTGGAATCATCGCCCGTCGGATTGTTGTCGCTCAGAGACAGTAGGGTGTTTGCCTCTGTCAGATGACAATCTTTGTCGCCGCCATCTTCTTGAGCCAGCCACGCTATGTTCTTAAGGCGTTTCTTCGCGCGGGACTCCGCAGCCTTGGTTGCAGCCACCTGTTGCCTCATGGTTAAAGCTCGTTTTTGTGAAGACATGGCTGGAGTAGTATGTATTGCGGCGAGTGCTCCGCCGAGTGGTGACTAGTTGGGGAAGATGATGAATAGTGGAACGAGCGAGACATGTTGTACTAGTTTAATACGTGGCAACCGTCTCCTCGCATTCATCGATGAATCTCGTCCGTCTATCTACAATGAACGGGCTAAAGTGGATGCCTTGCCAACGAAGGGACTTGTCACTATGCCTTATCAAACATTTTTTCCCCATCAAGTGGGGTGGTTGTACTGCGTATCGTTAGTTATTTGCACTGCGCTATAATTTCGAGACAGTTTTTTTGCAATTATTTTAATACTTCTGCTTTTCTAAAGGCGGAATATCTGTTTTATTTTTTCTGCGTAGTTTTATATTACCCTTTTTTAATTAATTATTTTTTCCTTGACGTATCTATTGTATTCCGGCGAATTCAAGTTACTGTTGCTGAAACTAGCTAAATCAATGCACTGCCTCCGTTCTAAATATAGCACTGCCTGGTAGTTGCACATTGTTCTGCTTCTTATTTAGTGTCATTTACCAAACATTATACTATTAGATATAATAATATCACATTTTATGGTATATATTACGATTATCTGGAAGCATCGTGTGAAGACTCTCAAAGTATCAAATCTATTATATTATTAAAACAACAAACAATTAACGGAGGAGATTTGTTGCTTTAACTTAAGATGCCTCTCAATGGCTTAGATTCACCGTCATCTACCGCACGTTACTAGCCCGTATAGAACACCACATAAAACGAACCAATCACGGCACGTTGAAAAAGAAAGAGAAAACGTGTTGTGAAAGAAGAAGGAAAACCTAATCAGAGCGAACCCTATTTAGGCCGCTGAGGCATCGCGAGCAGGAGCCCGTTTTTTCAACGTGGAGAGCAGAATCGTTTTGGTCGTTGGGTACCTCTCGGCGGCGGCGCAGCGCATCTATCGCCTTACCTGGCTCTCAAGGGCAGCGTTGGTAGGGCAACACGGCCGGCGGCCGGCGTTGGTCAAGACCTACATGTGCCGGATAGGATGACATCACGCGCACTGCGCACATATTCGTCGCGCGATTAGGGCGCCTCACAACATGCTAGACGCATCCCCGCCGGGAACAAGAGATCGATTCGCCGGCCTCCGGGAGTTGCACACATGCAGATTGATAATGAAAGGGCTGAACAGAAGGGCAGCGGGGAGTCACACACATGCAGATTAATGGTGCGGGAGCTAATGGATATGCGGTAGCTCACAACATACTACAGTCCATGCTAGATGCATCCTCGCCCAGAACAAAGAAGTCCGTCGGTGGCCGGGAGTCGCACATATCCTGATTGATGGTGTCAGAGCTGACGGATAGAAAGCATACTACATGGTCCATGCTGACTAGAAGCATCCCGTCCGGGACTAAGAAGTCTGCCGGCGGCCAGGAGTTACAAACATGCAGATTTTGTACACGAGAGCCGACAGATAGAACTGCTAGCTTCAGTGCTCCTTCTGCATATTTAAGGTTAGATCCCAACTCATCAACAGAAAGTTTCCCCAATCTCGAAAAAATCCCTTCAAACCATGTATTTGTACGTGATCTGTATTCAACTATTTATCGAAACAAATACTGATCAACAAAAGGGATAACAAAGCATAGATAGGATGATTTTCATAATGGCTTTGATGAGATATAAAACTAGACAATTGAAAAGTATTGGCTTTCAGTTTTTTGTTGTTGCAGGACGCAAATTTATTTCGGAAAATTGTACACTACAATCAAATATAGATTCAGTGTACAATGATCACCTCATCCTTATAGGGTCGTACATAGATCAAGCAGTTACGATGGGTTCCCTCCAGCAGCCTAATCGTACCTGGACTCTCTCCCTGTCTCCTATTAATTCAATCACGAAGACTGCTGCCCTAAAAAAAGAAAGAAAACGAAGGCTGCATTCCTATCAATCAACAGCCTAGGAATACTCCCTCGGCGCTGGGCGCATGTTCATGACCGTCCTCGCGCTTTTGTGTCATTGTGTGGCTATTCGGAGGTCACGTCCATCAACAGCTGCCCCTATGAATATGTGCCATTGCTCCAGATCTTTTCATGGTTGAGGCAGTGGAGTAGCAGATGTATCAATGGAAGTGGAGAAAGAAGACGTACGACTGTCTTTGTCAGGAAATACGGGCGGACTACTACTCCCAGGCCCAGCCTTACTCTCTGTCCACCCATGTCATACCGGCGATAGGCATTGCAGCATTGTACGATACGATCGATGTCCAACGGCCGGCGACGCATGGAAAGGCCGATAGAATCATCCCATCGTTGTGTGAGCAAATGTAGCACATCATTTTTTTTGTTAGTAATTGCCCACTCCCCACATCCCGATTGAGTGAGATACTCATGCCTCATGTATTTCTCAATTCTTTGGACTTAAAACTAGACAGATCGCTACTCTTGTGCTGTCATGTTTGCTAATCCTGCATGATCATAGCATGTGGCCTCCTTGCAGATTTTATATTTGTGATTTGGTGCATTCAGTTTCTATGGTTTCACTTTTTCTGTAGAACTGTTTGATGGAATTTGTCACACTGATGTTATTTACATTACATGAAGGACTAATAGTACTGAGATTTCTACTGCTCGAAGTACTATCTTTGATGTGTGTCATATTGCAAGCTTGGCTAAACTGTAGAAAACTACAAATCTATTAAAACCTGGAATGCATTCATGATGTAAATTTATGGCCCGACATTTGCAGGTAGTAGTTACTCAAACACCAACTTTATATGTGTTTTCTCATTATTTGTTTTGGATTTAACGATTTACTTGAAGGCTCAGTGTTTTGTAAACCTTTAGAAGATGGAATCGGATGTTGGAGACATGGTGACAAAATCCACGACACAACAGCTCTAATGGCAGTGGCGCGGAGTGGGAGATTCGATGGCTAATGGATGAAAAAAATCATCCCCGTACAGCGAGCTGGCTGCCGTTAGCGAAGACCTCCACCAGCCTGAGCTTAGCAAAGAAAGCAAGTTTGGTGCGTTCTGGCCTCCGTGATCGAATACATGGTCCCCAGAATTTCTCCTCTCGGAGAATGGATCTTAAATTCAAGGAATTGGTTCACTTGCATGTCTATCGTGAACATTATTGCATTCTGCTTGCTCATGGCACTACAAGAAATATGCTAACTTGTGACCCTCGATATTGGTCACAGAAATGGTCATGAACTATCATTTATGACCTTTTTGTGACGAAAAACGATTGGTCAAAAGAGTGAGCGTCACAAATGGCAGTATGTGACCTTTTTTTGGGATTGGTCACAGACAATTGTGACGAAAACTAAAGATCACAGATTTTATGACCAACTGTTTTGGTCACTACCAATCTGGGCAGTCCACGTCAGATCCAACGTGGCAGAGATGACGTGGCAAAATTGTGACCAAATGACATGGTCGTAGATCAGAATCAGCCCGGTCCATTTTGGTGTTTTATATGGGCCGAGCCCAACAATTCGGCCTTTTTATGTTCCAGTCAATTCCGATCGATTACATGGGCCAAGTCCAACATTTCGAGCTTTTATTTCTGGCCCGCAGACTTTTTCTAATTATTTTGTATTTAGTGATTATATTTTTAGGTGGCCCCACCAGTCAGACAGGTCCCACTTGTCAGGTTCTTCTCTCAAATCGGTCCCACACGTCAAACAGTCGATTTTTGATATATTCATTTTAATCAGAAGGTCAAACTGGTCAGGTTTTCATATTACAGCTTTTTAATGACATACAAAATCCACATTTCAAACAGAACAGAGAAATTCATCCAAATAACACTAAATCAGTCTATTACAAGATCCACATTTCAAACATGCCAGGGAAATTCGTCCAAATAACACTAAATCTGTCTATTACAATCTGTACAACCGAGATATGCCTACTATTACAATACATAACTAGCTACTCTTTGCTTTGTCACGCTTCTTCAAAATTCTTCAGCCTGGAGCTCCTGGAAAATTGCATCACTTAAGAAGGCACAGATGTTCATTTGGTTGGTGAAATGAAAACCATGCTGCAACAACCAGATAAAAGCATAATTATAAGCACAAATACAACAAACAATTTAATTCAAGCAAAGATCTGCTAGCAAAGCATGAAAAAGGAAGCACCACATGGCAGGAATGTTGACAACATCTCAGTCGATGACTTTAAACAGGAATAATGTATATTAACTAAAAGGATAATACAAGAATAAGAGACTATCAAAGTATATAAATGTTATCACGGAATTATATAGCTAACAGGGCTATCTTATGTATTACACACTCATACAGGGTTATCTTCTCACATTAGATAAGCAAGGACATATTGCACACTATGAACTCATTTGACACTTGCAACAGCTTAAAATACACAATGACAAGTTCAATCAAACAGAGCCAATATCAAGAGCTAATCAATGCAGTAAGCTGGTATGAAATTCTAACAAGTGACACAAGAAGTACAATTCGCTCACTATTGCTGATTGCAGGAACATTGGAACACTAGTATCTTGGATTCATTAAGTAGAAGGCCACTGCAGCCTATGTAGTATGCATAACACGACTCACAGTCTGCACATAACTGAGGCACCTACATAATCAATGCATACAAACCCTAAGGGGCCAGGAGACACCAGAGGCAAAGAGAGGGATCTGAAGGGCAAGTACTCACATGAACTGCACGTCGGTGGCGAGGCCAGAGAAGCCGATGTAGAGCTTGCCGTGCATATTGAAAAGGGATCGGCAAGTCGCCGCCCAGGACGCCCAGGTGGCGGGTGCCTGCAGAGAGGTATAGACAGTGAGAGAAAACCTAGACAGTGGTCAAGAATACAAACTAATGGGAATATATACATGCTCAGGATGGAGCATATGGAACAAGTAGGATTTTGTTCCACCTTCGAGTATGGAGGGAGAGCTTGTGCATACCTGTCTTCAAGCCGATGCAGTGGATGGTTCTGTAGTTAAGGAAGATTTGGCCTGCATCGTCATCTCAGCTGTGCAGAGTGTTCCTGCGCTCAACCAGCAAGAAACCTGTCCATGGCGAATCAGGCATAAATGAGAAGGTGATGAGTTTCTGAAATTACAAGATCAAGCATCGAAGATCAAATACCACAAGCAACTCGTTATAGTTTAGAACCCTGTCAGTTAGCATTCACTGCTGAACCTTGTGGAACTGCAAGAGGATACGGATGGTGAGTTCAGGACTGAGCACGCTGCTGAGGACCATTTGTCCAGCGTCTACGAGAGAATCATGCCGATGGCAGCCCACCAGTACCTCACAAAGGGCAGCCGACCCTCCAAGATCTCTTCCCCTGCGAGATCAACAATGTCAGGATTTAGAAACCCACAACAAACCGTTTCATTAAGATGAACACACACTGAAACTGCAATAATAATCATCGATCGTGGCACACCATATGCACAAATTATAGATAACAAAAAAATCACCAATCAACTCAACTCCATGATCCCTCCCTCCCCTGCAATGGCATCTGAACCTCTTTGTACAAAAAAAAGAGTAGTGAACAGATTTTTCAAATACATGTGCTAGTATGACTTCTACAGAATCAAGTACATGTGCATTCATTTTGCAAATGAATATGAGGACTCCCAGGATTATCAAAGAATGTGAAAGGCAGAGCAGCATTATAGATGAAGGCATCACCAGCACTGTAGTTCTAAGAAATTTTATGTATTACTATTAACTCAACCTGAAGCCAGAGACTTAGCACATCTATCAACTAATCTAACCATCATGGAAACAAATCCATGTCATTTGATCGCATCACCTCAAGATCAACAAAAAGAGCAGCCGAATCAAACCAATCTACGACTAGATATCATCATCATCCACATTTGTTGAGATATCATCCACATCCACGCGGTGATTCAGCACACAGGGGAGCACGGGAAGCACGTACCAGTGTAACCGTCCAGATGGATGTGCGCCTGGGCGCGGTCGTCGTAGAGTTCGGCGGCTAGCTCGAAATCATGGTCGAGGAAGGCCGTCGTCGCCTTGCTCAGATCTGACGCTGCGGCATCCATGGCCGAAGCCCCTCCCGCGGCCGCCGCCGTCGCTCTGCCCGCCGAACCCTCGGCCGACGTTGTCGCCCTGCCGCCGAAGCTCCTGCCGCCGCGGCGACCGCCTGTGGAGAGAAACACAGTGGGTGAGACCGGGTCGAGGATGGGACGGAGAGGAAGAGAGAGGGTCGGGATGCTTACCGCCTCCTCTCACCGGTGGCCTCATGGAGTTGCGATGGCTAGATCTGGTAGCCGCCGCCGAAGGAGAGCGCCGCCGCCGCCTCATCGCCGGGCCCTGCCCGCACCACGGCTTCCACGTGCAGGTCCCACTTGTGGAGCGTGACGCGCGGGGCCGGCCGTCAGCGCGTCTCCACCGCCGCCGCATCTGGGCATGGTGATTGGGCGACGTCGCCTCTCTCTCCAGGCTGATGAGGGTGTGGTCGATCTGACGCGTGAGGTGGACTAGGAGGGCTCGGAGCTGGGGGAGGAGGTGGTGGCGGTGGAAGGGACCTGCAGTGGGCGGAGGTCACGGTGGTGGAGATCTGGATCGAGGAGAGGAGGTGGGAGGTGGAGAGAGAAAGGAGGAGAGGAGGTGGGCGGTGGTGCGCGACAGCGTGAGTGCCTCCAAAATATCTGGACCTATCCCGCCTCTCGTTTCAGATAGGGTATAGACGGTCAGGATCGTTGTGTTGGTTGTGGTATGGACGGTCTGATCGATAATCTGTAGGTGGCTGTTTTCTGGCATCTGATTGGCTCCACCTCGTTTTCATGTTCTGAGTTTAAATAATGGAGTTTTTATTAAGTAACTACCACAATTTTGTCGTAAATTGGCACAAGTCCATCTTTCAAACATATTAGACCACATTAACAATCAAATGGTTGGGTTTAAATGTTTTGATAGTATTTTGACCCCGTTTGACCCTATTTTTAAATTGGTATACAAAATTCAAAAAAAATCCAATAAATTGAAAACCTTCACGTGGTGTCATTATATGTGTCCTAGTATCCATCAAAAATCATAAACTTGGAATAAAACAATTTTCTTAAGAAAGTGTTCTCAGAAATGAGGTATCATCTATGAAGATTCATGGCTTTAGATCCAAATGACGAATGTTATGTCCACATTCATGGCATAGTTTGCTTAAATATGCCCGTATTGGGCACAAACGTGTATCTTGGAACCGTGAACAATGTTCCTGAAGAAACTTTTCATTTTCCTTTCACGAAAATATCATTTTCTATTTCCGAATGCGAAAAATGGGTTATTTTGTGAAGCAACTACCAAAAATATGTCGTAAAATGGGAGCGCTACATTATTTGAAAATACTATACCACATTTATTTACAAATAACCAAATGGTTGTGTGTCAACCAGTTTCCATCTACCTCTCGTAAAAAAGACAAATTCATGTCGATTCAGTTGGAACGGGGTCAAATTTGAACTATAGGTGCCTCGTAGTTTTCTCATGATTTTTTGCAAAAATCATATTTAGGTACACAAGTACCTATTTCATCAGAGATACAACAATATTTTCGCAAGATTCAACCCCTAGCTACGAACGGTCATGTCCCCCCGAGTTGACCGTATATTGAAACCGTCATACGAAATTCAAAAAAAAAATCAAATAAATTGAAAACCTTCGCGTGGTGTCATTATATGTGTCCTAGTATCCATAAAAAATCATAAACTTGGAATAAGACAATTTTCTTAAGAAAGTGTTCTCAGAAATGAGGTATCATCTATGAAGATTCATGGCTTTAGGGCCAAATGACGAATGTTATGTCCACATTCATGGTATAGTTTGCTTAAATATGCCCGTATTGGGCACAAACGTGTATCTTGGAACCGTGAACAATGTTGCCGAAGAAACTTTTCATTTTCCTTTCACGAAAAAAATCATTTTTCTATTTCCGAATGCGAAAAATGGGTTATTTTGTGAAGTAACTACCAAAAATATGTCGTAAAATGGGAGCGCTACATTATTTGAAAATACTATACCACATTTATTTACAAATAACCAAATGGTTGTGTGTCAAACAGTTTCCATCTACGTCTCATAAAAAAGACAAATTCATGTCGATTCAGTTGGAACAGGGTCAAATTTGAACTACAGGTGCCTCGTAGTTTTTTCATGATTTTTTGAAAAAATCATATTTAGGTACACAAGTACTTATTTCATCAGAGATACAACAATATTTTCGCAAGATTCAACCCCTAGCTACGAACGGTCATGTCCCCCCGAGTTGACCGTATATTGAAACCGGCATACGAAATTCAAAAAAAGCAAATAAATTGAAAACCTTCGCGTGGTGTCATTATATGTGTCCTAGTATCCATCAAAAATCATAAACTTGGAATAAGACAATTTTCTTAAGAAAGTGTTCTCAGAAATGAGGTATCATCTATGAATATTCATGCCTTTAGGGCCAAATGACGAATGTTATGTCCACATTCATGGTATAGTTTGCTTAAATATGTCCGTATTGGGCACAAACGTGTATCTTGGAACCGTGAACAATGTTGCCAAAGAAAATTTTCATTTTCCTTTCACGAAAAAATCATTTTTCTATTTCCGAATGCGAAAAATGGGTTATTTTGTGAAGTAACTACCAAAAATATGTCGTAAAATGGGAGCGCTACATTATTTGAAAATACTATACCACATTGTGCACAAGTGTGCATCTTGGAATGGAAAACAATGTTGCCGAAGAAATGTTTCCTTTTCTTTGCACGAAAAAATCGTTTTTCACTTTCTGAGTGTGAAAAATGGTTTTTTGTGAAGAACCTATCAAATATTTGTTGCAAACTTCAAACACAATTTTTTTTAAAATATTAGACTATATTGTTTGTACAATAAACCAAATGGTTGCCTATCAAAAACTTTTTAAAAAGTAAAATAATAAAAACCGGCGTTAGAAATTTCTATTTTTTTTGTAAGTAAAATGAACATGTTTGGGACCAATGCATCATATAATTATGATTTGTTTTAATATGGAGTGGAAGTTACATCACTAAGATCAATACATACCTATTTTAATTTTGGGGATTTTTATATTTTGTTTGAGGCGTATTTGAGCTTATATAATGCTTAATAAAAATCAGGAAAGAAAGAGAGAAAAAAATATGGACCCGACCCAAACCTGGGCTGACGCAGCCGAAGCAGCCCGACCTGGCCATTCCCGGTCAGCCCAAGCGTGGTCTGTCGTTAAGAAAGAAAAAGGCCAACATCTGCCTCATTGAAGAATATGGCCCAACAACTGAATATTCCTCTAACTATAGGCAACGTGGAATTTGAGCACATATGTCTGGTTGGACTGTTGGTTAGCTTCTACAGCGCTCAGGTTGGCGGTCACGAGTTCGAATACTCGCCGCTCGCCCATTTTTAGTTGTGATTTACTTAAAATGTAATGTGGGTCCCGCGTTGTCTGATCGGTGTGGGGGTGTGGATCCCGCATGTCAGTTTCCTGCGTTCCATGTGTGTGTCCCGCATGTCAGTATCCTAGGGTTTAGTGTGGGTCTCACATGTCAGCTCCCTGTTGGTACCACATGTTAGTTACGTCAACTGATACAAGTGACACATAAGCGAAAATCACAACTAGACATTACATGTGGGATGGGACCCACACGTCAGGATGCGGGATCCACATGCCACGTAGGGTGTGCGGGTCCGACATGTCAGTGGTGGGGTGGGACCCACATGTCAGGTACGGTGGGTGCGGGTCCCACATGTCAGTGGTGGGTGGGACACACATATCAGGTAGGCTGGGTGCGGGACCCACATGTGTGGTTGGGTGGGTGCGGGTCCCACATGTCAGGGCGTGGGATCCACATGTCAGTGGTGGGTGGGACCCACATGTCAGGTAGGCTGGGTGCGGGACCCACATGTGTAGGGCTGGTTGGGGCGGGTCCCACTGGTCAGGTCAGCCAGCTGTCAATGGGTCCTACCAGTCAGAGTGACACGTAATTCAAAATGACACTGACACATGGGCAAGACTGCTGAGTTGGATGTCCAGTCAGAGTGACACGTAAGCGAAAATGACACATAAGCAGTGACACGTGGGCAAAACTGCTGAGTTGGCTGTCAACTCATTCAAATGACCATTTAAATTGGTCGTAACCGGGTAAAAAAAGTTCTAGATTAGAGCTATCTGCATTATGACCAATTCATGTAAGGAGATTATGACCTTTTTGACAGATTTGGTCATTTAGTTTTAGGATTTAGACCCTCCAAAACAGCGAATGACCAAATTGTGCAAAATGGTCACAGATTTATGACCAATATTTTCAGGGTCACTGTTAAAAGGTCATAAGTTAGCATATTTCTTGTAGTGTGGCCGCCTGTCTATTGTGAAGTTTGAGTCCAACGTCTCCAATTATGGGCTCAGCCAGCCAGTAGTCAGTACCTGATCCCCATGCTCCCACACGATCGATTAATTTGTAGTTTCGTCAGAGATGAGGTCTGCTTGCATCAAACAGGTGATTATTTGGAGTCGACATACATATGGATTAATTCTATGTTGAGGCGAAGCCAGTGGTAGACGTTGTCCAACTGAACAGGAGGCACCTGCTGTCTTTCTGTGTGCAAGTAGCCAGTACTGCTACTGCACGATGAGCCACAAAGCATTCTTCCTATGTCTTTTGATCTATTCGCTTTGATCTCAACTGATGGTCAATGGCAACTTGACTCACTGAACTTCGGCGGCTGGGGTTCTTACATGGTTGAATATGTATTCTTATTCAAGGAGAGTTGGTATGTGTAAGTTACCTGTGGTGAATAATTTGTCTGAGTGTTCCATTCCGTAAATTTGGTACGTGTAAGTTGATCGGTTCTTAGATTATATTCTGTTATTTTACGATCACTCCACTAATGATCACATTTGATTTCCTAACAATTTTTTTTGCTTGGTATATATGATGCACAGAAAATTCCCTTGCTCGAAGATTTCTGGATGATCATAACTTCTGCTTGCATCCTTTGCTGAGCATGTTTTTATATACTACATCAGATGTAAGATCTTTTCGGGTAATGGGTTGTGGAATACTTGACGATATAACTTCAGCCAAATCTTCTTGGGGGATGTCAGGTAACTTTTTCTTCTTGCCTTTTTTCTGTTTGGTCAAAACAATAGGTCAGTTGTCCGTAGATCTTTAGTTAAGAAATTGTATACGTGTTTATCGTCTGTAAATTCGGGAAAGGACCATATGGAGAAAATCAGAAAATACTGAGATATGTGCAAGGGAAAGAGGGCTAAAGAAAAATTACAAGAGCAATTCTATACAAGCCAAAAGCATTGATCTGTGTATAACCTTGATTGTGGGAAATAAGAACCGTCTCCTTTTTTTTGAACAAAAAATACTTATCATGTAGCAAAGGTAGGATCTTTGAGCTCAAAGATATAGCCATTTTGCTTTTTCCAAATGTTACAAATAACCAAAACAAAGACTTCCCAGAAACAAAGCTGAGGTTCGACGGTGCCGATGTCAACTGCTTTCCAGCAATATTGTCAAAAAGAGCACTCACAAAGTAAATAACTGAGAGCGATCTTCCAAGACAATGTCACGCGTAACAAAGCACCTGTTATACCCTCAGTCAAGGTGCAAGTTGCGATGCGACATCATGTAACGATTATTTAACTTATCAACCAATACCAGGCAAGTAAAAACCTTGAGCATTGAGAGGGTACGACACTACCACATTTTCTTGAAATAAGCTGGATCATGGAAACTAGCATTTCAAGAATATATGCAATTGATGAACACGTTGGTGCCCCCAATGGTTCGGGCAATAAATTACAACAAAAAAGGAGGCGGTGTTACATAGAGACGTTGGGACATTTGAAGATATCATGGGAGGACCATGGACCATTGAGAGATCTGAAATTAGGAATTTGGAGGGGACATGCATCAGGACGACAATGAGATATGAACAGTAAGTAGTTTGTTCGGTTCATGATGCTCTGATACAAAACTGAGAGACCATATAAATTATGTCTCCTAAACTATTGAAAGTAATGCTATGAACAAGAAAAATACACTTAATATGAAGATTCAAAATTTTGGTCCTAGCCGTGCAATTGCGCGGGTCACCCAGCTAGCTGTTTTAAATCAAACATTATACGTCCAGTAAATCTAGTAATTCTAGTTCCACATGTAGACCCACTCGATGTGTACTGCCTAAACTTTTACTTGCTCTGCGTCCGGATAATACTTTCACCTTGTGCAATCTTTTGCCAATGTTGTGCTTCTTTTCACTGCCAAAGTCATGATATTTTTACTGCCTGGTCCAAACTAATTCGATATATTTTACATGATTTCCCTTTTGTAATTTATGTACCTTAGTTGATACATTCTGCTCAGAGGAAACTGGTAGCGCTCTGTCTTCATGATAACATATGCATTTCACGGATGTAAACCAATATGGGTATCTTTTCTACACGTGGATTGTTGCTTTAGTTTTGTATTTTTTGTTTAGGCAATAGTTCCAACTCTATTACGCAATGCACCATCTATCGGGGGTTGTGCACAATCCAATCTTTTCCACTCTCATCAGTTTTGTGAACCTTCGTCAGTGCACTCAGTTTAGGAGGTATAGCAGGATGCACTGCTCGACCCTTGCGTTTTGTTCTGCTGTGGGTGGCTTACTTTCCTTTCCTTCATGTCAAGCACTGCCTGGGATATAAAGACTACACTAGTGTGTGGTTGTCAAACGAACGTAATTGTTACATGTCCATATGTCAGATATGTATCATCTCGTCAAAATCTTACACATACTCCCATACCGTGCCACATTCTGATTTTCGGTGACTGATGGGTTGTCCCCACGTCTTGTGTGACCCTTATGTCAGGGACTCAAAACATCTGTCCGGCTTCGTCAGTGGATTTGATCCCCCCACGTTCTCCACTTCCTCTAACCGCTCGCCCTTCGTGTTCCTCATAACTTCCATATCCCCGCGCCGTTCGTCGGAGAAAACCACACTCCACCCCTCAGTAACCTCTCCATTTCATCCGACAAATACTGCATTGCACCGACTTTACACCCCCACAATCCTCCCGGTCATTCGTATAGAAACGCTAAGCCTCCCACTCTTCTTCCGCATTGACGATCTCTCCTCCGTCATGGAGCATGGTGGTTGCAGCAACTCGGAGAACTTTGTCTCTGAGATTGCTCCTGGTCCCCTGGAAGAAATCACGGCGAACTCCAACCTCCTGAGCATCGCTAGGCTTGCACGTGGTATTCCTGGTATGCAGAATGCTATCGAGGCTGACCCAAGGTTTCCTTTTGGTTCTCCGTGCCTACTGCACTCTGATCCCATGGAATGGCCTGAAGACCGCACTGAACAGTTATTTTCCATTTTCGTTCTTGCAATTTTGTGGATTCCTTATCTTTTCATAGTTTCGTTTGTACACCATCTAAACTCCATGAAAACTCTTGTAGGCCATAAACGCGAAGGTGATGCCGTTGGACGCGCCATCCTTAGATGCATTTGTGCCATGAGTCGATGCTGGTCATGTCCTGAAGCACTGGGTTGGTGCAAATGGTGAATGGGTTGCAGTTGTTCAGGGCCAGGCCCATTGGTATCTTCTGAACGTCTACACGAATGTGGAGATTGAAGTACCTTCTATGCAGAATGTGGAGATTTATTGCCACCACAGCCCGTTTCATTACCACCATGACATGGCGTGCATAAGGCTGAACAAGATTCAGATTGCATATCAGGTGGAGGTATGATCTGATAGCAGTGTTTGATAAGTTCATTGCTATCATGCGTGGTGGGAGGGATGTGAACTGGAGGATCATTTGTAACGATTTCCTCACTCCATCGAGGTATGTTGATGCCGTAATGGACGTGAATCGAATAGATGTTGTTACTGCCCCAAGGGGAGATGTCCTTGTTTGGGAACCAACTATTTGGGGTGAGTTTTTTCTTATTAAGAACATTTATTTTGTATTTGTTCTTGTGAAAAATTTCAATGTTGAATGTTTATTATATTTTGTAGACATGTTTTATATTTGAAAGTTTTTATTTATTTCCTATATGTTTGTTTACGAATAAGCTTTTCTTCTCTAGCAGCTCAGTATACTCAATTGTTTTTGAAATTGTTGTCTTGTGGTAGTACAGTCACAATTTGTGTCGGAGTAGATCGTTGATTGTAGAGTAAAATAAGGCATATGTTTTATGAGTGTAAGTAATACTCTGAACAATTGGTTTGTTGTATAATCCATGTAGAATTGCAGTACTAGGCTAAGTACTTGTTCATGCTATAAATATTGTGAATTACAAAACAGAAAAGTTAAAGTAGTATTGAGACTAGTATTTTCACGTCTACTAGTAAAAGAAATTTTTGTTTACTAGTATACCAGCTTGTTATATGGTTTTTTCTTATTCTTTAGTTGTTGCCCACCCGTCCCAACATGTAACAGCTACTGATTTATTTTTTTATTCTATGTTGTAATAGTAATTAGATTTTTGTTTATCTGATTTCTTTTATTTGAGTAAAATGAAACAGGTACGCATGCCGCTCCAAGAGTCATTGCTTCTCCTGTTATTGAGGAGGCTCCTTATGGTATGGCAGGTGGTGATGAAGATGAGATTAATTCTCGTTGCTGGTTCCTTGCTGTGGGGCTTAATGGCAATGTTATCTGGGTTCATACCAGGGGTGAACGAGTCAGCCAATGTGGATCAATCAATCACATGGGCAGGGATCTGTTGACCTATCCTTTCCTCCGTTGCCATGTCTACTCCAGGGATGGAAATGCTTTTGACCCTGTACAGTCAGTCTAGGTCAGGTAGGAAGAGCTACAGGGGAACTCTTTGTTTGTTGGCATGAACTATCCATTCTTCATGCACGTTCCCGATGGAGCTGGTGGTAAATGCTGCTAGCTAGGCACTGCCGGTTTTCAAGCCGAACTGCGTGTTTGCTTCTCACAGGCGGTGCGACCAGTTTCCTAAACCTACTCCAGACTGGTGCCGCATGACAGTCAGCGGTGGACCTAGCATTGGATCATCTTTCAACTATGCTGAACCACACTGGGGTGAGGTTGTTGAGACACCCGTGTGGTTTGTGCCTGTTCTGCCCCAAGGCTGGTGGGGATGGGGACAGTGAGATTGAAGTACCTACCTGTGTACAAGCAGCATCAGCAGGGATTCCATATGCATGTATTATACTTTATAGTTTGTCATGTCCTAAGTAGTGTTATGCTTGTAGTTGTTGTTTTTGTTGTAAGACCATATCTTATATTTGTATTGTGGAGTGTAGCAAATTACTTGTTTCAGCTTATATCTATTGTGACTATTATTGTTGCAATTTATCTTTTTTGATTTCCTGGGACAATACTTGCATTCTTTATAGATCTTGTACTGTATTGCAGTTTATACTTCACATATCCATCCACTTGCACAATACTGCCTTTGTCGGCTCACTTGTGCTGCGCGCGTAGGATACGAGATTTAGATGTCTCAGTTTATTTTGGGCTCACTGTGTGACGTAGATCACATGTTATATCTGTAAAAAAAACACATGTAGTGTGTTTGATTGAGCAACTATGCTTATGTCTGCCCGAATGATATTATGTGCACTGCTCAACTTTCAGGGTATCACTGCCTTTTGTCCAACATATGTCTGCCTGATTAATATTATGTGCACTGCTCGACTCTCGGGATATCATTGCCTTTCGTCTAACATATGCACTGCGTTTGAAATAGTCTTTTTTGTCTCGCGTTGTCGACAACAATACGACACTAGCTTCTTAATGTGTGATGTAGGTCACATTTACGTTTTCCGCCAGGGCGAAAGATGAGTTTCTAGGCTGGGTGCAGGCATCCATCATAAAACGTAAAACTATATGTATTACGCGTGCCTTAAACTTTACTTGTCTATGTTTTAAGACTATTCACACAACCATCCATAATAAAACGTAAAACTATATGCATTACGCGTGCCTTAAACTTTTGTACTGCCGGTGTTGTGCAACTTGCGCTGCATGCAGAGTTCATGCGCACTGCACGAGCATGTGCATGTTCTGCCAGTTCAATATGTATTGCACTGCCCTTATTCTGACATATGGACTGCGTTTGAAAGGGTAATTTGTATAGCGTGTTTGATAATGGTACTACACTGGCTTTGTGATCTCCGATGGAGGTGACATGAACTACAGGAACACCTGGATGTTTTGCCAGGTCGTGGTCAATTGCACCGCGCGCAAGATTAGTTTCTATCCGAGCGCAAGCATTATGCTACGAAACTTACTAATCTATGGATTTGTGGTTGTTCACACATCCAACCTGAATAAAACGTAATACTATATGCACTGCTCACGCACTACTTTTTATACTGCCTTGGTTTATTCAGTTGCGCTGCCTATGTAGGGTACGAGCTTTTGTGTGTAGACGCCAGCGGTTTTTATTTTATTTTATTTGTCTTGGCATTTTATCGTTACTTGCCCTACCTGAGGAGGGTACGAGGGTAGTGTGGAGATTAGTGTATGGATGGTGATATGGATTCAGTTGTCGAACGGTTCCATTCTCCTCTGATAGAACGTGGCCGTGTTTGGCGTTGTATAGATCGTGGCCTTGTTCAGTTCCTACTTTCCCACTAATACGTGTAACTGCTCTATTTACGCTTCATCCTCACCCTATTTTCCTCGCCTTGTCTTCCTCGAATCATTTCTTCCCCGCCATTCCTGTCAAAAGCTTGTTGTCTTTGCATGGCCTGTGTCAATGGAGAAAGGTGAAAGCAGCAAGCACGGCAAGCAGGGTTCAATCATAGGTGTGCTTGCGTCTGGTCCGGTGGGCAACATTACTTCTCGAGCTGACATTCTCACCATTGCTCGCATTGCGCGTGCTGTCCCGGAAGTGCGTATTGCAATCGAAGAAGACCCAAGTCTCTCTTTTGGGGCTCCATGTCTGTTGCATGCTGAGTTCCCTCAGGAATGGTCTGATTAGCGCAATTCGTAGGTATTTCATCGTCTTCATTCATCATCTTGTTTCGTGCTTGTGTTTCTTTTATCAAATTTCATGCCCTTTGCTCACAATATCACTTAAATTTGACCAGGGTATCGATGCTTCACTCATGCAATTGGACGGCCCGACAGAAAGAGCTTTTATTCCAATCAGATCAATCGGCCGCGCTAACAAGCACTGGGTTGGTGCAAAGGAGGAATGGGTTGCCTTTGTCCGGATGGTGCACGTTGGTATCTGTTCAACATCTACACCATGGAGGAGATCGAAGTTCCAAGTGTTCGCAACGTTGGCATTCATTTTGACGATCCTTTCAGGTACCACTGCAACTTGATGAGGATGGAACATCTGAAGATTCAGATAGCCCGAAGGCCATACAACGCTGGTGGTGGTGTCTGGAACTATTTCCTCATAACAGTGTTTGATAAGATGATTGCTATCATGCCTGGTGGAGATGGTCCTTAGTGGAGGATCCTGAATAATGCTTGTCTTGCATCGTCAACATATGTCGATGCCATTCTGGACTTGCAGGAGAGGATCTATGCGGTTACATCACCGTATGGTGATGTTTTGGTGTGGGATCCGCTTGAATGGGGTTAGTTCCGACATTTATAATTCAGAAGATAATATAAGTTGTTTCAGTTTTATTCCTTCTTTGTGACCATTACTTGTGTTATTTCTTGTTTCAGTATTGAAGCATTCATTTAATATTTATTCATTGTAGTTGTGTTTATGTTTTGTCAAATTATTTGAAACAACAGGTGCCAGGGCAGCTCCTCGAGTTATACGGGCACCGGTGAATGAAGATTTGCCAGCCGTGCAAGCAGGTTGGGGTGATTTCGGCGTAGTTCAAACAAGTCGCTGGTTTCTTGCTTGTGGACTTGGTGGCAACAATGTCGTATGGGTTCGTACCATAGGATCACAGGCTGATAGCGAAGGTGCTCCAGTAGTCCATATGGGGAGAGATCTGCAGACTTTTCCATCCCTACGTTGTTATGTTTACGCAAGGAATGAGCACCTTGTTGACCCCGTGGAACCAGACTGGGTCAGGCAGGATCATCTGATGGGGAGCTCTTTTTTGTTGGTATAAACTATCCCCTTTTCCTTGATGCTCCTCAGCTAGGTGGCGCAAATGCTGCGGTGATGGTGCCGCTGTTCAGGCCAGACTATGTGTTTGCTTCGCATAGTTTCTGTAACCAGCATCCACGTCTAGGTGCAGACTGGTATCGTATGCCAGTTAACCACGGCACTGCTATTGGGTCTTCTTTGGTTTATGATGCTAACCTTGGCTGGGGCCAGTTCTATGAGTCGCCTATGTGGTTTGTGCCTACTCTGTCGGTCAACTGATGATTGCACTGTGACATGGGTATGCCTATCGGGTACCCTATCATGAGGGTACCTGGTGCATGTATCGACTAGGCCCAACTATCAGAGCCTACATGAAGCCCATGAAGGGAGGCCCACGAAGATGGAGTATCCTCCAAGTTTGGTGAAACAATAGTCGGTTTAGAGTTTCCTTACTTGTAAATCGAGTCGGTTACGAACACCCGAGACCCAGCCTACTATTTAAGGACTGGGAGGGCCATCGACCCAGACCACGTACTTTCAGAGCCACCAAAACCCTAGCGAGATCGATATCTCGCCGGGACCCTTGTAACCATCATATTCACAAAGCAATAACAGACAGACAGGACGTAGGGGTGTTACCTCCACACGAGGGCCCTGAACCTGGGTAAAATCTTTGCCCTGCTTGTCAGCCGACGATACTTCTAGCTCTACCACGTTCTCTCCCCCATATTCATAACCTAGGGACCTTAACCATGGGTCTTGATGAGTCTACCCCTCGTCAAGTGGCGCCGTCTGTGGGAAAGAATAGCGCTGGACTCGAAGTTCCGCCGGTCCCAACAGCAAACGGCAAATCGCCGATCACACCAGCAAACGGCAACTCGCCGATCTCATCTGCAAACGGCAACTCGCCGGCCATGTCAGCAAACAGCAACTCGCCGATCCAGGCGACACACGGCGACTCGCCGATCCACTCGAAAAGCGGTAGCCTGCCCGCTTCACCTGCGAAAAGCGCATCTGCTCTTCCAATGAATTTCAATCCGCACTCGCCGGAGCTTCAGGAGGCGTTTTCCGGCCTTGAATTAGGTTTGAGTTTAACTGTTGGAGCATTCAATTTTTTCGTAAACAATCTTGGCACGCAGGACTCGACAGATCCGCAACAACTGGTGCTGGGCGCACTCGAGGCTCCGTCGACTGCGCTCGCCCCGTCGTCGATTCCTGAAGCCTGCTCGCCCGCAACAACCATGTCGGCCGGCGAGATCGACAGGTTCATGATGACGGAACTCCAAGGCGAGGAGGCAGAATCAGCATACCGCACAAGCAACGTCGACTTCAACCTACCACTCGACGAGAGTTTCGACTGCGGGATCTCCCTCGATGACTTCTACGAGCCCGCGATTCATAATGACAGCAACGTCGACTCGGAGATCTTCACCAACACCAACCTCGACTCAGAAATCCATAATGGTTTCGTCAACACCGAGATGAGCATAGGCGATTAGCACATCGACAACGAGATTCGCCTCGAAGATCTACTCGATGAACATACTGGCTCTGACATGAGCCTCGACGGCGACGTCGAGTCCATGACTGGAATCGACAGCACATACACCTGTCCGCGGGTCACGCCCCATCAGGTCTACGTGGCCTTCTCCGCAGAATCATCCGCAGACGCAGCCGCTCGCAGGCCTGCACAATTCCCATGCACGGTAACCATGCCGGATGGGGTCACAACCTTGACAATCACGGAGGAGATGGCAGCAAAAGCAGATAAAGTCATAAAGGAGTGCACAATGATGCCACCAAATTCCACCCCAGAGGAGATGTTGACCTTCCAGTACTTTAACTGGCAGGAGTCAATTCGACTGCAAAACTACCGAGCAACGCTCGAAGAGCGCAAAATGCAAGCCAGCCTCTCGAGTGCACGAAGAAGGGAGCAATCCCTCGGGTCCACAATGCAACCAACCCCACGACCTAGGTCGCGGTTGGCAAGCCTTCCAGAACATGAAAGGGTAGCAATCACCCGTAACCTGTCGTTCATGACAGAGGACGCTAACGGAATCCCAGTGCCCAAAACTGCTGCGGGTGCATTATTCTCCGTAGGTGCTTACCTCAAGGCAATGCAACCTCCGGCGAATGACCCTAACGCAACCCTGCATCGCCAACAACTCAAATCGCTAGCTCTAGCGGCACAGGCTATAAAGCCAGAAGACAAAACTCCAGCAAGGAATCGCGATCGCGACATAGTCGACTCACGACACGCAGCACATCATCGCGGTGGTCGCAGCCACCACTCGGATGAAGGAAGGAGAAGCACGCGCCGGCACAGGTCCAGCAGAAGCAGATCTCGAAGATCCTATAGCAGCGATTCATACTCTGATCATGAACCAGAGCCATGCAGAGCATTGTGCTTCACTCGACGCATCCGTGGGACGCGGATGCCCAAAGGGTTCAAGTTGACAGGCGAACAACCCAAGTACAATGGTCGCCAAGAACCTTCCGGGTGGCTAGAAGATTATAGACTCGCCGTGGCATGCCAGCGTGGCACGAACACCACGGCGATGCAGTACATATGACTCATGCTCGAAGGAACTGCCCGCGACTGGCTCAAGGCGCTCCCTCCATCATCATACGACTCGTGGGACGATTTCCTCAGAGACTTCATCAAAAACTTCGAGCCTCTATGTGAGCGCCCGAAGACATTCGAAGAATTAAGGGCATGCACTCAGGATTTGGGAAGGTGGTTGTCAGTTGAATAACTCAGGATTTACTGGTGGCTACGTGTTATTTGAATTTTACTAAGCGTTCGCGTCTAGTTTCTAGTACTAGGGGTTTAGGTGTGAATGAACTCAGGGTCTATTCCTAGCTACATGTATCAGGTTTACTGTGGTTTGTTGTATTTCACATGTAATTTTAGTTGAACCCGTTTATGTAAGTTGCTACGAATTATTTGTGTTAGCATTGATTGCTCAATGTTTTTATGTTTTATTGTATCATCGCACTGTGTGGCGAAGATCACATGTTCTCTGCTAACTGAAAAACTTTAGTTATGTCTACCTGGTTTATGTGTTGTGCACTTAACCGCGCGAAATTGATTACTTCTTGTGTGCTTGCACTGCCTGTCTGTAACATCCCAAATTTTGGAACTAAGAAGAACTTAGTTTTACCAGACCCAAAATTCAGAACCAACAAAAACTTTTTGAAATGTTTTCACTAATGGTTGTGGATTCCTTCCCATTGCTATGTTTGACCTTGTGTGACTGGATGTTGAAGTTGTTTGACCACTAAATATTAAACTGAGAACTCAACCAAGATAAAAATATATTTGAACTTGGGTGATCATGTCATGACAAGAAAAATATTCCATGTATCTTTTCCATTCTTATTTTGGCCAACTCCATTTTAATGATACTTGGTTTAACAACACCCAAAACTAATACCCATTATTTGAGAAAGTAAAAGTATTTCCAAAACTATGTGTTCCCAAAAATGTGGAGATCTATATGCTATCTCCTAACTATCTTTCAAACTTGATATTTTGCATTTGTATGCAACTCCCATTTTATAAACTTTGATTATCACTTCCTTTTAAAAAGAACACAAGTGGGAAATATATTATCCCACATATTTCCTTTCTCAAATCTTTTTGGAAACTATTAAGTTATGAGTGGAGCTATTTCCTAAACATCATCTTGTCATAATTGGGTGTGGTAACTATTTCACAATATAGTAATATTAATTGTGGAAATGGTGGCATGATTAATTCTTGTGGTTTGATTTGTGTGGTCTTGATTGTGATGTTGATCTGGTTGTGATTGTTTGCTTGTTGGACTTATGGTTGAAATGATTGTTAATTCTTGTTTTATTGTTTGCTTGGGTGAATAATTACACCCATGTACTTGAGTGTTAAGTTGAAAACCCACTGATCACAAATGTGGAATGTGGCTTGAAAACAAAACAAGACCTCTATGATTACTCACCACCCTCAAAATAAATTCTTGATTAAAAGAAATGATCTTATCTAATTTCCCTCTCCACCTATTTCTCTATTTTGTTATACCAATTATTTTATCTTATAAAATCCAAGAATGAGATGATAACCATCTCATTATCATATCACTCTCTCCTCAAAATAACTAATCTCCAAATTACAAAGATAATTCAATTTGTCAAATTGGTTTTATCAAAAATAACTTATTTAAAACCTATGAACAAAAGTTGTTCAAGACATTTTATTTTGCAACACCAATTTTTGTGGAGCTTCTACATGATGTGGGGAGGCTACATGATTATTTATAGATTTTTCTAAAATGTTTAAATTCCTCAATTAAATCCCTAAAAGCTACTGGTTTTTAAAAAGGAAATAAAAGAAGCAGAAAAGGACCTAGATGTAAATGGGAAAAGAAGTCTAGGGGGTTTTCTGTGAAATATCCATTTCCTTCCTGTAGTTCCAGTGGCCGCATGGCAAGCCACTGTGTTCCCTCTCCCTTGCCGCGCCGCTCGCCGGACCCCCTCTCTCCCCTGTCCCCTGCGAGGTGGTTAAGTAGAGCAGCCGCTCCTCTGCTCCCTCACCTCTTTGCCTGCCCCCTCTCCCTCTCCTTTTTCCTCTGCCATGCCCGAACTCCAGCCCTGGCTGCCGTCACGCATCGCCGTCGATGGAGAGCTCCCCATCCAAATCGAAGGGCACCAGGAGTTTCGCCGCGACGTCCTCTCACTCCTCGTCCAAAGAATCGCGAAGAGGAGTTCGGAATCGTCCCCGCCAAGTTCATCCCCTTCCGCTCAGGCCGCCGATATGTCGAGCAAGCTCGCGGGTGCCTCAGACCACCACCCTCTGCCATTTTTGCATCTCCGAGCTCCCCTTGACCTTCTCCCTCTCATGCACCCCTTGTTTTTGCCCAGGAAGCGCCGGAGTCGCCGACGCCGTCATCACCGGAGCTCCAACTCGCCGTCTCGCCCTGCCGTGTGTGTCAAGGAAGAAGCAGGCCACGTACCGCTTCGCTTCGCTCATGGGCCGCTGGCTGGGCCACCTCCAGCGTTGCTCGGCCAGATCTGGGCCAGATCTGGCCCATCCGTTTGTTTTTCCAGTAGATCAAATAGATGATTTTATTTCCTGTTTAAATTGCAGTATAGTTTTAATTCTATTGTGGTAGATCTGTGATAGATGTTTGAGTGATTCAAATTTTGTGGAGTTCCTATGTGTTTTCTTAATTAGCTAGAACTGGCTATTTGCAAAAATATATTTTAAAATGTTGTCTAGATTAAATCTTGTCAAAAGTATCTTTTTCACTAAATATTTAATATCTAGAGTTTTATAACTCCAAAATTTGCAAACTAAAATTCTATGGAAAGCCTGAAGTGATACCTTTCCAGATCTGTTGGCCTTTCTTGCAAATGAAACATAAAACAAAAGTTCTATTCATTCATGTAAACACACCAGTGGCAATTTGGTGATTTTTGTAGATTTTTGTGAAATGATTTTTGGAGTAAATCCAATTGGCTTGTCTTCTATATGTGTAGGAGAACATATCCCTAGGTTGGTTTGAATTTAGGAGTCACTGATTGACTGTGGTGCTAATTATAAGGTTTAGGCCTTTTCTGCCTATTTTTATTAGGACTTTATTAATTGTTGTGTTATAACTTTATTGTTACAAATGTGTTTCCTAGCATGTGTAGGGTGGTAACCCACTGTTGTGGCATGTTTCCTTATTTTACTAGCATGTTAGGAGAACTACTTGTGAGTCATGTTTTTGTTAGGGTTTTATTCCCTATGTAGCTTTTCTCCTAATAATTAGGGATTTGTTAAGCTTGTTTATTTTAATGTGAGAATGTTGTGTGTGATTAACATGTATGCCTTGCTGGTTAATGAGATATTTTGAATTACAAAGATTAATTGGTGGCTTAACTTTTGTCTGAAGTATTTCCTGATTAGGAAAAAATGGTTGTTAATTACCTCTAATTGAGGATGTCTTTGTGCCCTCTTGTTTTGGTATGATTCCTTGTTTGTATACCACTTGTGGTTTGGTTGCTTATTGTGTGTTGTTTTATTTTCATGTTTGCGACGCTAGATATAAACGCTACCGGAGTGGTATTTGGAGAGGATTTATTGAAGAGGAATCAGAGTTTATTTCTTTGATCAGTAAGGAGAAGTCCAGGGACATTATGCTGGAATCAGGCAAGCTACTTCACTGAGTTGCATTTATATACATCTATTTGGTCACATGAGTTATTCAAAAGTACCACTGATTTTGACAACCCTTTTACAAGTATATGAAAACTATTTTGCCACCTATGTAGGAATACAAGATAGTTGTATCAAATTATAGGATGGGAAAAATAAATATTGTTTATTCAAAACTCCTTTTGAAAATACTTGTGTGGTTATGGAATGCCGAGATGTCGGTGTTGAAGTGGAGAAGTGGAGAATGGTGATGGTTATGAAAAATGCACATCGTGTCCTAGTACTATGACGACCAGCCGATAATCTGTGCAACCACATTTACCCACATATGGGAAAGGGCATAGTCATATAATTTGCTCGTATTAGTATGGGATGCCTCAACAACGAGGATGACCTCGTTCCATGAGAGGATGGTGTCGCAACAGTGGAACATGGGGTTCCCCTAGTACTGCCAAAGTGGGTCCACCCCATGTGGGCCCAAGATGAAGATGGACAAGACCAAGACTCAAGTCAAGCTGGCGGGTTCACCGTCAAGACACACATGGCCTACGACGACTAAGGGCTCCGGTCCTGGGGACCTTCGGGTCCCCGAATCAAGCAAGAAGGCCAGGAAGGACCCGAGAACCCGAGTTCCCGGCAGGAGGCCAGGCTCCCTCCCGGGTACTTCCTACGTTCCTGTGGATAAGCACTCCACCTCACCACGGAAGACTTGGGAAGCAAGGCGAAGGCAGCGTGGGCGGGAAGCACGTCCCGTGGTGGTGTCAGCTCCTGTCCACCCCAAGGCGGACGCTCCCACCTAACCCAGAGGAGACGCTAGGCTGAGGAGAGGCCACGTCTCCCCTAAACTAGATGAGGAGGGTCCTTCACCCCGAAGGTCCCTCATGCCCCTCACGTGACCCTGTGGCAACCCCTTAGCCTATAAAAGGAGGACCAAGGCAGGGAGGAAAAGGAGGAACAAGAACGAAGCTAGAACCAGAGCAAGACTAGACTAGGGCTGCGAGGTAGAGAGGAAGGTGATCTCCTCCGGGTCAGGATCTGTCCTTCTTCTACCTCAGCCAAAACCCTTCCGGGTACCCTGCCGGGAGGTTCCATTGTAAGCCACACTATGAAGAACTCATCAATCCAGACATGCAGGAGTAGGGCTTTTAGCCTCCGGGCGGCCTGAACCTGGGTAGCTCCTTGTGTCCCTTTGGTTGCATGCTTTGATCGTGGAGAGGAGAGCTTGATCTAGACTCCGCCCAAGAAGACGATTCTCAGCCTCCTTCGCGCCCCGTGCCGAACCTAAAAGGGGGTATCCTATACTCCCGGTGTCCGTGCAACGAGACACGACATCTGGCGCGCCAGGTAGGGGGCGCAAGTGCTGGATTCATCTTCATCAAGTTCATCGGCAAGTTCTTCGTCAAGCATGCCTCCAAGGAAGAAGGGAGATCCTGCGGCGTCCAAGCCGGTCTCTCCCTCACGCACCCAAGCTTCAGCTGAACGTCGTGCTGCTGGCGCACGGCGGAGCGCCTCTCCGTCCCCGCCTCCCATGGAGAGGGTGGCGCCGGACGAAGTGGACGGTCGCGACAAGGACAACGGCCCTGGCGGAGCGGCGGCTCCAAAGGGCGCCACCATGCCTCCTCCTCGCTCAGGGGAGAAGAGCGTCTGCAACGGCACCGGCAAGGAGCCCACCGCTGGAGGAGGGAACCACGGCGTTCGCCCCAGCGGGGATCCACGAGCATCCAAGAGCAAGACCTCCGCGCACTCGCCTTCGGACGTGCAAGCTCGCCATGATGCTCTAGTCGCTGCCAAGGCACTGATGCAGTTCCCTCCAAGCAGCGGCGACCCCAAGGTCTACCAAGAATGGAGGACTCGCGTCGAGAGGCTCCTCGACTTCGCCGATGGTGGTCCGTGGGTCGAACCCACTCAAGCTCCCACCGTCGACAACCCCGGAGCAGCACAAGACAAAACACGTGATCCGCGAGGCCAGCCTCGTGGTGAACGTCAAGCCAAGACGGCGCCTCCTCGCACCGCGCCACCGATGGCTGATCGGCTAAACCGCGATCACGGCGAGGCCATCTCCATCGGGTCGTCTACCTCGCGCAACCCAGATCTTCGTGACGAGCTCAACAGCCGTCAGAACGAGGATATGCGCACCCGCATCGAGCGTCGCCGAGAACGTCACCGCCGGGAAGATCGGGGCATCGACCTCGCCGAAGGCTGCCTCGCCCTCGCTCCCGAGTTCCGCCACTTCAACTGGCCCAAGAAATTCAAGATCGACGTTCTCCGCTACGACGGCACCACGAACCCCCGGGACTTTCTGCAGATCTACTCTCTGCTGCGATGGTTGCCGGGGCCGACGAGGTCATGATGGCCAACTGGTTCCCGTTGGCCCTGAAGGGAGATGCCCAGACTTGGCTTCTCAACCTTCCCAAGTGCTCCATCCGTTCCTGGCGGGCACTGAAGGAGCAGTTTCTGGGGGCTTTCCAAGGCGGGTACGAGCGCCCGGGGGCTCCCAGTGATCTCCACGACTTCAAGCAGTTGCCGGGTGAAACTCTCCGCAAGTTCATCCAGCGCTTCACCCAGAAGATGAACACCATCCCGTGCATCAAGGAGGAGTTGGTGATCCAGTCCTTCCACGCCAACGTCCGCAACCCCAAGATGCGCGAGAAGCTGAGCATCCATCGCGTCGAGTCTGCTCGTAAGCTCTGGGAGCTTGCAGACCGGTGCGCTCGAGCTGAAGAAGGAGCCAAGTTCCCCGGGGAGGATGAACCCGAGGACAAGGTCGCTCCAGCTAAGAACAAGAAGCGGGACCCTGGACCCGACAAGCGGATCTTCGTCACCGAGCCTCTTCCGAAGAAGACCAAGCCCGCGCCGACTTCCGAGGAAGAAGGTGAAGGTGATCCCTGGTGCCACATCCATCCAGAAGGCAACCACTTGCTCAAGGACTGCCGCATGCTCAAGAACCTCGCCGTCCGGGAGCAACGCCGAGCTGATGGGGTCAGTCAAGACGGTTGCTACAACTGCGGCACTGCCGGGCACATCGCTCGTGACTGTCCCACGGGTCGCCAAGGCGGAGGCGGCCGTGGATGGTACCGAGGGGTGGGCGGGGGCCGGAGGAGGACGCGGCGGTCAAGGTGGTCGCGGGTACAACACTCCGGAGGCCGCCCACGTCGGCAACGGGGAAGCTCCGGCTCCCCAAGGAGGCAACGGCGGCAAGTATCAAGAAGTCACGGGAGTTGTCGGGTGCATCCACGGAGGGTCTTCTCTGCCTCCCTCCAACGGCGCCTGAACGCGGTAGCTTTGCTCCGTCCAAGCCCCTGGACTGGTCTAGCCAAGTCATCACCTTCGACCCAGAAGACCACCCTGCAAACACTGCCGGGGTCGGGACCCTGCCGCTGATCGTGTCGCCCGTCATCCACAACTACAAGGTCACCAAGATGCTGGTCGACGGAGGCTCCAGCCTCAACCTGCTGACGGCGAAGGTCCTGGCTGTCCTTCAAATCCCCCTGTCTCGCCTACAAGACACTGGGGTGTTCCAAGGCGTGAACGGAAGTGTTACTCGACCCCTCGGGAAGATCACCCTTCCGGTCACCTTCGGCGACTCCAAGAACTTCCGCACCGAGGAAATCGTCTTCGACATCGCCGACACTCCGCTACCGTACAACGGCATACTTGGCAGACCTGCTCTGGCCAAGTTCATGGCCGTCTCCCACTTCGCCTACAACATGCTGAAGATTCCGGCGCCGTGGGGCGTGATCAAGGTCAGGCCGACATCGACGATGCTATCTACTGCGTTCACCAGCTGAACCAGACGGTGGCAACCACGGCGGACATCCCTCAAGGTGTACAGGAGGATGATGATGGGGCTCTCCCCGGGGGCGAAGGGCACCCCGGGGGCTCCACATCTACTCCACCCAAGAAGGCGCCATTCCATGGCGATCCGCAGCTGACCAAGAAGGTGGCGCTAACCAGCGACGGAGTTCGCTCCATCACCATCGGCGCCCGCCTCACCGACAAATAGGAAAGCGCGCTCGTCGCCTTCCTTCGGGAAAACTCTGACGTCTTCGCGTGGGAGGCATCAGGTTTACCCGGCGTACCAAGGGAGGTGATCGAGCACAAATTGGCGGTCAATCCGGGGGCTCGCCCCGTGAAGCAGGTTCTCCGGAACCAAAGCAAGGAAAAGCTGGATTCATCATCGCCGAGGTGGACAAGTTGATAGAAGCTGGTGTCATCCGGTCGGTTCCCCACCCAAGCTGGGTGGCCAACCCCGTGGTGGTACCGAAACCCATGACCTTCAAGTGGAGACTCTGCATCGACTTCACAGACCTGAATAAGGCCTGTCCCAAGGACCCTTTCCCCCTGCCGCGGATCGACATGATCGTGGATTCCACGGCCGGGTGCGAGCTGCTGTGTTTCTGGATGCCTTTTCCGGGTACCACCAGATCATGATGTCACTCGAGGACCAAGAGAAGACGGCCTTCATCACTCCCAAGGGCTGCTACTGCTACACCCGGATGCCTTTTGGCCTCCGAAACGCCGGCGCTACCTTCCAGCGCGCAATGCAAGCATGCCTTGGGTCGCAGCTGGGCCGCAACGTCGAAGCGTACATCGACGACATCGTGGTCAAGACCCGGTACAAGGACTCCCTCATCCAAGACCTGCACGAGACCTTCGAGAACCTCCGCCGGGTCAACTTCAAGCTCAACCCCGACAAGTGCGTGTTCGGGGTCCCCTCCGGCAAGCTGCTGGGTTTCCTGGTCTCTCACCGAGGGATCGAGGCGAATCCGGACAAAATCAAGGCAATCGAGCGCATGGAGGCGCCCCGGCGGGTCAAGGACGTACAGCGCCTCAACGGGTGCATCACTGCACTCGGGCGCTTCATCTCAAGGCTTGGGGAGCGGGCCTTACCGTTCTTCAGGCTGCTCAAGAATCAGGCCCCGTGGAGTGGACCTCCGAGGCCGAGGAAGCCCTGCAGTCCCTTAAGCGCTACCTCGCCTCGCCACCAATCCTCGTGGCACCAGAAGAGAAGGAGCCCCTACTACTGTACATTGCTGCCACCAACCAGGTGATCAGCGCTGTGCTCGTGGTAGAGCGTGACGCTCCTCCGAAGAAGTCAAGCAAGATCAAGGGCAAGCGACCCGGGAACTCTCTTCCGGGCAACCGTGCAAGAAAAGGCTGCCGGGTGACCAGGGGTCTCATGATCCTGGCGTCACTGACTTCACCAAGCGACGCGGATCCCGTCGGGAATGGAGAATCTCCCTCCGACGAGACTTCGCCGGGGGCTACATCGTCCCCACCCCAAGACGTCGACGAGGGGGAAGCCGAGCCCTCTCAGGACTCGGCGACCCGCAAGGTGCAGCACCCGGTCTACTTCGTCAGCGCAGTGCTGCGCGACGCCCGGGAGCGGTACCCCATGATGCAGAAGCTGCTGCTGGCAATCCTCATTGCCTCCCGCAAGATGAGGCCGTACTTCCAAAGCCATCCCATCACGGTGGTGTCCAAGTACAACCTAAGAAGCCCCCTGGAGAACCCACTTGCCACTGGTCGCATATCATGGTGGGCCATGGAGCTTCAAGGTTTCGGTCTCAAGTTCGAGCACACGGACAACATCAAGAGTCAGGCGCTGGCGGATTTCACGGCCGAGTGGACCGAGACGGCGTTCGACGACCCGGAAGAGGAAACCTGCCTCCCCGGGAAGGAAGATCCTAGCGCCTGGATCATGCACTTCGACGGCTCCTACACCAAGGGGAAAGGAGGTGCTGGGGTTGTCCTAACCTCACCAACCGGGGACCGGCTGAAGTACGTCGTCCAGATGCACTACCAAGGGAACATCTCCAACAACACGGCGGAGTACGAGGGCCTGCTCGCAGGACTTCGTGCTGCCATCGGCCTCGGCATCAACAAGATCGTCGTCAAGGGTGACTCTCAGCTAGTCATCAAACAAGTGAACAAGGAGTACGCGTGCCCTCAGATGGCACCATGTTGAAGAGGTCTGGAAGCTGCAGCGGCGCTTCGACAACTTCCGGGCTGTGTACGTCCCACGGGGAGAAAACACGGCCGCGGATGAGCTATCGCAGGTGGCGTCCAAGCAAGAACCAGTGCCTCCCGGGATCTACATCGAGGTCCTCAGGCGACCTTCGATCCCGCCCGAGAGGCTCGCGACAAGATCTGCGCCGGGGGCTGGCGACCCTTCTACCTCGACAACACGGGTAGCCAGCCCAGAAGCTCAAGACCCGGCAGCCCCTCCAGCGGAGGAAGCTATGCTTTCTTTCCGTCGGATGGTGCTACCGGTGGAAGGAGCCCACCCACCCTGGGCCCGGGACATCGTCAAGTACATCATGGAGCACGCCCTCCGGAGGACACGCGCCGAGCGGGTGGCTCGTCA